>CM076581.1:84800513-85270712 GCA_034641835.2 Pinus albicaulis | reverse complement strand
AGTACGATTCCTTTGTACGATTAATGATAACGAATGTGTTTTTAATTCGTATTCCAGTACTCAAGGCTGTCTTGAGACAAGTAAGGTGAATGGTGGCTTGCGAAGGTCTTCCATGCTTCCACCAGCTACGTACGACGGTTTAAAGCCTCTGTCAGTGTAATCATTATCCTGGTGCTCAATGGAAGATGGAAGGAGTCATGTAGCTAGTCCTTCTTGGGGAAATAATACTCTGCTGATATTAAATCACTGATATGGCTTGATTGTGTGCTTTAGGATTCATTAAGCCTTTTAATCATCTTCATGGTTCTAATCCTTTCTGACTATGGATTAGGCTTCTTAGTCTTCAATATTATGCACTAATCTTCTTTAATTCTTCTTCTGATACTCTTTTTTGCTGCTTTTGACTGTGTTTGTGGATATATAGGTTACGGAGGCACTAGAGGGTTGAATCAGGGTTAACGACACTGATATTTCAATAAACATGCTTTAAACCCTCCAGGGATGTCTCCTATGTGATATTTTGCTCTGGAAATATCTTTTTGCACTCTAAATCACCCTGACTGTGACTGCAGAGACAATATGGCTTATCGCCCTTTGAAAACCTGCAAAACACAATAAACTCATTAGAAAAAACCTATGGGAGTGAGGAGGATTGTTTCAGAGGCTCGTGGAGGATGGAGGAACAATGATGGAAAATGGTGGATGCAATGAAAATGTGATGAAAAACCATGGCGGAAGGCGAAAACAAGTGCAGATGAAGGTTGAGTGTGAGGTGAGTTGTGGGCCTTTGGATTAGATCTATCAACGGTGATCTATGGTTGAGATCCTTTGATGTAGTCATTTGGATGAATGGGAAAAGGAGGGGGCAAGATTAAATGTGGGTTGTTCGATTAGAATAATCGATGGCAGAGATCTGCGGATGGAGTTGTTGGGAGAATAGATGAAAAGTAAACAAGGAGGCCATGATGTAATGTGGGTCGTTAGATTAGAAAAAATCAACGGCTATGATTAAACCCGAAATCACATTGCGGAGGATAGGCGGTAAGGCGGAAAACCGGCAGCGATTTTCAAAAAATAAAATGAGGGGAGGCAGTATTGCCAAATAAAATGCAATTCCATATGTTGATTGACACATGTCCCACCTAAAACCACCCTTTTTGAAAAAAATTTGGGTGTTAACATTTATGCGCAAAAAATTTGAGATATGCGATATCAGTCGTCAAATCATCAAAGGTAGATCGGACGGTGCGAAATGGATGCGACGGAGAAAGTTGCAGGGTGAAAGGCGATTTGGATCTTGATCGTCAAATCTGTAGGAATGGACGGCGGAGATCTGTCGATGGGGGAGAATGAGAAGGGCGGGGTTTGAAAAGCAGAAGTAATGTGGACCGTTGGATTTGAGAAAATCAATGGCGGGGATTTCATCACATCGGAGAAAAGAAAGACGCCAAAGCATCGGGGTCCTTTGATTTTGCGAGGCGCGATCAAGCGCTGGCTGTTAGATCAGATGAGAGATCAACGGTCAGGATTGAATCAGCTGGTGTGATGTCAGAGGACTGTGGGTGGAGCACGATTGAATCCTGGCCATTGGTTCTTGTGGATTCAACGGTCCAAATCAAATCGGCGAACGCGGGTGATGGGCTCATGAGCCGCGCGCGATTGAATCTCAGCCGTCGGATCTGTTGGAATGGATGGTCAAGATTAGATCAAAATATCAGAGGAGAGGGGCTCATCGCATTGAGAATTTGGGGAAAAAAAAAGGGAATGAGTTTTTTGCGATTGTGATTAGGCCTTAACGCTTGGTCGTAGCATGGGTTATATGGAGAATCAGGGGCTAGGGCTAAGGCCGAAAGCGGCTTAAGGCCTTAATGTAAGAAATGAAGATTTTAAGGATTTTGAAGGGTTTTTTGAGGAATTTGGAGGTTCTGATAGATGGAAGGAGGGATTTTAAAACCAAATAAAGGGAGATATAAGGTTTAAAAATGGGATTAGGATGATTTAGAGGTTAAATGAAGGGTTATAAAGGAGTTTTTTGAAGGAAGTAAGGATGAAGAATGGGGAATTTTGTGGGAATGAAATGGAGAAAATGGGGGCCCTTTAAAAGAAATTTCTTTCACCAAACAGTAGGGCTCTTTAATGGAAACAACAGTGAAGATTCTTTGAAGGATAGAAGACACACGGAGGCTTCAAGAATGAGAGATTTAAAAAGGAAATGTTTCTCTTGAAGACTCAGAAACATATTCAGCCACCTCTTTTCTTTTCCAAAATTTTATAGGTGGCTAACAATGGGTCTACATGGGGATGACATCTTCTTGAAGGTGTCAAGAATCTCAAAAATAATCTTTGGAATTAGGCCAGATGCCTGATACTTGACACATCTTTTTCTTCTTTGATCAGCTACTACAAACATGATGGAGATTATATCAGCAGAAAACCTTTTCCCAAACAACTACCTACCCATCCTATTGTCCTGACATTTTTTCTTCAAGGTGCATTTAGACTTGTAGACCTTTCACATCATCATTTTTTGCAAACAGGAAACTAAACCTATCTACTGCTACCCTTATTTCTCCATGAGACTAGATTAGACAGTTGGACTCATAGCTTCTCTACCTAAACTAATATCTTCCAAGATTAAACTGTCTGACAGATTTCATTCTCTACATTCTAAAACAAAAATTTAAATACAGACAAACCAGGATTAGACTATCTGATTTGCTATGGGTCCATGGAATAAAGACAAGCTACAAATGGAATGAACTTTGCAGAAATTGAAAGCAAAATTTGAAGGCTTCAGATTTGAAAATCACCAACATCCTTCCTTCTTCTTGTGACTCTGATTTTGAGCTTTTTAGAGTCACCTTCTTTCTTCATTTCAGCTTTGGTTTTGATCTCGTTAGAGCTGCTTCTTCTTCTTTTCTCTGCTGGTTCAATTTTTGAGCATATCTGAACCTTTCTCTGTCTATTTTTGTATTTTTTGAATTTTCTTCAAAGTAAAAGTCAACAACTAACTAAATGCTCATAGGTTGAGATTTATTGAGATTTCCTACCTATCCTACCCTAACTTGGAATATTTACATGTCTAGCTGACAAACTCTCTTTTCCAATACATCCATTCAATCAAATGATCCCATGACTGGTCTCTGCTCATCTCTTTGAGCATGCTAGATAGGGAGGGCCACTCCCATTCTCTTTTCTCTTCAGTAGCAGCTTTTAAAATGTTTCTTGTTGTCTGCAACAAGCTGCTCTTGATGACATTCGGTCCTTCTCTAAATGTCTGCAGGAAATGAGCATAAGGATCTTGAAATGATACCTGGTTGTGAGTATTTTTCAACCAGGATTACTTCTTATTCCACTGGATCAAGGAATAGATTCTCTTGAGAAAGAATTTATTCCTTATCTTCATCATCATCTGAACTGGAGGAATCATCATATTTGGCAGTGATGTCCTCTTGTAGCTCTGAGATCTTCTGATCTGGTGGGCCGAGTTCTGTGAAAAGATCAATGTATTCTTGAGCATGGGTCTATTCCATTGCTTCCTCTTCTTCAAGAAAAGGCTCCTAGGTTTCAACCTGCTCAAAAGTTTCTTCAATTTTCTCCTCTTCACCATTTGATATGAAATGCTGTTGATTCCCAATCACATGAAAACTATTACTGACGATCTGAGACAAAGGAGAGTGACGATTCAAGGAATATTTATCTAATTCTAGACTTTCATAACTTTCCTCATCAGTATCATAAATAGCCTGCATGGGCTCATCACTTTCTTGAAGTTGATGAAACTGATATTCCTCCCACAAATCTACTAATGATGGCCCTGCAAAATCAGCTTCTGTTTGGAGAGCATCATCATCAGATAGATCAAAAATAGGAAAATCATTAAAGTAAGTAATGCTGCCAATCAGACTAACTGGATTATTAGCAGGTCTTTCTTCATTTTGATTAACAGGGGAGCTTTCTAAATCTGTACAACAAAGCTCAGTAGATGAATGGGCAAGAGTGTTTTCCCTATAAAAGATCTCAAAGGCAGGCTATCTATTGATGATCTGATTTATTTCTTCTGCTGTCAAAGGGGAAGATGTTCTTTTGTTTCTTTGAGAATAAGTGCAACAACTCTCTGTTTCTTGCATTAACTGATTTGGAGGCTAGATGTCTTCTTGAGCCTCTTCTGGGGGATCTTCACTTGTGCTTGCAGGGAAACCTTGAGGATTTTCTGATGTTTCCTGATCTCTTTCTGTTTCAAACAACTCCTCATGATCACGATGATACTCAGTTAGAATACAAGGCTCATGACTTGTTTCTTCTATATGATCAGGATGCCACACCTCTTGTGTAATCTGAAATGGGTTATAATCTAGAGGGGGAGTTCCTATATGTGTTGGTTCTCCTTCCACATCATATTCCTCATTTTCTATGTGGTTACTTGTTTCCTCAAAGCAGATTTCCCTATTAGCTTTTAAAATCTGGTCATGAAATTCTCTTATCAACATAGTACAAGATATAGGTAGGCAATCAAGCATTTCTTGACAACCTTCCTCTTCATCTTCTAGAGAGTCTTGAGCATCATACATGTCTTGCTCATTGTCTAGGTCATGTAGGGGTTGAGTTTGTTCTTTATTTTAGAAAAGCATGGGCTGCTCTAGATCATCAATATTTAAGTCAGCCTCATGCCTCTCCATTATTTTTTCACCAAGTATGTACACCACTCTTGTCATTCTATCCAAAAAAGCATTTAGCTTTTCTTCGATGTCCATACTTGGATCCATGTTTGTAAAAAGAGGTCACTGTATCTTCTCAACCAGTTTAGGGTCTTCTACCAGTGGAATCATTTGGTATTTTGAGAGTTATGGAGTGTGGAGTCACCAGGTGGATGAATTTGAATGTTTGAAGCAGGTTGTTGTCCACCATTAGCAATTAAATACCAATCTAGGATAATTGGTATTCTTCCACAGTGGAGTCGCCATTATGTTGTGGTTCCTATGTTTTGGTCAGATTGGCAAAACCAAAAGACAAGACAACATCAAACCAATTTGGGATCCTAGGATCTAGCCCTCCTGGATCTAGAGAGGGATCTCTCTCTATATATAAAGAATGATATATCTTTGAAGGTCAAATTATGGTGTTAGGCTAGGTATGAAGAATAGGGGTTTTGATTTGGTTTGTTTGTTTGGCTGGAGATCATTAACTAAGAAGGTTAAATGAAGTGGAAAAGGAACAAGCATAAGGATGTTTCAACATGGGAAGATGGGTTAAGAGAAGTTCCAATCCATTGGGCTATGGAGTCATAAAAGGGTTTACTTGCATAACAACTATCCAAGGGTTTCCATAGGGAAAGTCATCTATACCAAAGGATCTTTTTAGATAGATGGTGAGATGGAACATTAAGAATGGGTGAAAGAAAGAAACCAGAGTGCAGCCTAAGATCAGGTAAGGATATTTAACCTATCCTGCTTTTGACATACTTTCAAAGGAAACTCTCGGTAAAGACACAAACGGTAGCTTATGATCAAGGAAGGAATTTTAACCTAACCTGCTTTCAGCATACTCTTAAGGATAACAATCCAGTAGTCCTCATAACCGCTTTCAGACAGTAGAAAACATTTAAGATTAAACACAGAGTAAGGCCTAAGATCAGAGAAAGACTTTTAACCTTCACTGCTTTTGACACTAACTCACAGGGAAACTTTCAAGACAAACTGTTGGAGAAGAACTAGAGGATAGGGCTAACCATAGACTTCCCTAGTTCAATATTTACTTAGCATGAACTGAAAATATATTTTAAGAACAATGTTTCAAGTTGTATTTGCTGGCGAGAAGTCAGGTCTCGCGGACAAGACCTAGGTTCAAGAGTCGTGGCCAACAAAGGGGTCTGGTGTAGTCTAGGAACACGCCGGCATTTTCACCCTGCTCTGAAGAGCAGTGCGTCTCACCCGAGGCGTGCCGCAACCACATGCAGAAGGGGATGAGATCAATGGCAAGGAACAAACCCGCAACTAAAGAAGGACAGTGCATCCATTACATATACAAAGTTATATACGCAAGATCACTTAACAAGCATTCAGACGTTCGCAAATAAAATTTCAAACCAGCATAAACACATTACAAGCACATGAACATCTTATTGAGACAGCAACCTTCCATTGTATTAATCTCTTGACCAAACACATGATTACATGGCATTCTCACTGATAGCACAAAAATCTGTTACAAATGGGTTTCGGAACAGAAAGGTAGAATAGAGAAGATAAGAAACCATATGAAGAAAATGCATGAATCCTCCGCAGCTGCTCTGTGCATCTTTTCCTGTCTCGAGCCTCGCAACCTCTTCAGCATGCATTCAACATCCAACCTCTCTTTTCCGCCCGGTGACTGTTATTTATTCACCCACTCTCGCGACTATCAGTTCCTCTGTATCTTCACTTCAGCTTCTCTCAGCTTCTCTTCTGATGTCTGTGTGTTCCACTTTCTGTCTTCTACTGTGTTTTCTTCATCTGCACTTGTCCCTGTTCTATCTCCAGCTATCGAGTGCTTCCGCGCCACCTTGGTAGCTCTGCGACTTCTGGTGGTTGCAGCGCGGTCGCGGTTGCCATGTGTATTCCTACCGCAACTCAAAAAGGGTCAAAGTTCAAAATGTCTTGGCCAATATTTCAAAACTAAACAAAAACAAGGGCCCCAATAGGCCCCGACCACAATTCCTTGACTCGTCCGCGAGTCAATCACAAATAACAGTTTCTACTTCCATTGCCCCGCTGGCTTCCGTGCTCTGTTCTGCTATGCCTTCATCCTGCGCCCTTTCCTGCTGTGCTCCGCCACTTGGTTTTTCAAACAAGGGCCCCAACTCCGGGACCCGGCGGAGCGCTGTATCTCTAAGCTCGGTGAAGGCCGCCACTGCTTGCTGCCATTCTTGCACAAGCAAGTCGGCTTCTTGAGAGATTCGGGTGGCAGCGGCTTCGTCTATGGTCGTCGGGGCATCCCCGAACAGCGTGGCAAGCTGGGCTTCGGCCTTGGCATCCAGCTGGTGCATGGCGTCAGCATTGGCGTGAAGGGGCGGATGAATTTCCCGGAGGACGTGTTTGGCTGCAGCCGAGTCGGCCTCAGTCTGTTGCAGTTGAAGTTCGAGCTCGTCCGCTTGGGCGTAGAACTAATCTAACCTTGCGAGGTCCGCGGTCGCCTGAATGTCTCGGGAAATTTGTTGCAGCTGGGCAGCGATAGGCTGCGTCTTGACAGTTAGCGCGAGTGAGCACTCCTGCAGACTTCGCAGCAAGGCAGAAGCCGCGGCTGCAGTGGAATGGAGAGTTGCCTGCATATTAACTACTTGCATCTGCTTGGCAGTCACCTGTTCTAAATGGACACTGGGTGGATCTGGAAGGGTAGTCCGTGCGGCTAACGCCGCTTGGAGTTCCTCGTTCTCTCTGCAAACAACATGGAAAACAGTCCTGAGGTGGTGAGCCTGGAGTGTTATACTGTCCTCTGCTATAGTGGCAGGAAGTGGGGCATAATGAGCCCTTGCAGCGGGCCATACGTTGGATAACGCCTGAACAGCAATGTTGACCTGCTCCTGGAGGTTGGTCTTCTCCCTAGTCAGCTGATTGCGATGTTCAGTAAGTGCCGTGATCTGATTACGCTGCTCGGCACACCGCTGCTGCAGCTCTATGTGAATCTGCTCAGCCTTGAGGGCCGCCCGCTGAATGAGTAGGTATAGCTGTGCTGGACTCCATGGTTCTGCGTTGGTCGTGCTGGGTGTGCCCTGCTCCGGCACCCGTTCCTGCGAAGGCTGGCTGCTGGCCACTGGTCGGCTTGAAGTCTTTGGAGGATGGACCGGCGTCTGCTGCTGCACTGAAGTGGCCATCTCGGACTCCGGCCGGTCTTGCTACGTGGTCTTCTCTGGGGGAGGGGCAGCCGAATCAGCCCCACCGTTGGTTAACCTGGTAGATATAGCAGAGGGAGGATCCTGGGGCGTGGCCACGGGGTCAACCAGTGGTACCATGGCTGCAGTACTGGAGGTGACTTCCACCCCGTGGTCGCCTCCGAAAAGTTCTCGGATAAGAGAATCTGACACAGTGGCTGATGAATTGGAGGGGTTGGAGGAAGTGGCATGTGGTCGGCCGGTGGGAGTGGTGGACGAAGTGAAAGAAGTGTGAGGGAGGCAAAGGTTGAGGAACTCTGACGGATCGATCAGAGGTTCCTCTGAAATCAAAGTCGCTATGGGTGGAGTGGCTGGTGGATCATCGTCAGTAAGATCCACCACTGGATCTGTGACAGCAATGCGGGCCCTCTTGGATGGAGGTGGGTCTGATGAATCGGGTTCGGGGCCCGGTTCGCCCATTGGTGTGATGATAGGGGTGGCAGAGGTGAACAGGTTAGTGGGAATGGGAGAAATGAGGGGGGCGGTATTGGAGGGAACACGAGACCGACTGATATGAAATTCAGCAAAGGATGGAAATATAGGAGCACCACTTGAAGCAACTTGGGTGGCCACGTTAAGTCGTCGTACCTGGTCGTTGAGGTGCTCGACGATCGGGACCAGCGATTCGGGCAGGTCCGGTGCGGTCTCAGCTGCATCTTATGGAGGTTCCGCCGCAACCTGTGAGGACCCCGCTGCGCTGGTCGCGGCAGGCCGCTGTGCCGGCAGCATCCGATCAAAGTTATAGCGGGTGATCCCGTCGCGGACGTGCTTGACGACCCCCGGCCACGCAGAGACCTCACGGTGAAAGGTGTCGTCATTCAGCTGGAACCGGAGGGGCGCCATGTGAAAGGTGGTGTTCGACACGCAAGTTGGCCGGAGGAAGGTATGCCTGTGGCTGACCCCAAACCACACTTGCTCACTGTACTCGTCCAACAAGTGCCTGGGCACCCGTTGCTGGTTGGTCACCACATCTGTCATCATCCCGTACCATGCCCGAAACGCCTCCGCGTTCACCTGTTTGGTGCTGGGATCCATGGACACCTGCCAGGGGGTGTATTTCATCGCAAGAGGCTGGCTTATGGTTGTCTCTGCCGGCACCCGGATAGGAGGAAGGTGCCATTTCCACATGGCGAAGGCTAAGATCAAGTAGCCGTAAATGAAACTAGTGGTACGCTTGTAGTTTTCTTCGTAGGCCGCGAAGAGTTCCTTCAACACGAAAGAGCACCAATTCAACTTGGCGCCCCGGGTGCAGTGCTCTGCAATGGAAATTGTGTCCAGGGTGCATTTTCCCTTCGTGTAGTGGCGCATCGTCTTGCTAGCGATCAGGTGGCAAGCGAACCGGATTTCTGGTTTGTTGATCAAGTCAATTTTGGCACCTTTGCCCCCTCGGCGAGTGCCATACTTGGTGTACAGGTCTGAGTCACCCGACTTTCGGGCGCGCTTGGAGGAAGTCTGGCCAGTAGCGGAGACATCCGCGCCATTTTGAGATAGCCCTGTAAGCCGATGAATGTGTTCGGCATGAATTGGAATTTCTTCATTGAGCCACAGGGACCCATTCTGTATCCGACTGAGGAGGAACCGGGTGCATTGCAGGGCCGGTCCCGTGGTGCCAAAAACTGGAAGAGTCCTCAAATTCATCAAGGACGACTGCTGTAAGCCCCTGAATTCTGAGCGCATCCGGCTGGTGGAGCTGCTGCCTGGCGTGTAATGGTGCTCCATGTAGGTCTGCCAATGGAGGTGGGGAAATTCAGCTGGGTCGGACAAGTTGGCGTCCATACAGGCTGCATTGTCATACTTGCCCACTAGCGACTCTACGCGGTGGATTCGGCTGTCCAACACTGGCTCGGGGACGGAGATGAGAGCTCTCGGCATCTTGGTGCGGCGCTGGTAGACTTGGAGGATTCTTCTGGAGTTTCCTTCTGAGTGCGGTGCGTTTGAAGGCTGTAATTGCTCTGGAGTCGTTGCAACTTCCAAATTGAACTGGTCCGTCATTCTCGGTCTGGTAGCCTTCATGCAAATTATGTCATCCGCTGGCACGAGCGGAGCTGATGAGACTCCATAACGGCAATTAATTCTTGCTATCCTTCGAGGCTGCGATAATCGTGCGATCAATCGCGTGCCTGTATGTAATCTGACAGTTGCTGACGGTGTCATGGGAATATGGGCGGACACGATGGCTGAGGGAAGTGCGGGTGATGGAAAATGATTACGGTACAATTACTGTCTACTTATGGTAATTTATGAAGCAAATCTGAGCGATCCTACGGACTGACAAAAGGACTGACGGAAATGACCTGGACTGACACTGGCACGGGGATGGATCCTACGCAAACAACACGCTGGACTGGCGCGGCGACATGCTGGACTGGCGTTGCGACACGCTGGACTGGTCCGCCCCGACCACAGTCGGTTGCGGTGAGGTACCCGCAACTGACCAATGATTTGACAGACTGCTTATGAACGGAAAAGACTCCCTACTCTCATCCCGGTTGTGGGAGAGTTATTCGACTAAACTACTCTACGGGTTCTCTCGGTTGCGAGAGTTATTGATGAAAAGTGGAAGGTACCTACTCCTGGTAGGGTTTCATGCATGCGCCATTCACCCACCCAGGAAGAACTGTATCGTCCAGCTGTGCTAACCGAACGGCTCCTGAGTCACGGATCTCGATGACAAAGTACGGTCCCAACCAGTGCATCTGGAGCTTGCCTGGAAACTTCTGGAACCGGCTGTCATATAGGACAACTTTGCCGCCAACTTGGAAAGCTTTGGTTTTGATGTGGTGGTCGTGCCACGCTTTCTGCCTGGCCTTCTGAACCTTCTGGTGGAATTCCACGAGGAATCGGGCCTCATCCAGCTCCTGTAGCTCCTGGAGGCGTTCCCGAAGTGACTCCTCTTCTGAGAATTGGAGGGACGTTGCGATCAAAAGACTGGGTACAGTGAATTCGGCGGGAATCACAGCTTCCCGGCCATACACCAACTGGAACGGTGTCTGGTTGGTCAAACGTTTCACTGTGGTCCGGTAGGCCCATAAGGCCGCTGGGAGGCGCTCGTCCCAATCGTCGCGCTGAGCATTGCAAATTTTAGTCAAGCCCTTCTCAAGAATCTTGTTGAAAGCTTCCACCGTACCATTGGCCTGTGGGTGGTATGGGCTGCTTTTATGATGCTGAATCATAAATGTGTCCAGTAGTGACTTGACCGTGGCATTAATGAAATGTGTACCCTGATCGCTGGTCAAGCTCCGTGGGCAGCCAAACCGGCTGATGATGTGTTCAAAAATGAACCGGGCAGCGGTCTCTGCCGAGCAGTCGCGTACCGCTGCTGCCTCAGCCCACCGGGTGAGGTAATCCGTGGCGGTAATGATGTACCGGGCCTTGGAGTGTCTGGCGACCGGGGCGATGGGACCTACGAAATCAACAGCCCACTTTTCAAACGGCCGCAACACATGCACTGGGTGTAGCGGAAGCTCGTCCCGGTGCGAAGGCCTTCCCGTCCTCTGGCAAACATCGCAACGTTTCAC
Organism: Pinus albicaulis; assembly: GCA_034641835.2. Taxonomy (NCBI): domain Eukaryota; kingdom Viridiplantae; phylum Streptophyta; class Pinopsida; order Pinales; family Pinaceae; genus Pinus; species Pinus albicaulis. The sequence goes on along the minus strand of CM076581.1, from coordinate 85,259,288 downwards.
ATAGGCCTTACAGTCTGCATGTACCGTCGGCCACCACAGGCCAGCTTGAAGCACCTTCCTTGCGGTAGGTTTCGCACCCACATGCCCCCCCGCAACACCACTGTGACATTCCCACATCACTGCTTCCCGTTCATGGTCAAGAACACACCTGCGCAACACCTCATCAAGCCCCAGTTTGTACAGCTGCCCCACGATCAATTGGTAGTCGGCCGCCCGGACAACCAGGTGGCGTTTCTGAAGCGGGGTGTAATCCTCAGGGCACTGTCCCGTGGTCAGATACGTGGCAATGTCAGCTAGGTAATCTGGTACTGCTTCAACTCGGAAGAGGTCAGCATCCGGTAGCTGATCGTCCAACGAGCCTTCATTCTCTCCCGTCTCCAACCTGGATAAATGATCGGGACCAACATTCAACCTGCCAGGCTTGAAAATCACCTCAAACGTAAATTCCTGGAAAAGTAGTAGCCAACGACAGATTCTTCCTTCCAACACAGGCTTATTCACCAGATATTTCAATGCAGAATGGTCCGTGAAGAATGTAAATTTTCCGCCCAGAAGATAGTGGCGGAACTTCTGGAGAGAGTACACCATCGCCAACGCCTCCCGCTCGGTCGTGGTGTAGTTATTCTCCGCATTCGATAACCGACGGCTGGCAAAGTACACGGGGTGATCAACTGTCGTCTCCCCGGGTTGCGCCAATACAGCTCCAAGTGCAATTCCGGACGCATCAATATGCACATGGAACTGCTTATCCCAGTCGGGATGAACAAGTATGGGTGTCGTCGCCAACTTCTCCTTCAATGTGTCAAGTGCCTTCCTGCACTCCGCCGTCCACTCAAACGCTTCTGACTTCCGCAACAGTTTCTCCAGAGGGGCCGTGATTTTGGCGTAGTTGCGGATAAACCGCCTGTAGTATCCTGTGTGCCCGAGCAGTGCCCGCAACTGCTTCACGGTCTCGGGGGCCTCCATGTGGACGATGACCGCGACCTTGGCAGGATCAACGCAGACCCCTTGCTTGCACACCACGTGGCCCAAAAGTGTGCCGAATGGAACTGCAAAAATACATTTCTTCAAGTTCAAGGAAATCTGCAGCTGACGACACCGGTCAAACATAACACGCAACAGGGAGGCGTGATTCTTCAACAGGCTGTAGACGGTCCAGTCGTCCATGTAGACCTCCAAGAACTTGTGAATGTACTCCCGGAAAGCAGCAATGACAATCCGGGAAAACACAGCCGGTGTGTTCTTCAGACCAAACGGCATAACGTGGTATGCGAATGATCCCCACTCAGTGGTGAATGTCGTCTTTGCTTTGTCTTCCTCGGCGATGCGCACCTGATGGTAGCCCGAGAACCCATCAGTGAAGGGGTAAGCTTCGTTCCCCGCGACATGATCTAGAACTTCATCGCTGAAAGGAGTGGGAAACGGGTCGTGGATGCAGGCATTGTTCAGGCTCCGGTAGTCTACACAGACCCGGATCTCCGCTTTGTCCTTCTTGTTCTGGATGACGATGGGACTTACCGACTCGGCTTCTTCTACTGGGAAAATAAGACCTGCAGCCAACATCTTGTCGATCTCCATCTTGACCTTCTCTTTGATACGTGGGTTCAACCGGTAGGGTCGGTGCTTCACTGGCCTTACCCCCGGTTTCAGCGTGATGCGCATTTCGCCCAGATCCCCCTTGATCCCCTTCAGGTCCGCAACTGAAGACGAAAACAAATCTTCATATTCCCGGAGGAGGCTGAAAATTTCTTTGGTTGTCTCCTCGTCCCAGTAATCTCCCACCGTTGCGAGCTTGGGTTTCTCGTCCATTCCAATGTTCAGTTTTTTTGTCTTTAGCGGCTGTAAATGGACTCCTTCAGTCGTCGGCTCTTCTATGATTCTCCGCTCACCTTCCTTTTCGTCAAAATAGAGATGCCTGAGGTCCTCCAAACTATCGTCCTCCGGATCCCCATCAATCCGGTGACAAACCAACTTGCGCCTGACCTCAGGTCGTGACACAGCCGGGCCCTCGTCGGGCTCGGGCTGGCGGAAAAACAAGACCTCCTTGATTGCCTGTAGGGCCTGAGACTCCTGCGCCGTCTCCCCTTCGAACAAGAAGCTCAAAACGAACTTGTCTGCAACTGCCTGCCAAGAGCGGGTTTCCCGTTTCCGCTCTTCCTCCAGGTACCAGGCCTGGGGAATGGTGCCCAGGGAGTGGATAAACCTGTGGACCCACACCTCCTCAGGGTACCAAGTGCTACGCCACTGTTCCTCACAGGCCCGCAAATGGTGTCGCGGGTCGGAAGTTCCATGATACTTAAGCGTACTGCAGGGTCCTTCATCCTCTTTGAAGCGTGCCCGCAGAGCATCCGCCACGCACTCCCATCGCAACAGAGTGTTGCGGTGATTTTTCCACCACCGTGCCGACGTTGACTGCAAGGCCACATCCAAAAGTGGTATCCGGCTTTTAGCTGGGACCCGGTCTTCCACCTTGGCAATAAAAGTATTGACTACTTGCATGTTTGACAATGTGGGATATCCGCGGATCTCAGTCCCTACCCACCGGACTTGAGCAATGGAGGCACATCTCCGCATGGTGGTCTCATACCCCCCTTGCTGCCAGTCTTCCCAAGCGAGTTCGGATCCGAGCTCCGAGCTCTGCACACTCCGCCAACTGACAGAGCCAGTTGCGGTCGGGTTAATATAATCGTCCCGCTTTCCTGCGGTCATCTGATAAAGGTGGTCCATCATCTGAGCATCCTCCCGATTGTCCACCGTTTCCGTATATCGTGGGCCCTGATACGGGTCGAGAGGCTGGGTGACCCGTACCTCCCCATCCTCAAAGATCATTAGCTCCTTCTTAAGGTCGATGATGGCGTAATTCTCAAAAGCCCAATCAATACCGAGTAAGGCTGGATAGGGATCTTTGTCACCCATGATATCAAAAAACTCAAAATCGGTATACGTCTTCACCCCCGCAACGTCGACCTCGACTCCCTCGAGCCGGTCGATTGGCAAAATGCAGTATTGGTTCGCCATCCTGAGTTGGATTGGTGAGTAGGCTAGCCATGGCCTTCCAAGAGCCTCCCATGTCTTTCATGGCAGTATGTTGACGTCGGACCCCAAGTCCAACATGGTGTCGCTGAGTTGGAACCCTGCGACCTGTGTGTTAAGCCGGAATTCTTTGCCTGTTCGTTGGTTGTTCCGCTTGACACGTTGCACATATTGAGGGCCAGCGTCCACTGGATCTCCAAGTTCTATGTGCCCCTGCAGTGCTCCGTTCAAAGCATGCTGGAGTTGCTGCCGCAGCACAGCGTCATCAACAATCCTAAGGAATAGCCGGAGCCAATCCTCGACCACAGTACCTGCGACGTTCTGCGCACCAGATTCCGGCAGCATGGGCTCCTCCAAACCTCCCTCGTTCCGCAACTAGGCGAATGCCTCAACCGCCTCCTCGAAATACTTCTTCTAGACTTCGGGCCTGATCAACTTCTTCGGGGATGCCGGCCGAACCACTCAAGCTAGCTCCTTCCTGTGGGCATCCTCTCCCATCTTCTTTCCACCCCTTGTCATGATTGCGACGTTCTGCATGTCGGGGGTTGCGGCCCCTTGCGGCTCTGAGTTGATCAGATTTGCTCCCCTCTGCCTCGCCCATTCTTCCCACTTCTTGATGAGCTCCGGACAGTCTTCTATAGCATGGGCGTTGACCCGGCACTGGGAACACCAGGGTTGTCGCGGAAGGGGACATTCTCGAGCCACATGACCCTCCTGGTCACAGTTGTAGCATTTTACCGGACCACGCCCGCCTGTGCGGCCTCCCCGCATGCCTCCGCCACCTCTTCCCCTTGGAGCCTCGTTCACCCGGTACGAGGGACGATCCAGTCGATCCGCAAGTGTGTCAAGCGCCCTGCACTGCTCAGTGTTGTGAGTCGTTGACACACAAAATTCGCAGTATACATTATTAGGGACCGTGGAATACTTCTGTAGTATCGGGCACATCCGAGGAGGATGCCCCAACGTCCGGCAAATCTCACAGTACTCTGTGGTGGAGGACCCCGGTTGCGGTGGGAACCCCGCATAAGTCTGTTGCGGCTGGTAGACTCCCTGCGGGTTCATCGCCGCGCCACCCCCTGGTGGTGGACCCCCCTGGATTGCTGCGACCGAGGGTCCTGCTCCTGCGCCGCGCAACCGAGGACACTCGGTTGCGACGTGGCCCTCGACCAGGCAATGAGTACACCAAACATTCGGTCGCGCTGGTCTCACTGGCTGAAGTTCCTTGAGCTTTTCGGTCAAGCTGGCGATCTGGTGTTGCAAACCTATCAAAGAAGGGTCTTACGGGGCCGCCCCCCCGATATTCTTGGGGGTAGCCTGCCATGGCTTCAATCTTCATGGCTTGCTCCAAAGCGTCCTGCAGATTATCAATCTTCTGCTGAGTGAGAGGGGTTCGTGTCAAGGGGAGCAGAGCCTTGATGAACCAGTCCCTCTAGTGGTTTGGATCGATCGGGTAGCTGAGTTTCCCGATCGCGTCCTTGAATCGCCGCATCAACTCCCACGCGGTCTCACCTTCCTTCTGCTTAATTTCCCACAGCTCTGACAGGCCCTGCTGGTCTGTCTGGGGAAGCTTGAATTCGTGGACAAAATCCCGCTTCACGTCCGCAATTACAGGGTTAGGATGCGCCTCGGACCACTTAATGAACCATCGCAGAGCCCTCTCTCTGAGCGTGGTTTGGAATTCTATTAACTTCCCTGCATCTGGCGTCTGGCGAGCCCTCCAGATGGCTTCGCATAGATACCAGTGTTGTTCTACGTCGTCATTGCCCCGGCCAGAGAACTCTGGATACCGGGTGAAAGATCCAGCCATGGGTACTTGCGGAGAATTAACCAGGATAAAGCCTCCCGGTCCTGGTTGCGTAACGGTCCCACTAGGAAAAATACTACTACTAGTAACGCTGCTGTTACCGGGCGTTACCGACGCTGCTGAACTACTGTATGACTGACTCAATGCTTGTAACTGAATAAAAATATTACTTAAAGGTTGATACAGTACCAGGGGAAGGTCGGGATCCTGGCCATGCAGAAGGTGAGAAGTAGGGCTGCCTGGAGGGGTGGGTGCCGTCTGATCTTGAAACATCCGCTGCATCACGCCGTGCCATTCATCATCGAAACTTTCTTCGGGCTGCTTCTTTCCGTTATCTTCGCTAGTCACGATCTCTCTTTCTCGCGTCGCTGGGCTCCCATGCACCCACTGCACTTCCACTGCTGTCCCGTCTTCTTTCCGGGTATCCAAACCCATAACTCCCGTTCTTTGAGGCGCCTCCTTCTGATTTTTCCTCTCGATCTCTCTTCTCTTCAAATCTCGCTACCCTTCTTCGCCACCTATCGGCGATCTGTGCCCGCCGATGTGCACGTAGCTCCCGCAACTTGCATGCGGCCTCAGCATCCATTCCCCGCTCCCCACCTTCACATTCTACACCGCATCGATCCCCTCAACCCTTCCCCCAGTACAAGTGGTTTACGCTTCCATACCCGCTTTGTGGAATTCAATCAACCCTTCGTCCACCATCAGGGCTTTGATCCACAGCGGAATCTCCTTCAACAGCGTCCCTCTCAGCCCTGAGTGGAAAACAGCCTCGGCCTTCGAGAAGGACTGGTAGCACTCAGCAGCAAACTCCACAGCGTATCCTTCCAACGTGGTCCTTACCCAAAAATCCACTGCGCGGGTTAGGTCAGTATCTACCCGATGCAGTGCCACCAGGTCTTCGTGCGTCCACCTGCGGTTTATCTTCCGCAAGCCTTCCTGGGGCAGCGTCACTCGTAACCTCCGCAACCAATTGTAAAGGTCCGTAGGGAACCTTCCCCAAAAAATTTCGTACGTATTGCTGGCTGAATCAGAGAAAAGAACAAGTTCCTTGATCGCCGCCTCCTTTTTCTTGGTCAGCTCTGCTTGCTGAGCAATGAACTGGTCAAGATGATCATCCCACCATCGCCGTATCGCTCCTTCAAAGATCCTCGATACCATGATCTAGATCCCCTCAGAACATGCAGGTCCCTGCAATGGAACCATTTGTTGGCGAGAAGTCAGGTCTCGTGGACAAGACCTAGGTTCAAGAGTTGTGGCCAACAAAGGGGTCCGGTGTAGTCTAGGAACACGCCGACATTTTCACCCTGCTCTGGGGAGCAGTGCGTCTCATCCGAGGCGTGCCGCAACCACATGCAGAAGGGGATGAGATCAATGGCAAGGAACAAACCCGCAACTAATGAAGGGCAGTGTATCCATTACATATACCGAGTTATATACGCAAGATCACTTAATAAACATTCAGACATTCACAAATAAAATTTTAAACCAGCGTAAACACATTACAAGCACGTGAACATCTTATTGAGACAGCAACCTTCCATTGTATTAATCTCTTGACCAAACACATGATTACATGGCATTCTCTCTGATAGCGCACAAATTTGTTACAGATGGGTTTCGGAACAGAAAGGTAGAATAGAGAAGATAAGAAACCATATGAAGAACATGCATGAATCCTCCGCAGTTGTTCCGTGCATCTTTTCCGGTCTCGAGCCTCGCAACCTCTTCAGCATCTATTCAACATTCAGCCTCTCAACCTTTTCAGCATCTATTCAACATTCAGCCTCTCAACCTTCTCTTTTCAGCCGGGTGACTGTTATTTATTCACCCGCGCTCACGACTATCGGTTCCTCTATGGCTTTACTTCGGCTTCTCCTGGCTTCTCTCCTGTTATCTGCGTGTTCCACTTTCTGTTTTCTGCTGTGTTTCCTTCATCTGCTCTTGTCCCTGTTCTATCTCCAGCTATCGAGTGCTTCCGCGCCACCTTGGTAGCTCCGCGACTCCTGGTAGTTGCGGCGCGGTCGCGGTTGCCATGTGTATTTATTCCGCAACTCAAAAAGGGTCAAAGTTCAAAATGTCTTGGCCAAGACTTCAAAACTAAACAAAAACAAGGGCCCCAACAATAATGCACAAAAGTGTGCGTACTTGGTAAGTCTATCAACTACCACCATGATGACAGTGTTTCCTTTGGACTTAGGTAAACCTGTGATAAAATCCATTGAAACCTCCTCCCAACGTGAACTTGGAATGGATAAAGGTTGTAATTGACTCGGGCTCTTAATTGTCTCAACTTTATTTTGTTGGCAAACCAAACATTCTGCGACAAACTTTTGAATATCAGATTTAAAGCCATCGCAACAAAATTCCTTCTTGACGATGTGGTAAGTTTTTAAAAATCCTGAGTGGCCTCCTAAGGAAGAGGTTTGCAATTCCAAAAGAATCTTTTGTTTGAGTTGGGAATTATTACAAAGATATAAGCGATCTTTGTACCATAATGAATCATTTTTCCAGCTAAATGTTTCAGATTTACTGGGAACTTGCTGCAAATTTTGAATGTGTGTCCACACCTCTTCATCATTCTTCCATTCATCCCTTGCATCGGTTATCCACTCAGGTTGGATAGTAGAAATGGCACAAAGCAATGCTTCCACATCCTCATCCTTTCTTGAGAGTGCATCTGCAACAACATTTTGATTCCCTTTTTTTAGATGATTTCAAAGTCATAATCCAACATCTTTGTGACCCATTTTTGACGCTCTACTGAAGATAATCTTTGTTCCAAAAAGTATTTAAGACTATCATGATCTGTTTTTACCTTGAAGTGTCTTCCCATTAGGTAAGGTCGCAATTGCTTTAGTGCATGTAGTATTGTCAACATTTCCCTCGCATAAATAGGTTTCTGTAAATACTTTCCTTTGATTGGATGACTTTCAAAAGCAATGGGTCTTTCTTCTTGCATTATAACCGCACCAGTTCCATGTCTCGAGGCATCACATTCCACAATAAAGGTTTTTGTGAAGTTTGGTGTAACTACGACCAGTGCTTGGCACATTGCCTCTTTAAATTGTTCAAAGGCCTTAGTTGCTTTTGGAGTCCAAGAAAATGCATCTTTCTTCAGTAAAGATGTTAGAGGTGCCAAAATTCTCCCATAATTCTTAACAAACTTGCGATAATACCCTGTTAACCCCATAAATCCTCGAAGATGCTTTATGGTTGTGGGGATTTTCGATTCCTTAATGGATTTAATTTTGTTAGGGTCTACCTTAACACCGTCATGAGATACAATATCACCCAAATATTCCACCTCCTGTACTCCAAAGAAACATTTGGAGGTTTTTGCTCCTCCAATAGTTTGGGCACCCTGTCAGCATGTTGAACATGATCCTTCCAAGACTTGCTGTAGATTAGTATATCATCAAAAAATACTAACACAAAATTTCTAAGGAAGGGTTTGAAAATGGAATTCATCAAACCTTGAAATGTGGAAGGTGCATTAGTAAGGCCAAAAGGCATGACCAAAAATTCATAATGACCTTAATGAGTTCTGAATGCAGTTTTCGGAATGTCTTCAGTCTTCATTCTAATTTGATGATATCCAGAATAAAGATCCAACTTGGTGAAGTAAATTGCTCCATGTAATTCATCCAATAATTCATCAATGAAAAAGATGGGAAATTTATCTTTAATAGTGAGCTTGTTGAGCTCCCTATAATCTGGACACATACGCCATGATCCATCCTTCTTGTGCACCAGTACTACTGGAGCAGAGAAAGAACTTTGACTAGGTTGAATTATACCAACCTCTAGCATTTTTGCAACCATATGTTCAATCTCACTTTGTTGGGCATAAGGATATCTGTATGGCCTGATGTTTGGAGGAACACTTTCTAGAATCAAATGAATAAGATGATCATGATCACGAATATGTGGGAGTCCTTTGGGAGGCTCAAACACCTTGGAATGATTGTCCAAGACTTTTTGGAGATCTGGAGAAATAGATGATTTTGATGTTTGAACCTCTAGTGAACATAATTGTGCAATTACGCCTCATTGTTCTTTCTTAAAAAGCTTTGTCATGACATTAGAGCTGATTATCTCTCCCAGCTTCCCTGGGATACCCCGTAATTCAACTTCCTTTCCTTCCCAAAATTTTTTCAATAAAAGTTCTTGAAAATTAAAAGCTATCGTCCCCTAAGATTGTAAACATTGGACTCTTAGTACAACATCAACACCACCCATTGGAATGGAGAGCATTGGACTATTCAATATATAATCCCCCATGGTTAGCTTGATATTATGGCACTTTCTAGAGAAATTTATAGTTCTTCCATTTGCAACCATCACTTGACACTCACTTTACACTCTGGTGCTGGGTATAGGAAGCAATTCAATTCCTTATCTACCTTACAATGAATAAAATTATGGGTACTACTTGAATCATTAAGCACTATTACATTTTTCTTCTTGATATTTCCTATCTTGAGAGTTTGAGGAGTGGTAATTCCTGCCAGTGCATTACAAGATATGGTCAGATTCATTTCTTCCTTCTCTAGGGTTGGTTCCTGGTGTATATCCTCTTCTTTTGAAGTTTCTTGTTCCTTTTCTTCCTCCACTTCACAATCTATGTAAAATAATTTCCTCTCAGCACACTTGTGACCTTTAGTGTATTTGCTATCACAAGTATAACAAAACCCTTTTGCTTTTTTTTTTCGTCCAATTGTTGTGGTGTCAACCTTGTAGGTTGCGGAAGTCTAGGAGTAGCAACACTTCCATCTTTATAGTTGTGAGTGATGGGCTTTCTTGTTGCCATAATTTTGCTTTAAATTTTTATTTCCAACCTGAATGCCTTCTCCAATGAATTAGGTTCCCAAAGGCAAACTTCATGTTGGATGTTATCCTTTAAAGTCCCTATGAATACATCAATCATGTGCTCCTCTGGAATATCATTTACCCTTATATTCAAGTTTTGGAAGCCCTCAATGTGCTCCACCATTGAACTCTTTTGTTTGAGATTTATTAATTGGCTAAAGAAAGTGTTGCTCTTTGTATTCTCATAATGTGCTATCATTTCCTCCGTAAAAAATTGACCAAGTGACAATTTGTTTACGAGAGCAAAGCCATCGATTCCATACAAATGTATTGGGTTCTAAATATAAAGTTGCAATGCGTACCTTTTGTGTGTTTTGCAAATTATGGAGATCAAAATATCACTCCATCTGTAGTATCCATGTTATTGGATCCTTACCATCATATTTCTTCATATCGATCTTTGGAATATGGTGGGTCTTCAATCCAACATTAGAGTCTATGAAATCATGATTGACATTTATTTTGTTCTCATCATGAGTTTCCTCTACTACCTTTTCGCCATTAGGAAGCTTTTCTTGTAGCAACGTTGTCAAACCTTCCTTCAAACTTCCATGTCTTTCCTAAAATCTTCCATGTTTCCTTTCAGTTTTGCTTCTATACTATTGATCTTAACTTCCATGCCATTGATGCCATCCTTCAAACCATCCATCTTAGCTTCCATGTCTGCTTTTAAACCATCCATGTCACCTTTTAGTTCATTTTTGGTTGTTCTATGTGAGCGAAATTTGTTGCACTCGGTCCTGTAATTTTGAGATATCTAGGCAGCAGAACCAAGTTTTCCTGGGTGAAGAAGGCCGAAATTTGGTCCTACCAGAGCAGACCAGGCCGAATTTATTGGGAAGCAGATTGACTTGTCTAGTCGGCAGTTTGACCAGGTGTGACCAGGGCTGTCAATTTGACTTTATGTTTGACTTAGATGTATCTCTCTTGACTTGAATAATTTCTCTAAGGAAGAGGTTGCTGGGTTTTTCCCCCAAGTGGGTTTTCCCACGGTAAATACTTGTGTTTCTTGTTTGACTGTCTCTTTATGATCCTACTGTCAATTTTGTTTTACTGTTGAATATCTTCCATGTATTTGATTTATGATGAATTTGAATGCAAGAAAAGATTAACGTATGAAATCATAAGAAGTAATTATCAGTTAGAAGATCCTATGAAAAATCAACAACACCCACTTGGGAGTCCAGATCTCTTGTCCTTTTCCAAGTTAAGGTTTCTCTGGTCATTTTGAAGTTTTTTTAGCAATTTCACCTTTGTATAGAGTATCTATGCCTCACTAGCTGTGCTTGAGCAGCAGTGTTTCCAGCTCCACTTTTAGGATATCTCGTCTAAGATAACATCATTAAATTCATGACTCTGTGGCCCAGAGGTTTGGAGGCCCAATCTTTGTCAACCTGAGTAGGTCTACATTAAGAATGTACAGACTATCATATGCTTCAATGTCTTATATGGTGCGAGTGGACCCTACCTTAGCCTAGTGTCCAGACTGAATTTGAAGCCCTTGTATGCCCCGAGAGCATGTTCAGGCTAATTTCTTGCCTGGACATTCAGTCTCTTTGCTCTCTGGGTGATCATGCTTTTGGACATGAGTCATTGGTCCTATAAGGAGCTTGTTTTTCACCCTTCTTTGGGTCTGATTGGGCTGAGAACAGATTGGTACCTTCAGATCTCCATGCTTCTATAGTTTGTGTACATTTTCATAGTTCAGGCTCCCGATAGTTATTGCTGCTCCTCACCTCCTTGTGCCAAAATGAGAAATAATAATGTGATCATGGTGGATATTTATTATTCATACGCATTTCATTCAGATGATCTGGATAACCCCTTCTTAACTTTCCAGTCCCAAGTTTGTCCTGTTACACACAAAATTTACTGTAGATTTTAGATGTTGTCATTTGTCTATACTGTCTGTGACAACACTGGTCACATGGTCTTAGGTACCCACTTGGCGAGTTCAGAGTGTGTTCAACTTCATACTAGTCAACTTAAGTTTATATCACCATATATACCTCAAGAGGACAGCATTTGTATGCTATCTTTTCAGGATTTGTTGACTGAGAAGCTTTTGATTTTTAGGTGTCCAATTTATTATTGAGATCCAAGAAAGGTATTGTTGTCTTTCCAAATATTCCGAGGTTTTATTTGTCGTCTTCTATTATTTTGACCAATGATGCTTAGCTTTGTTTCTTGGAGCGGCAATAAACTTAAAGTGTCAGGGATTACAAAGTTCTCTTTGAGCTCTTAGTTTTATCTGCCAATGTGTTTTATGATCTATTTGGTGAGGGGGTGGTTGGTGCCTCTGATTTTTGCTGATATTGGTGCGAACAAAACTAGACTAATTAGAATTTTAGACATTGTATTACCTGAACTGTTTTGGGACTGTTCTGTGTTGTAAGATATGGTTGAGATTGTGTGTTTGCAGTCACTCCCTGCTTCTAATCTGGGGCTTGTTCCCTGGACAGTATCACTAATTAGTAATTTCTTACTTTGAGCAGTGGCTCGCAGAGTCAAAGGGGTGGTGCTTCGGGCAGCGTGCAGAGCAGTCCGCAGAGCAGTTCACTAGGTAGTCCACTGATGGAAAGTTCACACTGTACTTCAGCATCTACATGCACAGGTTTAGGCAGGAGGTCGGTTGGCAGGACTTCAGGAGTTCAGGCTTCTAAGGAGGATGGAGATTCTCTCTCTCTGGTGGGAGAAGTATGCTCGGGGAAGAGGAAGCCCAAGTGGCTTCAGGACACCTTGAGAGAGGCCAAATCTGTTTTTCGGCCGTAGAGACATGTTAGAGAGAGCAGACCACCTGAGCGGTTCTGTAGCTATATGGCATTGGTTGCCAACATCGTTGACTCCGAGCCTTCTAGCTATATGAGGAGGCAGCTAGCCAGCAGGTCTGGAGAGAGGTCATGCAGGGGGAGTATTCTTCTATCATGAAGAATGATGTTTGGGAGGTGGTGCCGAGGCCTGAGGGGAAATCCGTGGTTACTTCCAGATGGCTTTACAAGATAAAGCATGCTACAAAGGACAAAATCGAAAAGTTGCTAGATTTGTGGCTAGAGGGTTTTTCTAAGTAGAGGGTGTTGACTGAGGAGACCTTCGCTCCCGTGGCTCGATATACTTCCATTCACTCCATTATATCGATAGTAGCAGAGATGGGTTGGAAGATCCACCAGATGGATGTGAAGACCGCATTTCTCAATGGCTTCATATAGGAGGAGGTGTACATTGAGCAGCCGCAGGGCTTTGAGGTGCATGGGAAGGAGTCCCATGTATGCAGACTGAAGAAGGTACTTTATGGCCTGAAGCAAGCTCCTAGAGCTTGGTACTCCAGGATTGATACATACTTGTAGGAGATGGGTTTCACAAAGAGCGATGCAGATCCGAACCTATACTTTATTGTGGTAGGTGAGGAGCCTCTCATTCTGGTGCTGTATGTGGATGACTTGGTCATTACGGGTGCAAAGAGACTTATATAGGGTTGCAAGAGAGATCTTGCTTCGGAGTTCGAGATGAAGGACATTAGCTTGATGCATTACTTTTTGGGATTTGAGGTGTGGCAGGAGGAGGGCATTTCTTCCTGGGACAGGAGAAGTAAATTGTGGACATTCTTAGCAGATTTCACATGGAGGATTGCAAACCCATGTCGACACCTATGATCACTAACTGGAAGAAGCTTCACGCTTCAGATTCTGAGTTGGTGGATTCTACTTTGTACAGACAACTGATTGGTTCCTTGATGTATTTGGTCAATACTCGACCAGATATATGTTTTGCAGTCAACATGATGAGCCAGTTCATGTGTGAGCCCAGGAGAGTGCACTGGGTTGCTGCAAAACACATTTTGCGTTACTTGCAGGGGACAGTGGATTATGGTCTGGATTATAGACAGGGAGATGGAGTGAGATTGGTAGGTACACTGATTCTGATTGGGCAGGTTGTGCTTCTGATAGGAAGAGCACTTCAAGGTGTTGTTTTGGGTTGGGTTTGGCAGTTGTGTTGTGGTTCAGCCGGAAGCAACAGTCAGTTGCATTGAGTTCAGCAGAAGCAGAGTACATGGCAGCCAATTTGGCTAGTTGTGAGGGCATATGGCTTCGCAAGATGTTGTTTGGCTTATTTGGTCAACCGTTGAGACCTTCAGTGATTTACTGTGATAATCAGAGCTGCATTAAACTCACGGAGAATCCAGTATTTCATGACAGGTCAAAGCATATCGGGATCAAATATCATTTCATCAGATACTATGTTCAGAAGGGAGCTGTGAAGCTTGAGTATATTCCCACAGAGCAGGTAGCGGACATTCTGACCAAAGCTTTACCACAGGGCAAGCATGTCTACTTCAGAGACAAGATGGGGGTGGTGAGGAACACTTTCCTTGGTAAGAGGGAGTGTTAAAATTTGGGTACCAGAGGACAAGTGGTTCCCTAAGGCTTTGATCTTTGGCCTAAGGAAAGGTGTCCAAATTTAACTTTTTCTCCTAAAGTGACTTTATAAGTGGTAAAGTCAAATCTAATTTAAAAGTGACTTTATAAGTGATAAAATTACTAAGTCTAATTTTAGGAGTTGTCTATCAGCGCAACAAAATAGCCCGGACGACAGTTTTTTGTCGAAATCCGGTAATTTTTTTCTTCAAAAAATCAGGTAGTTGGAGTGTTTGAATTGCATTTTTGATAGTGGAAATGGATTCAGTATTATCAAAAACCCTTAGGACACCCAAAATACTGAAGTTTAACAATTGTAAACAAGATTATGATAAATCTTTGTCGGAATTTTTCAAAATCTTATCGGAATTTTTGGGTTATTCTGTGGGTTTTTTAGACTACGGCCTAATTTTAAAGTGACTTTATTAAAGTCAATGTGAAATTAGAAAGTGAAAAGTGACTATAGGAATAAAAGGCTAAGTGAGTCTTTATTTTAGTGGGGTGAACTGAAAAATAGAAAGTGAGAATTAAATGCACATTTAATCTCAGCCCTAGATCTAAGTTATCTTAGCCATTGGATTTAGGGATTCCCCAAAAGTCACTTAGGGTTAGGTTAAAAGAGGAAAATAAGAGAAAAGGTCATTCATACTTTCATGAGCAGATTGAGAGAGGAGGAAGAGAGAGCTGGAGAAATTTCTGGGCATAAGAAAATGAAGGAGAGAAATAGTTCAGCAAATCTGTACAGCAGCTAGATGCTGCACGCTTTTCGAGGCAGCAGTCCGTACAACATTTATTGGCACAGTTTCGAGACAACAAATATGTACAGCAGCAGTGGGCACGGTTTTTGAGGTCTGTACAGTGCAGATTTTGTGGGGGGGTAAACAACAGTAGGCAGCACGCATTTTGAGGTTGAGTGGGCACAGTTTTCGACGCTGAAAGATGCTGCTGTCATTTTCGTACAGTCCGCACAACAGTACGAAATTTCTGGCATGAATTTCGAGGAGAACGTACAACATTAAATGTTGTTATCTCGCTGTAATAAATTTCTGTTTTGACTGTTTCGCTGATTTGGCACATTTTCCAAGGCATAGACAAGCACGGAAAACAATATAAGTCTGTTGTGGTTGTTGAAATTTTTCTGTATATTTCATTTCTCTATAAAAGCATTTTCCAGAAATAAAGAAGAGTTTTCGAATTGGTTTTCCCCAAGAGTTTTAGGGAGTTTTTCCAAGGTCATATTGACCGAAAGTCAGTGTGTCATTCTCTGTGTGTGTGGCTGAAATAATTTCTGAGTTTTATTTCTCTGCATTTTGCAGCGCTTTGAAATTTCTAGAATTTGTGTTTTCAGAAATATTTATTATTTCCAGCGTGTTGAATGTATGTTTATGGAAATGGGCATTTAACTATATGGGAGTAATAAGGAGAAACTGATAACCTGGGTTGGGCTCAAAATTTCTACAATATGATTGTATTTCTATAGTTGGTGTTATGTAACCTTTTAGGGTTTAACTTATCATTGTGAATCTCTTTCCTCCTGGGTTTTCTTTGATGGGGGAGATCCTTTAGAATATTCGTTTTAGTGTGCTGTTGCCCTTGCTCTTATTTCTGAGGTCCGCTGACCTCTTTTGATCATTTGTGGACATTGTTTTTTCTCCTTCTCATGAGACGTACTGACACTAAGTTTAACTTCAAGTAATAACCCTGGTACACATTAACTCTGTTCAGGTTGAATTTTTTGCATTAGATCCCATTTTGCTAGGCGATAATTTATGCAAGTTACTTCTTTGGATTTTTTCTGTTAATAATTTTTACCCATTGTTTTTTTGCTATGGACATAAGCACGTGAGAAATTAAGTCATCATTTAGCAGCAGGTTTTTTAAATTATCGTAATATTATTCTATTATCAAAGATTTGATGACGTGTCTTTTTGGCAGAATATGATGAAGAGAACCCCAAAATAATTACGAAATGTGATCACCATTTTCATCTTGCGTGTATCCTTGAGTGGATGGAGAGAAGTGACACCTGTCCCATTTGCGATCAGGTTTTTCTCTTTAATATTCTCAGTAAGAGTAGATGTGTTCTGCTTGTATCATATGCCTTTAGTTTGATGTTAAGGCTTGAATGTAACAAGGGCTATTTTGTGGTGGCCATAATCTTTGTTTTCATTAGCTTTTTGTTTCTTTTGTGGCTTAAACGAAATCTCCTTTTGTTGACATGAAAGCTAACTACATTTGATTGCCTTGCTATATAGTGCATCAACCTATTAAGTTGCAACCTTAAATATTCTTGTCAGTATCTTGTACTGTGTATATTGTGGTGCATATTTGTTTTGGTAATTTCTTTGTCAATCATAAGCACTTCCATTGCTGTAGGCTTCAAACAAATCACGACTGGTCCCTATTCTGCGTTATTTCAGATGATAGAACTTTTGGGTAATGATCTTATTCCCCAGAGTCTATATTAATTTTATCTACTGTTCTTGTGTGTACAGGAAATGATATTCAATGAGACAACATAAGGTATATCATTCAATGAGACATCTTCAGAGTCACTCTAGGACTGGGAAGTTTATTTCTTCTCCTAGTTATAGATTTTGAGATCTATCTGCAGTGAAGCAGCAATGAGGTGGAAGAGGATTGTCTCTTTCTTTTTTGTGTTACATGTAATAGCAAATCCTATGTTGAATTACGTTCATATAATATTAGATACCTAGTTCAAGATGACTGTATTCGTCACTAAAATTGAGATGTTTTCTCGTCTATGAAACTTTGTTTCTTCTGTGGCCCCTTCTTTATCTTTTTAAGGTCTGTAGTTTACTTCGAAGAAAGCTTGAACCAAGTTAATAATGTGCAAAGCTATTCCAGATGGTCTCGAAGGACTCTTTCGAAACCAATGTGACATTCATGCAACTGGATGCTAAGGGTGCAAATCCAAGAGGTAGAATCTGTTTGGGACCTATTATGACCTGGACATTGGTATTGCAAATTTTGAACTGCATGCGTATATTAGGAAATCTCACGAGACACAGCAAGGTCTGAAATTCTGAATGGCCTATGAAGACAAGGACAGCAGGTTCACAAAATTTTGAGCTGCACTCTTATCAGGATTTTCAGTGGAGCAGAATAAATATCAAGGTCTCAAAGTGGCCTTCCTGTCATTATTTTTGAGGACACAGTGTAGTAGCGAAGTTCTGATCGCTTGCATGGGAAATATCAACTCACTGCAGTATGATGCACATAAAAGGTTGTGGGTTGCTTTGTTGAGATTAATTAGAAGTATCTTCAAATATCCTTTCCTTTTAAATATCGCCGATTAGATGTTTTGGTAGTGGATTGAATTACGCTCTTGCCATGTTTTCTAATTTTCGAGCTACCTCATCCAGAGGTATACCCCCTCCCTAGAGCATGATGCAGAGCAAAGGTTGAGAGTTGCACAGTGGTAATTAAATAAAGCATCTTCCAATACCTTTCTCCTCTGAATGTAGCTAATTGAATGCTTATATGGATGATCCATGCGGAAAAGGGATATGTTGTGATTTCTTGTCAAGGGGTAAACCATGGTTATATGAAGTTTAATGGTTTCTGTATCCGAGTCAATCACAATAACAAGTCATCTAGTCGTGTTTTCGAGGACTTTTCTGTGAGTTTTTTCTTTTCAAAAACTTAAATTGTGTTGTTCATCTTTTTTGAGAACCAAGTTTGAAAACCTAAAAGTTATCCTGTGACTGACTCATCGCAAAGGAAAACGACAGTATGAGATCTGGAGTATTATGAAACTTTCCAAGTTTTAACAGAGTATGCTATAATGAACCAATAGCATCCCAGAGCCTATAGTACATTTTAGCAGCCTTTCCTCATCATCTCACTGATCTAGTGTTTGAAAGATGTTTTGTGACGGTCTGATGTAGTCCAGAATGGAAAGTTGCAAGGTTAATAAACTGAACCAATATAGAATCAGAAAATATGTTCATTTGACGTATGTAAGCCTGATAAGAAAAAGTATAGTAAAAGCTAGTGGCAAAATAACATAAGTAAAATAAAAGCTAACGGCAAAATTAATGAAAATTGATTTTTCATTTTTATTTTTACCGTAAATCCATCTCATCCAGCGACTTACGGATCTCTTTAGAGAAATTTGTATTTCGTTAATTTTTTTTGAAGGTAAAATAAAAGTTACTGGAAAATCATTTTTTTATTGTATAACTACCCTACAGTTATTTATCTGTTTTATATCTGTTTTATAGGTTGTTTTTAGTTTCGTGGAAGTTAAAAACATTTTTCTTTTTTATCTATGAATCCGGTTAAAAATACTTTATTTTTATCTATGAATCGGGTTAAAAATACTTTTTCTTTCTTTCATATCCATAGATCAGATCTCTCTAGATCCTTATTCACTTATTAGATCAGATCTCTCTAGATCCTTATTCACTTATTTCTTTAAACAGATCTGTAATTTGTATTTGGATTCTTATTTTTAATAAACAAATCTTTTACGGTCTCCAATGATGTGCGATTAACATTCCAAGCCGCTCGTTTCTGTTATTGAGAATGTGCAATTCTTTATTACAGTAGAAAAAGAACGATATATATATATATCCTTGCAATTATGACTAGAGACGAGTTTGCTATTTGAAATTAGTAAAAAAGAACGGGATAATAAAATCATGTTTTTCCTTCTTTTTAGTATCATCACATCAACGATAAAAAAATAATTAATATTTAATTGAATTAAGTTTAAATATCGCCGATTAGATGTTTTGGTAGTGGATTGGCCACACCAACCCTAAACCGATTGGATTTTAGCATGTCTCCTCCCCTTAGCATGGGTGCAGCAACCTTTGTGAGATTGATCCTAGGTCACCTTACTAACAAGACCCATCTTCAATTGGTTGTTCTAGTAAGACTTGACAACTTATAATAATGATATTTAAAACAAAATTATAATTTAATTAATTTTATGATTTTTAAAATCTAAGCAATATGCAATGTATCATGAGATAAATCTTTTAATGTCTTTAAAATATTTACCAACTATTTAATTTATATTATTAAACTAATTTATTAATAGTAAAATATCTTATATAGAAATATTGTAAATCATACTCAACTATTTTTAATATGATCTTATTATTACAAAATGCAAACATTATCTAAATTTTATTTAATAAAAAGAAAAATTATGATACATTAAAAGTTTATAGACAAAGGGATCTTATTAGATGTTTAAAAATAGAGGGGTGGTTACGTCTTTTCTTCCCCATTTTTTTGGATATTGCACTTGTGAAGTAGTGGTGGAATAGATACTATGTTTTGTAGTTTTATATTAATTTGTAAAATTGCAAAATAAGTAAATAAAAAAATTAAAATTAATTATAAGAAAAAAATTAAAGTTTGTAAAGTTTGTGTTATAAAGTTGATTATGCATTGGCATACAAAAATGCACTTTAAATCAAATAATAAGAAAACAAAATGTTAAATTATGAAATTCATCACATAACAAGCAAATAAAATGTTAATTTATTTACAAAATTTATATTTAGTTTATATGTGATAAGAATACATCTAAACATTGAATTTGGAAAAACAATTTGATAGTTTTGTTTGTTAAAGTGCTTGAGACATTGTAAGGCATTTTCTCATTGTTGTGAGGCTTATGTTTTGATGAGACAAAAAGTGTGAAAGTTTCAAGTTTTATTTAATAAGTGTTTATGGTTCTACTAATTGCTGTTGAAATTAAATTTCAGACCATGGCATCAATCATACAATAATTAGAAATTAAATAGTGGAAGGGTAAAATTTCATTTTGCACGTGTAGGTAATTTCTCCTTCAAATTGATTATTTATTCTTTTGAAAATAGAAAACCTCCAACCCATAACGTGTAGACAAGTTGGTCTGTATGGGGGTTTAGTTCCCGCTATGTCACAAGTTCAAACCTCATATAAATATAAAATCTCCTATAAATATAGAAATTATGATACATTAAAAGTTTATGGACAAAGGGATCTTACTAGATGTTTAAAAATAGGGTGGTGGTTACGTCTTTTCTTCCCCATTTTTTTTGGATATTGCACTTGTGAAGTAGTGGTGGAATAGATACTATGTTTTGTAGTTTTAATATTAATTTGTAAAATTGCAAAATAAGTAAATAAAAAAATTAAAATTAATTGTAAGAAAAAAATTAAAGTTTGTAAAGTTTGTGTTATAAAGTTGATTATGCATGTGGCATACAAAAATGCACTTTAAATCAAATAATAAGAAAACAAAATGTTAAATTATGAAATTCATCACATAACAAGCAAATAAAATGTTAATTTATTTACAAAATTTATATTTAGTTTATATGTGATAAGAATACATCTAAACATTGAATTTGGAAAAACAATTTGATAGTTTTGCTGTTAACGTGCTTGAGACATTGTAAGGCATTTTCTCATTGTTGTGAGGCTTATGTTTTGATGGGACAAAAAGTGTGAAAGTTTCAAGTTTTTTTAATAAGTGTTTATGGTTTCACTAATTACTGTTGAAATTAAATTTCAGACCATGGCATCAATCATACAATAATTAGAAATTAAATAGTGGAAGCGTAAAATTTCATTTTGCACGTGTAGGTAATTTCTCCTTCAAATTGATTATTTATTCTTTTGAAAATAGAAAACCTCCAACCCATAAGGTGTAGACAAGTTGGTCTGTATGGGGTTTAGTTCCCGCTATGTCACAAGTTCAAACCTCATCGGGAAAGGCTAAGAAATGGAAGCCACTTTGGGGGAGTTAAACTTCCCATGGAGCGTCCAAGCTCGACCGAACCTCGTACAATCTGGTGATAAGCATCCCACCGTGGGTGGATCAGTCTTATTCTAACCAATAAGTAGGTTGGGCTCGACCTAGTTACAAAATAAATAAATAGAAAACCTCCACTTGATGTCTCAAAAGGAACACTGTATGGATATCAAAATAACCTCGAACTAGTGTTTCTACAGGCTACTTGAGAGGTACAATTTTTAGAAGAAACTAGAAAGATTTCTCTATCGTACAACCTTGTTGTATGGATTGTGTTGTTGCAATATGGCCCTACTGTATGGATTCACACAATACATACAATACTATGCATTGTTTGGAAACATCTTTTTCTTGGTTGCCCACACAATATCTCTTTGTCACTCGAGCAAACTCAATTGCTCATTTGTGATGAAAGTCTCTACTTTCCCTTGGCTTTTATACTCGACCTAAGAGTCTACTTTTAAGGTTGCTCTTAGTCTAAGTCATGTATGAAATACACTTTTAGACTCAACCATTAAATATAAGACACTTATTTTTTATTTAATTAAGAGACTGATCAGGGGCTCAGTTTTATGCTAAAAAATAAAAGTTCTCAAATTGTCTCGGAACCTAAATGACCGCGTAGTGCTCGTCGTTTTGAATTCGATGCACTTCGTTTCATGATAAATGGTTGTCATATGCTCCCATAAACTATCTGTTCGCTTGGCTAAATAGGCAAATTTTGGTGCAGGGGTGACAGGGATGCTGACTAGGCATCCGTACAACTCAGTTAGTAAAAGGTATATTCCAAGGAATATTACCCTAGGTGGACCAACGGGCATGTGACAAGTGTCAGCATTAGATTGGTTGGTTTGTGTTGGGTTGGACTAATGAGGTCATGACACGTGGCAAACTCGAAGGTTGCCACATGCCCTCATGGCAATAGGTCAAAATTTTTATGGAGGCATCGAGGTTTGACCCCGTGACCTCCCCACTACTAGCGCCAAGCTTTACCACCTCCGCTGTCCGTTAGATCTTAACATATAATGGCGCTGAATTATATTTGTTTTAAGATTATTGTTATGGTGGGGGAAAAGAGGGGCCAACCGCGGTCCATAAGACCACCGACGAAGCTCAGAGTTAAGCGGAGTATAAATGAACCATAACCACGATTATTAACACTTAATCACATTTAATGTGCATAATCCTTAACTTAAGCACGAATTAACTTAAGTGAGTAATTAGTGCGTTAAGCGCGCTTAAATAGTGCTAACTTCTACTTAACAATGAATTGGCAGACCTCTAGATTAAGGGAAACTACTAGTTTTAACTGCAGTTAACTAGTTTAGGGCCATATTTAGTGGGAAAATTGAAGAAGCCATAACTTTTGCAATTTTCGACCAATTCAGGCTCAGAAAGAGGCTAGATAGCCATTTTGAGCTATTCTGGACTCATTGGAGCAGGTTATAGGAGAAAATGAGCATTGTAAACATGTCAATTTGACAATTTGAGCATAATACAGAGGCCCAAGCAATGGAAGCTGGACCAAGGAGATGTAGCCCATGAGGGGTGAACTCTTTCATCAAATACCCGTGTTAATGTTATGTATGGTGATGTTTTGTACTTTTATTGCTGTTGTTCAGAGATTGTTTTTATATTAAATTGCTCACTAAATTGAGATGAAAAACATACATGAGATTTGATAATTTGCAAGAAACCTTGACTCCTTAAGCACACAAAATTCATTTGTTTATAAATTCTGAATAAGGAATTAGATGAGCATTACTAACATCCTCCATTCAGATCATCTTTGTTACCAGAGCTCAAGTTCATTAGGTTTTGTTGTGCAAGAAGGGATCTAATTGTTTGCAAGTTTGTGTTAGGCTTACAAGGTTAAAACTCAAAAGAGAAGGGAAGCTGGTTGAGCGCCTTGCAGTTGGGTCAAGAGGAAGAAGGGCAAGGTTGCCAAAGCCTTCAACGCCAACACATCCTCAAGTTGAAGTTGAGTCTTCAGTGAGCATGTCTCATGAAGGAGAACCTATCATGACAGAAGATGAGAGAGCATTCAGGAAGGCATTATTTGATATGACTGAGATGGTTAAAGTTCTCTATGAGGAAAGGAATGTAAGGATGCAAGGAGAGAGTTAAAGGCCTCCAAGAGGAGGCCATGGAGATGGCAAGAAGCCACCATCCACTCCACCATCATCCTCACCACCATCTTCACCTTCCTCATCATCATCTTCCAATACCACAACCCTACAATCTGTTCATACACATACTTCCAAAGGAGCTGGTAAATCACCTTTTCTTAAACTTGATGTTAAGTTTGAGATTCCGATGTATCATGGAGAAGTGAATGCAAAGAAGCTGGATAATTGGATTCGTCAATTGGAGGTTTATTGCAAAATTCATAACCTTCAAGAGGATGACATAAAGATTCAATTGGCTTCCTTGAGAATGGAGGGTGCATCACTTGTATGGTGGGATGCAAGGACTCAAAATGAGATTAAAATCCATAATAATATCTCAATGTCTTGGTCAAATTTTATTGTTGCCATCAAAAGGCAATTCTATCCTCTAGCTTACATGCAAAAATCGAGTATGGACTCAAAGAATTTTAGACAATTGAAAGGGCAGAGTGTGCAAGGTTATACCCATGAATTTAGGATAAGAGCTCTTATTTTGGGTGTCGATTTGTATTTTCAAGAAACTTTGTTAAAGTATATTGGGGGTTTGCACAGTTACTTTAGACATACTATTCTCATGTTCAATCCCCCAAACTTAGACGAGGTTTGCGTTCAAGCCATACATCTAGAAGAAAGAGGAAAACATAGTTCAGATGAGAAAAGTGATAGTTTCCTTGAGTATGAGGGTAAAGGAAAGGGAAAGTTTAATGGAAGAGGAAATAAAAATAGTTATATAAAAATAGAAAAATAGAAACTCACATGTAAACATTGTTCGAAGAATGGCCATGAAGACGAACATTGTTGGAAAATACGTCTAGAGTTGAAGCCAAACAAAATTAAAGCCAAAGAGAAGGGGAAAACTGTTGCAATCATTGAACATGACTTAGGTTCAGATTCAAGACATGAAACCAAGATTACAGAAATGAGTTTGAAAGGTAAGAACATAGCAAGCACTAGTTCTTCAAGTTGTTCCAATGTAACTCAAGATGAAGATACAAGAATTGAACTCTTTCATATTAGAGTCATTTCAAAACATACCAAGATAGGCACACTATTTGTTAGTGGTTTTCAAGCTAATTTGATTTCCGAAGACTTAGTTAAGAAGTTAAATCAAGAAACTGTTACACATACAAGACCTTATCATTTATGGTGGATATGAAAGAATGCAAACTTGCAAGTAACAAGGAAGTGCATCTTAAGGTTTGCAATCAATTCAAACTTTCTTGATGAAGTTGAACTTGATGTAGTGCCGCTTGAGATTTCAGGGATTGTTTTGGAAAGTCCTTATCTTTATGATAGTAAAACAATATTTCATCGCCATGAGAATAAGTATCACTTTTTAAGGATGAAATTGAGTACATAGTTAGAGTGCATAACAAGAATAGAAGTTTGTCTCTTATACATGCAAGAGAAATGAAGAGAATAGTGAATGCAAGTCAAAACTTGACTTTGTTAATGTTCAAGCATAGAGATGTTTTAAATGAGACCTTTCAAAAAGATGCATTGAATGAACAAGTTGATTTCATTGAAGTTGCTAATGCTTGTAATAATATGTTTCATGACTCTAACATGTTGCCTTTGAAAGGAGGTAAACAAGATGTGAAATATTTGCAGCAGTGAACATCAGTGTTGAGCAGTGATGGAAACAAGATGCCAGTGCAAGGGAGTGCAAAGGTCAAAGATAAAGCGCCAAGGAAATTTGACAAATAAGGCATAGGTTCCACAAGCACTTGTTTTTGGTTTCCAAAGGGTACATGGCAATGGCGAAAAAACTTGGTCAAAAGTCAGCGCAAGTACAAGGCAAAACAAGCTAAAAATCACCATGTCGATAGTGTTCGAGGTGAGACAGTTTTCAAGTTTCCTTTGATTGATGACCAAGGTGGAAACAAGTTTGTTTCTGCAAGGACAACTTGTTGTTTTGCAAATTCAGTGAAATTGCAACATGATGGTGTGTACAACATCAAGACAAGGTCTCCAGGGTCAAAGGAAAAATATTAGTTTTTGTGAAAAGCTTAAATTTATGAGAATGGGAAAATACCAGTGGATTGAGACTGGAAGGGTGAGGGAATTGTACCCTCTCCCACATGCTCAGTAATGAAAGAGATTTTGGAGTCCAAAAGGCTTCTAGTTGGGAGGAATGATCAGGGGCTCAGTTTTATGCTCAAAACTCAAAGTTCTCATATTGTCTCGGAACTTGAAAAAACGCATAGTGTTCGTCGTTCTGAATCCGACACACTTCATTTCACAAAAAATGGTCATCGTATGCTCCCAGAAACATGATCTGTTCCCTTGTTTAAATAAGCAAATTTTGGTGTAGGGGTGACAAGGATGCTGACTAGGCATCCGTATGACCCAACCAGCGAAAGGTATATTCATATCTTGGAATATTCCCCCAAGTGGAGCAGCGAACAGGTGACAAGTGTCGGCATCAGATTGGTTGGTTTATGTTGGGTTGGACCAACGAGGTCATGACCCGTGACAAGCCCGGAGGCCGCTATGTACCCTCATGGCCGTAGGTCAAATTTTTTATGGAGGCGTCGGGGTTTGACCCCACGACCTCCCCATTGCTAGTGCCAAGCTTTACCACCTCCACTGTCCGTTAGATCTTAACATATAATGATGCCAACTTATATTTGTTTTAAAACTATTGTAACAACGGGAAAAAGAGGGGCCAACCCCGGTCCATAGGACCACCTGCGAAGCTCGGAGTTAAGCGGAGTATTAGTGAACCATAACCATGATTATTAACCCTTAATCATGTTTAATGCACCTAATCCATAACTTAAGTGCATAATTAGCACGTTAAGAGCACTTAATTAGCGCTAACCTCCACTTAACAATTAATTGGCAAACCTCAAGATTCAGGGAAACTGCCAGTTTTAAATATAGTTAACTAGTTTAGGGCACGATTTAGTGGGAAAAATTGAAGAAGCCATAACTTTTGCAATTTTCGACCAATTCAGGCTAAAAAAGGGGCTAGATAGCCATTTTGAGCTATTCTGGACTCATTGGAGTAGGTTACAGGAGCAAAGGAGCATTGTAAACATGTCAATTTGAAAATTTGAGCATAATATAGAGGTCAAAGCCATGGAAGCTGGACTAAGGAGATGTAGCCCAAGAGGGGCGAACTCCTTCATCAAATACCTATGTTAATGTTATGTATGGTGATGTTCTGTACTTTTATTGCTATTGTTCAACTCTTGTTTTTATGTTTAATTTCCCACTAAATTGACATGAAAAACACACATGAGACTTGATAATTTTCAAGAAACCTCGACCCCTTATGCACACAAAATTCATTTGTTTATAAATTATGAACGAGGAATTGTTTGAGCATTACTAACATCCTCCATTTAGCTCATAGACTTAATAATATAATTATCAACTTAGAACTATTAAAAATTTCCCAATATTAGCACCATGTATTTTGTTAAAATAAATCATTTTTCTAATTTTAAAAACAATCAAATATGAAACACAATATGTACATGTTACATCCAGCCATCATAAGGAATAAACACTATTTATTAATCTTAGAAAATGTCAATTAGGGAATATTTACAACTCTAAACTTACGTGACCTCTAAGAATCCACATCCATTGGGTTGTGTTTCACAATATTTGCTACTCCCATTAAGAAAGTCAAAGCTTTCCTTTTAAACAAGGACCACCCTCTACTTCATGTTGTGATAGCTCTTTGGTTATGATCCCTCAATTGTTTTCCTTGATGAGTGATCAATCCCCAACTTCCAAACCTTTCCTCCTTCCTATAGTGTGTCTTCTTATGGCACATGTCCAAGAGTTGGTTAGAATGGTTCATATTCTCTTCCGTTTCTTATGATCTCCAATAGTTAGGTTCCCTTTGGTTTCCTTCCTTGTTGACACATGTTATATCGTTTGAAAAATGTTGACAATGTTCCCACCATTTCTTCAATATATATCCTTCATTAAATCTAGTCAATCTCCTATTATGTTCATCAACACATGCACAGGTTAATCCTAGTAAGTTGATATATTAGTTGACTTCATTGTTGATCTTCTTTTAGTCGATTTTTCTTTATTAGTTATCCAACTTAGTTCAATCAACTTCCTACCTCGTCTCTAGTTTTCTTCTTATAGATCCAATTTTGGATCTTTCAAATAGTTCTTTAATTTCTATACTTTACAATTCCATATAAAACCAGGAAACCATTAATTTTTTTTCCAACCCAATTAACCGCAAACAAGCCTAATGATGTTTCCAAGATGTAAAGAGGAGACAATGAAAAGTTACATAAAAAATGAAAGAATCTAATAAAACTAAGACAATTAATTAATGTTAGAAATGAAAAAAGGGATAAAGCACAAAAATAAGAGACATACGAGGGAAAAACACAATGGGATCCTACACAAACCATCAAAGGACAACAATAATACCTTCTTTGACCAATCAAATATAAGTCAAATGAAGGAACCTTAAAAGGGGCCCACAAAATTGAAAAAAAAATATGCCAACGAAAACTCGCAATCTCTAGAGAGGTCCTCATGTCTCACTGAAATGATAATGCAATAGTGATACAAGTGAGAATATGACAATGTCAAATTTGCTAGTTGTTAAAAAACGAATTAGACCTCTTAGCCACATCGATACTCATGGAAAGAAAATAAGGTAGGCCACTTTGGTTATTTAAGCAAATAATTGTTGAAATATGGGAAACAATTCATAATTGATGATATACTCTTCAAATGAGCAAGAGGATTTTCAAGAGACCCTTGATCAAATTGAAGTACCCCTAATCAACCTATCTAAGGATAATATTCTATGTAGTCGTCGTTGATTCAAGAATGTTTCTCACTTGAAATATTTGACACATATATGCTTCAAGAAAACAAAAAATCCTAAAAATAAATCTAAGTGGGAAAAAAGGGACATCCTTTTCATCCATTAAACATATGAAATAGAAAGTTACAAGAGAGATATCAAACTCCTTGTGGAAAAATGTTTTAGTTCTCATTAGGGGAATTTTGAGGTCTAAAATAGGCCTCCTAAGGAAATTATAAAATAATAGTGGAAATAATAAAATAAGATTTGATTACATCATCAAATTTTAGAGGGAAAAAATAAAAAAACTATTTTTTCAACTCATCTCCTAGGGTTTTTACTCAAATTTAGAGCGGGAGTACTCATTGGATGCAAATTTTAATTCCTCATCCAATGAGTACCCATATTGCATACTTTCAATGGGTCCTGCTACAGGAAAAATGAGAAATACATGAAAAACGTGATTGCAATCACGTTTTTTTATGTATTTCTCATTTTTCGTGTAGCTGGGTCCATCGAAAGTATGCAACATGGGTACTCCTTAGATGAGGAATTAAATTTTTCATCCAACGAGTAATCCTGCTCGAAATCTGAGTAAAAAATTTGGGAGATAAATTGAAAATACGAGTTAAAAAATTAATTTTATTATTTTATTAATTTTTAATATTTTTAGCTTTTTACTTAAAAAATGGTGAATCATCCCCCATGGTTGACATCATCATCTTGAATCCTATTGGTTCTTATAAAGTTTATTTTGTTGTACATTTTTCTTAGGAGACCCATTTTAGACCTCAAAATTTCCCTAATGAGTCACATTAACAAGAGGACAATAAGGAGGACTAACAACCTTGTTCTACATCCATTTAAATAATATTTAGACTTCATTTAGTTGTAATGGTGGAGAAAAATCAAAATTCATCTCTTCTTCTCCTCTTGGTCCTTTTTCATCACAAATATATATGCTCCAACAAACTTCTTGTCCAATTTCCTTAATACCATATTTTAACTCCAAAGTTTGATTTCAGAGGTTCTAGATGGTAAAGGAGACTCTAAATGTATCACTATCTTGACTAAGCCTGATCAGATGCTCAAAATTATGTTCAAAAATCTAAGTTGTTGGACGGTGTTGAACTTGAACGACCTGATCTTGTCGTTCTGAATCTGACGCAACTCATTTTGCGGAAAACCGACACCGTATGTTCCCAGAAACGCATTCTATCCACTTTGCCAAAAATGAAAATTAAAAAAGAAATGCAGAAACAACTTAATCAGCAGTCCATACAATTGACTGGGTATGCCTACGTGGCAGTTTGACCGGTGAAAAGAGTTTTTCCTCCAACGAATGGTTTGGTGCCAATGGCATGATGGTATTGGTTCGAAATGACAAGTTTTTATTAGTGGATTTGGTGGCCAACCACAAGCTGCCACGTGGCCCAGCTAAGGGCCACCACGTGGTAGCCCAAGGGCCACCAAAATTTTGGGTCAAGTCTGAGCAGCAGCAATAGCAACGGGGTTCGAACCCGTGACCACCAAGCACCAAGCCAAACACTATACCTTTGCGCCTTGTGCCATGAGTCTTAACAATCTATGGTTTGAGTTTGGTTTTATGTTAATATACATGGCGCATTGGGGAGAGGGGGCCAGGGTCTAGCCCCAACCCTAGTCACCGAAAAAGGCGGGACCACGGGCAGGAGGCTAGCCTCACGTTCCGCTTTTAACCATAACCATAAAATTTAAACCCCAATGGTTTGCAATGTGAATGCAACAAATGTCGCCACGAAGACCGCTAAGTAACCGCTGACGCCAAGCCGCTAGCCCTAACCGTTAGCATTATATGTCACCATGTGTCCAGGCCGAAGGTTAATGTCGCCGGTTAGCCCTAACCGCTGACGATTTTATATATAAAATTGGTATTAAACCATAACTTATATGGTTTAAAATCCGGTTTTAGGCGTTGGAGGGAAAATTAATGCCTTGACAATTTCGCCCTTTTGTTGGCGGAATTGTCGCTTCGATAGTGCTTTTTGGGGCAAAATTGTGGGTACGGTGCTAGATTTTGGGGATAATATGGAACGAACAGTGGAATAACTAGGGGAAGTGATAATTTGATGAGTATTTGGCCAAATTCAATGCAGAAAGAGGCTACACAAGAATTTTTGGGCATTATGGAGCTGATGGAACAAGTTTCAGAGCTATTTGAGCATTGTAAATACATGTAATCACACTTTTGAGCATAATATAAAAGGGCCAAGCCATTGGAAGCTGGACCAAGGAGATGTAGGCCAAGTGGGGTGAACTCCTTCATCATATTGTGTTGTGTGACTTTTTACGGTGATGTTGATGTCTGTTAGATGTTGTTGTTCAATGTTTTGTTTATGTTAATTTGCTCATGAAATTCACATAAAAACACACAGAACCCATATTAACCTTGCAATTAACCTCTCAATCCTCAAGCATTTTCTTTATATTCTGAATTGGATCTTAGCACATCAAAACTAATATTCCCATTTAGATCAAGTTGGTATCAAAGAACTGGGTTTACTTGTGAAAGGAGGTTTTTTTTTTTTTTTTTTTGCAAGTGTTTAAATGCTTACAAGGTTGAAACTCAAGAGTAGAGAATGCAAGCTTGTGGGTGTAGGTTCTCTAGTTGGAGAAAGGAGGAGGGCACAATTTCCACCATTTCCACCACAATATTCACCTCTAGTTGTAGTAGAATATTCAATAAGCATGTCTCATGAAGGAGGAATTGATAACATGTCAGAGGAAGAGAAGGATTTTAGGAAGGCTTTATTTGACATGACAGAGATGGTGAATGTCCTCTCTGAAAGAGGAACACAAGGTTGCAAGGTGAAAGCTCTAGGCCTCCAAGAGGAGAGGGCTCTCCAGGAGGAGGAGGTAATGGAGACGGTGATAAGCCACCATCTACTCCAACATCATCCTCACCACAATATTCACCTTCATCTTCATCCTCTTTCACTATTACAACCCTTACACATACTCATCAACCTACCTCAAATGGAATTGGTAAACAATCCTTATTAAAACTTGATATTAAATTTGAGTTGTCTATGTATAGTGGTGAAGTGAATGCAAAGAAGCTTGAAAATTGGGTTCGTCAGTTAGAGGTATATTGCAGAATTCAAAACCTTCAAGATGATGATACAAAGATTCATCTAGTTTCCTTGAGATTGGAGGGTGAAAAACTAGTTTGGTGGGAAGCCAAGACAAAATATGAGATAAAGAAAAATGGTAAGATATCACTCTCTTGGTCTAATTTCATTGCTGTAATTAAAAGAATCTTTTACCCTTTAGCATATATCCAAAAATCCATTATGAATTGGTAGGACTTCAGACAACTTAAGGGTCAAAGTGTGCAAGATTATACCCAAGAATTTAGAAAAAGAGCTCTTATGTTAGGTGTTGATTTGCATTCACAAGACACATTGCTGAAGTATATAGGGGGTTTACATAGCTACCTAAGGCATACTATCCTTATGTTCAATACCACTATCCTAGATGAGGTTTGTGTGCAAGCCACCCACCTTGAGGCACAAGTGAAAATTATTCCAGAAGAGGGTAAAAACTAGCCATTTAAGGGTGGAGAGAAAGGAAAATGTTTCAAAGGAAAGGGAAAGAAAAATGCATCCGTTAAAAAGGAAGGAGATAAAATGACATGCAAACATTGTTCCAAAGAGGGTAATGATGAAGACCACTGTTGGAAGCTTCATCCAGATATGAGGCCCAAGAAATTCAACAACAAGGGAAAACAAAAATAGCTACAACCACTCAACAAGGTTCAGGATCCGACTCGGGTGGTGAAACTAAAATTACAACCATGGGTATGAAAGGAAAATAATGCATTGCAAGCACTAGTTCATCAAATTGTCACATTGGTACTCCAAATGAAGAAACACGAATTGAATTATTTTATGTGAGGGTTATATCAAAACTTATAAAAATTGACATACTATTTGATAGTGGGTCTCAAGCCAATTTGATATCTGAAGACTTAGTCAATAAATTTAATATTGAAACCATTCCTCATCACAAACCATATCCATTGGGTTGGATATGCAAGAACACAAATTTTCAGGTTACAAGGAAGTGTATTATTTGGTTTGCAATCACAACAAACTTGATTGAAGAAGTTGAATTAGATGTTGTACCGCTTGATATTTCAAGAATTGTTTTGGGTAGTCCTTACCTCTATGATAGAAAAACCATCTTCTATCACCATGAAAACAAGTGCCACTTGTTAAAAAATGGTGTGAAATATATTCTGAGAGCTCATCACAAGAAACTAAATCCTTCAATAGTTCATGAAGGGCAAATGAAAAGACTTGTGAATTAAAGCAATAATTTTGTGCTTCTTATGATTAAACCAAAGAATGATGTTGATTATGAATCATTTCAAGGTTGTGATCTAAAGTTGAAATTTGATTTGATTGAAGTGGTTAGTAAAAAAAATGAGATGTTTTAGGAGCCAAAGGGGTTACCTACCAAGAGGGGAATCCAACATGAAATAAAGTTGCAACAAGATTGTCCTCTTCCTAACATTGACATGTATAGGATGTCGGTGATGGAGAGTGCTGAAATCGAAAAGAAAATCCAAGAGTTGTTGGAAAAATGGATCATTCGACCAAGTACTTCGCCATGCAGGTCACTTATTGTGTTGGTGCCAAAGAAAGATGGAACATGGCACACGTGCGTAGATTTCTGTGCATTGAACAAAATTACGGTAAAGCACTGTTATCCAATTCCTAGAATAGATGATTTACTTGATCTGTAAAATGCAAAGTATTTTACTAAGTTGGACTTAAGGAGTGGCTACCATCAAATTATAATAACTGAAGGTGACATTTGGAAAACAACATTCAAAACAAAGCAAGGTTTTTTTGAATGGATTGTTATGCGTTTTGGTTTATGTAACGCTCCTCCTATGTTCATGCATGTGATGAATGATGTTTTAAGGCCATTTCTTGATGAGTTTTTCATCGTCTACTTAGATGATATCTTAATTTTCAGTAAATCACTTGGTGAACATGTCATGCATGTAAGAAAAGTACTTGATGTCTTAAGTAAAGAACAATTGTTTTTGAAGATGTCAAAATGTGAGTTTTGTAAAACTTATTTGGTGTAATTGGGGCATATTGTTGGAGGAGGCGAGTTGAGGATAGACCCCTCTAAGGTTGAGGTCATTGTGAATTGGCCAACACCCAAGAAAATCACTTAGGTAAGAATTTTTTGGGAGCAACCCAATATTGGAGGAAGTTTATTTCTAAATTCTCTTCTATCGCAGCTCCTTTGCATGCATTGACAAGTCTGAAAAAGGTCTTCCACTAGGGAGGAAAGCAACAAAAAGAATTTGATGCTTTGAAAGAGAATATCAGTTCAACCCTAGTACTTGCATTACCGGACTTGAGACATCCCTTTGAGATTCAAAATGATGCAAGCAACTATTCCATGGGCGCAATCCTTATGCAACATGGTAACATTTCATTTCATTTAGAAAATTTCAGTGGTGCAGTGCTTAACTATCCTACTTATGACAAGGAGCTTTATGCGTTGGTTCAAAGTGTGAAAAAATGGAAACACTAAATGATGGGAAAGGAAACCATCATACACACCGACCACCAACCATTGTAATACTTACATTCACAAACTAAGTTGCAACAACGAAGGCACTTTTGATGGATCACAAACTAAGTTGCAACAACGAAGGCACTTTCGATGGATGGGTTTCTTACAAAAATTCCACTTGGTCATCAGGTATAAGAAAGGTATTTACAACAAGGTTGCTGATATGATTTCTAGGCCTATTATTAGTGCAACTACTTTACTCAAGCATAATTCTGTTTTTCATGAAAGTTATATTGAGCAATATCCATGTGATAATGACTTTCAAGATGTTTATGCAAGCTTGATTTAAGGAAACCAAGTAGAGGAATTAGATTACCATGTACATAATAACTTGTTGTATCATTTGGGAAAGCTTTGTATTCCACAGGGGGAGAGAGTGAATGTCATAAGGGAAGCACACACTTCTCTAATTGTTA
Organism: Pinus albicaulis; assembly: GCA_034641835.2. NCBI lineage: Eukaryota > Viridiplantae > Streptophyta > Pinopsida > Pinales > Pinaceae > Pinus > Pinus albicaulis. Next base: position 85,225,364 of record CM076581.1, on the reverse strand, counting down.
GAAATTTCGGTGTAAGAAAAAAAATGGCACATCTTCAAAGGTATTGTTATTGGCCTCGTATGCTTGAAAGTGTGTCACATTTAATTAAAGGTTTTTCATTATGTGCAGTTAGTAAGCCTAGCAATAGGAAGTTAGGATTGTACACACCACTTCCTATACCTTTACATCCATGGAAGAGTGTTTATATGGATTTTGTAGGAGGTCATCCTTTGTCAAAAAGAGGTCATGATTATTTGTATGTACTTGTGGATAGGTTCAAAAATATGTGTATATTAATGCCATGTAAAAATAAAATCATAGATGAAAAAAAATATCACTTATTTTTTCAGCATGTTTGGGTTCATTTTGGTTTTCCAACATCTATTGTTAGTGATCGATATTCTTGATTTGTTGGGAATTTTTGGTCAAGTTTGTGGGACTTGATGGACACCAAGTTGAATAAGAGTACAAATTTTCATCCCCAAACAAATGGTAAAATAAGGTGGTCAATCGAACAGTCATACATCTTATTCGAGGATACTGCAACAAGCATCCTAAGTTGTGGGATGAAAACTTGCACTACATTAAGCAAGCTTACAACCGTGCAAAACACTCCTCTACACAAGCATCACCATTTGAGGCATGTCTTGGATACTTGCCTAGATTTCCATTGGATTTCATTTTTGGGAAGGATGTCGCTATTGATGGCCATAGCGACATAGACAAAGCCAAGAAGTTCATAGAAAAAAAAAATTGATACATCAAACAGTTCAAGATCAACTTGAAAGGAGCCAAGGCAAGAACAAATCAAGGCACGACAAGCATTGTGTAGATCACAAGTTCCAAGTTAGTGATGAAGTTTGGCTTCACATTAGCAAACATAGGCTTCAAGGGGAAGGTAAAACGTTGAAACCAATCTGTTATGGTCCTTTCTAATTTTGGAAAATATTGGTGAAATGCCTTCAAGTTAGATTTACCTTCATACATGCAAATTTACTTTGTTGTTAATGTGGATAACTTGAGGTTGTATGAGCCTCCATTGATTGAAGATCAAGGAAAACAAGTTTTGATTCCTTCTATTGAATACTTTTCTCTTGAATACCTTGATGATCTTCATCAAGACACCATTCTTGACAGACAAAAAAGGACATCAAAAAGAGGGAGTGTAGACTACCTTCATGTGGGGATCAAAGCCACAAATTCTTCTAAGGTCAAATGGATCGAGATTGGAAAGGTGAGGGAAATGTACCCTCATTTTCTGAACAACTGAAAGTGATATTTTGGGCTCCAAAATATTCCAGTGGGGAGGAGTGATCAAATGCTCAAAATTATGCTAAAAAATAAAAGTTATTAGATCAGTGTGGAACCTAAATGACCACATAGATCTTGTCGTTCTGAATTTGGCGCAAATCGTTTTGCAGAAAACCAAAACCGTATGCTCCCAGAAACGTGTTCTGTCCACTTTGTCAAATATGCAATTAAAAAAAAATGCAGGACAACCCAGTGAAAATTTCGTATAGCTGATTGGGCATGCCTACGTGGTAGTTTGACTGGTCAAATTTTTTACCTCTGGAGAATGGTTTGGTGCCAAGTGGCATGACGGTATTGGTTCCAAATGACGAGTTTTTATTGGTGGATTTGGTAGCCAACCATAGGATACCATATGGCCCAACCAAGGGCCGCCACGTGGCAGCCCAAGGGCCACCAAAATTTTGGGTCAAGTCTGAGCAACAACAGCGGGGGTGGAACCCGTGACCACCGAGCACCAAGCCAAAGACGTTACCACTGTGCCCCACACCACAAATCTTAAAAATCTATGGTTTGAGTTTGGTTTTATGTTAATTTACAGGGTGCGTTGGGGGGAGGGGGCCGAGGTCTAGCCCCAACCCTAGTCATCACCAGAGGCGGGAGGCTAGCCCCATGTTCCCGCTCTTAACCGTAACCATAACATTTAAACCCCAGCGGTTGAGAAAGTGAACGCAATAAATGCCACCGTGAAGATCACCAAGTAGCCGCTGGGCGCCAAGCCACTTGCCCTAATCGTTAGCATTATATAACGCCATGTGTCTAGGCCGAAGGTTAATGCCGATGGTTAGCCCTAATCGTCGATGCTTTTATATATAAAAATTTGTATTAAACCATAAATTATATGGTTTTAAATCCAGTTTTTAGGCGTTATAGGGAAAATTAATGGCTCGACAATTTCGCCTTGCTTTTGTTGGAATTGGCACCTCGATAGCGCTTTTTGGGGCGAAATTGTGGGTACAGTGCCAAATTTTGGGCTGAAATTGTGGGTATAGTGCCGAATTTTGGGGAAAATTTGGAATGAATAGTGGAGCAACTAGGGGAAGTCATAAATTGATGAGTTTTTGGCCAAATTCGATGTAGAAAGATGCTACATAGGTATTTTTCGGCATTCTGGAGCTGATGGAACATGTTTCAGAGCTATTTGAGAATTGAAACACATGTAATCACACTTTTGAGCATAATATAAGAGGGCCAAGCCATTGGAAGTTGGACCAAGGAGACGTAGCTTAGGCGGGGTGAAATCCTTTATCATATTGTGTTGTGTGATTTTTTATGGTGATGTTCATGTCTGCTAGATGTTTTTGTTCAATGTTTTTTATTATTATGTTAATTTGCTCATGAAATTCACATAAAAACACATAGAAACTCATATTAAACTTGAAATTAACCTATCAATACTCAAGCACTTTCTTTATATTCTGAATTGGATCTTAGCACAATAAAACTAATATTCCCATTCAGATCGAAGCCAACCATACATTTTCCAATTATATCACTTAATCAAAACTAATGTACATCTTCATAAAGGGAGGATCCTTCAAATTCTATAAAACATGTGTGGTAATGATTATATAGTTGAGATGCTTGACCTGTTCCTCATGACTAGTTAATGCATAAAGAATGCATTTGAAAATGAGGTAAGGATCTTCAAAACATGTGGTATGTCATGGATCAATTTCTCTCTTGATGATAATCTTATGCATGCCAATGTCTCAAGAAAAATTTATTGAGGTAGAGAAAGTACATTGATATAAAATATAAAAATGTTTGAAATGTTAGATTCCAAATTGATTATGACCTCGATAGAGCATGGTGTTACAAAGTAGAAGTTCATGAGTCCAAACATTGACATTAATTGCGAATACATGAGAAATGTTTCTCATCAAAGTGTAGTGACAATACTAATGGTTGCATGGCATGCATAAGAAGTGCAAGAAACCAATAGTTTTATGGCCAACCCTAGTCACCAACATTATATAATAATGAAAGTAATTTTAGGGATATGCAAGGTATGGCTAAATTTGGCATGTATTATGGAAACCACAATCAACAACCAACTCCCCTTAGATATAACAACTGAAATAAAACACATCCACAAAAAACAAATGACAGAGCAGAATAATTTGACAATAATGCACACAAGCTCATAAACTTTCATTATCAACAACATATATTTATACATGAGGAGAGGTGTGCCATCTCCTATAAGCTCTCAATAATTTCGACAAATTATCATCAATGAATCCACAGATCACACCACAAATCTCTCATTAATCACTCCACAAATCTCCCAAGACATTTATTACTCAAAATTACATATTTTCAAATGAGTCATTATTCCAACATTTCTCCCCCATAGATGATCATTTGGAAATATTCCAATATCATCTCTGAATTTGCATAACTTTTCCTTAGATAGTGCATTTGTGAATATATTAGCTACCTATTAATCTGTTTTGTAGTACTTGATCTCGATCACTCCTTGTTGAACCAAATCTCGAATAAAATGATAGTAAATATCAATATGCTTTTCCTTCTTATGAAAAACTAGATTCTTGGTCATTTGAATAGCACTTTGACTATCACATATCAACTGAGTAGGTTGCTGTTGTTGCTCATGTAGATCCTCCAGAATTCTTCTCAACCAAACTGCTTCACATGTTGTCGTTGCTGGTTTATACTCAACTTCTGTTGTAGAGAGAGAAACTATATGTTTCTTGTTAGTACTCCAAAGAAATTTTTTTGAACCCATGCTAAATGAATACCATGAAGTTTATTTCTTGTCATCCATGCATCCAACCCAATTTGAATATGTATAACCAATCAACCTGAAATCTTTTATAGAACTATATGCCAAACCATAACCAATTGTTCCACATAGATATTTTAAAATCCTCTTTGTTGCTTTCCAATGAAATTATTTAGGTTCTGCCATAAATCTTGATACCATATTGACTGCAAATGAAATATCTGGTTGAGTTTTAGTTAAATAGATCAAAATTCCAACCAATTTACAATAAAAAGCAACATCAATTGATTTGGATTCATCATGTCCGTATAATTTCAACCCAACTTCCAAAGGAGTTGTCGCCAACTTGCAACTCAACATTCTCAAGTTCTTCAGAATGTCCCATGAATACTTGGATTGTGACGTGAACATACCATCGTCCTTTTGCCAGACTTAAATACCCAAGAAGTAATGCAACTCACCAAGGTCTATCATCTCAAATTCAAGAATCATATTTGACTTAAACCATTGAAATAGTTCATCACTGTTCCCTGTGTAGATCAAATCATCAACATATAAGACAACTATTAGAATGTCCTGCCTTGACTTAAATATATAGATATTGGGCTCAAATAAATTTTTAACTAAGCCATGATCCTGAAATAATTGTCAATTCTTGAATACCATGCCCTTCGTGCTTGCTTTAAACCATACGAGGACTTCTTCAACTTATAAACATAATATTATTTTATTGGCACTTCAAAGCCCTCAGGATGCTCCATATAAATTTATTCATCCACATAACCATTCAAAAAAGTTGATTTAACATCCATTTGAAAAATAGGCAATTTGTATTGAGAAACTAATGCAAGAACCATCCTGATTGTATTCAAATTTTCCACTTGGGAAAATATCTTAGTATAATCAATTCCTTATTTCTGTGCATAACCCTTTGCAACTAAACAATCCTTGTACTTATCAATTGTGCCATCTGATTTATACTTGGTTTTATAAACCCACTTAATGACAATTATATCTTTCCATTTTGGTAATTTGACCGAGTCCCATGTATCATTTTTCACCAAGGCATTCAATTCTGCTTCCATAGCTTCATTCCATTCATTATTTCTTGAAGCTTTTGCATAATCCCATGTTTAATCCATTTTCATTGTCTGTGCCATAAGTGCATTATTCACTAGAGAAATTTGAGATCTAGTAACCCTTATTTCAAAATTTCTATCCAATATACTACTTTATGAATGAATCCTTTCAATCCATTTAGGACTCTTCTTAACTTCATCTATATTTATTGACTTGGAATTCGATTCATCGCCAATATTGACTACATCTTTCCTCAGTTCAAATTGTACATGATCTGGTTGATAGATTCCTTGCTCATCAAACACAACATATCTTCTTATTATCACCTTCTTTGCTTGATGATCAAACAACATATAACTTCTTGTTTGAGTACCGTGTCTAATAAAGATACACTTCACACTCTTATCATCCAATTTATTTCTTTTTTCCTTAGGAACATGTGCTGATGCAGTGAAACCAAGAATTTTCATATGTGCAACACTTGGTTTGTATCCTAACCATGCTTCTTCTAGAGTCAAATTCAATGCTGATTTTGTAGGACATTGGTTGAGTACATATTATTGTGTGTGATGCTTCGACCCAAAGCTCATTTCCAAGAGACTTAGTTTTTAACATGCTCCCAGCCATTTTAACTATGGTCTTATTTTTCCTCTCTGCAACACTATTTTGTTGAGGAGAGTATGAATTGGTAAATTATCACTTTATTCCATTCTTCTTGCAATAATTTTAAAACTCATTTGACTTGTATTTTCCCCCATTATCTGTTCTTAGGGTGAGAATTTTTAGAACACTTTGATTTTAAACTAAGGCCTTAAACTCAAGGAAATGAGAGAATAATTTAGACTTCTCTTGCAAAAAATACACCCAAGGCTTCCTGGAATAATCATCAATGAAAGTGAGAAAATAACATGCCTTTCCAAGAGACACAACCTCCATTGGACCACACAAATATGAATGCACCATTGCTAGACGCTCTCTAGCCTTCCACGTTCTATTTGAGAAAATTTCCTTGTATTTTTCCAAAATATACACCCTTCACATACCTTATAATCCAAATTAATATAAGGAAGGCCATTCACCATGTTCTTCTTTCTCAACAACATCAAAATCTGAAAATTCAGATCTCCCATCCTTAAGTGCCAAAGCTTACTATTTTCTTCTTCTATTGCTTTCAAACTCTATGAATTACTCAAATCAAAATAGAGCTTGAAAATTATGTATTCAATCATTTCGCCTCTTGCTACGATTTCATTTTGATTCAACTTATCCATTATTAGGCATTTTTTATTATCAAACAATAACTTGTAGTGTTGCTCCATCACCTGTCCTACATAAAGTAGGTTCTTCTTCAGTGCCGATGTCAACAAAGTGTCCTCAATTAAATTCTTCTTACAATGCAATGTCGGTATTGCAATTGTGCCTTTCCCTTTCACTTCAGAAACACTATCATCACCAAATGTGACTTTACCAAAATAACGTAGAAAATATAACAACGAGATTCAAACCAATCTTCCAATGTACTAAAACAGGATACTAAATCATTCTACAATTTGCGGAAGCAAAAGAACGACCGCACAATCACATAACAAGTGAGAAAGAGACAATCAATCGCATAACACAAGATGCATCTGGGGAAAGAACAATTCATGAAACCCCACTATCTGTATATTGTATAAAGTCAAGATCATGAAATAATACAATTCTTTTCTCTCTTAGAGAAATTTCTGCACTCTGCCAACTGTCTCACTCTGATTTAGGAAAAATCAGTGAAATACTTAACCAATTCTCAGCCTCTGTTTGACCAGCCTTGCTCACGCATTATTGGAGGAATTGTCACCATATTAAATAGGAAATTCCTTCTAATTGATTGCACAATTCTTCCTTGGCCTCCACGTGACTCTATAACTGACCTGCACAATTTTCTAATTATACAATTGATAGTTATCATCCATTTAACCTCAGTATCAACCGGGCCTTCCTTAGAACTGACATTCAAAAACTATTTATAGCAAATTATCAATTAAATGATTGATCAACACTTTTGAATTAAATCATATTTAATTCACTTGACCTCCCACTAGCTCATCCCTCAGTTAGAACTAATTAAACTGATTTTGACTCAATTTCTTGAGTTAATTAATTACATCTCACAAATAACTGTAACTGGACCCCCTTAAATCATGGGATAAATATACATACCTACTCTCTGACCCTCAACTCGAATTTCCTAAGCTAACTCAGTCATTATGACTTAGTTAACTAATATAAGTTGTCATGAGATGAAATTACAAATTCTCTTCCAATTTAATTAAGGGAAAATTTATTCAGAAGCCCCCTTTGGGTTCCATTTTAACACTCACTCCTCCTTCTCCGTGGGAATGTACTCAAATGACATAATCTGCCTCTGAACACAATCTCATAGATGGTGATACTAGATATCGATATGATTGGACCTGTCATGGAATACTGGATTAACAGAGAGTTTGATGCAACTATGTTTATCACAATGTATCACCGTCGAATCCATATGTTGACCAAACAAACCAACAAGTATCTTCCTCATCCAGATGGCCTTGCATGCTACTTGACTGGCCACCATGTACTCTGCCTATGCTGAACTGAGTGCAACTAATATTTGTTTCCTGTTGTACCAAGAAACTATTGTTGATCCTATGTTGAAGATGCCTCCTGATGTGCTCTTCATGTCGGATGGACTCTCTGCCCAATCTACATCAATGAAGCTTTGAAGCTTCACTCCCTCTGTCCATCTGTACCATAATCCATACTTTGTAGTTCCTCTGAGAGATCTCAAAACATGCTTCCCTGCCTTCCAAAAGAGCTTCGTTTACTTAACCATAGCTTGGCTCAATTTTTTAATTGCGTAGCATATGTCGATTCGTGTGCTCACTAAATACATGAGTGAACCGACTAGCTTTGTGTAAAAAATAGCATCCACTACTTCACCCGAAGTAGCATCCTTGTAATATTCCTAAATTAGCATGTAGCTAATTGGAATATTAATTTTGCTCTTAACACATAGTTAGATGAATAAATGGGTAGGGAGGCTCATAAATATTTTTAATAGCAATAAAATCCCTCTTAGTGAGAAAAGGGATCATATTCATAGCTAGATAAAACACCTTCATGTGTGAACAAAGGCTAATGCATGTGGACAAGGTCAAGTTTGACCAAGTCAACAAAGCTGGTATGGAGGAAGTGGAACATTAATGAAGATAACCTAGTGGGAATATGGATCAGCTTAGATAGTTAGAATAAAGCCACCTTGAGTATGGAAGAAGACATTGCATGGAGATCCAGTCAAGGTTGACCAAATCCAACAATACTGTTATGGAGGAGTGGCACTAATGATGGGACATCACAGTTTTGGAGAGAGATTCATTGCATGAAGATGGAAACCCTAATGAGTGGGACCCAAGGTGAGAAGGCTCACATTGTTTATAAGGAAGAGGATGGCAGCCATATGGGGTTAGATTATGATTATGATTTTCTAATTATATGGTCTGTTTAGACATATAAATTTCTCTTGCTGTTTAGTTGAGATTGTATGATGTTTAGCATAGGGTGTTCCTGATCGGGAATCCCACCTCTTCCATTGAGTAGCTCTTGGAGGAGTCTTGCACCATATTTTCCACTATCTGGATGAAGGCCAAGATTCATCTTCCTTTAACAACATAGATCATGTTGAGGTTTTTTCTGTTTCAGTAAGCTACAGCAAGTGGAGACTAGATCTTCAGATCTAGGCCATTTCAGTGCTCATTTTCAGTGGAGGAGGTTTCTACTCCATTGAGATGAAAATATTGAAAGTATTGAGCTTCATTTTCATATCTTGGCTGCAGGCCAACTATATGTTGTCCCCTATAGCATAGTATTGATCTAGATCTGCGTTATTTTGGTAGGTGTATTTGCAGGGTGTTTCGGCTCACCAATTGGGGAGTGATTTTCTAGGTGTTGGGGATATGCTCTTCACTTTGGAGATATTTTGGAGGAGATCATTTTATTTATTATATCATATCAAATCCACTTTCTAGATTTGAATATTTCTATAGATCTGCATTCTTAGATCTCAGATCTACATCTCGTACTTGGTATTTTTCTGAAAACCCCAAGGGGGATTGATAGAGGAGCTTGTATAGTGTATGGATCTGCTATAGATCTAAATTTTTGTACACATACTTGCTCTAGTTCTGATGTGTAATATACAACTGTTTCAGAGCCAATAAATAACACTGTAAGGCTTTTATGTCTTAATATATGGTTGCAGCACCTCATTTTGAGGAATTTCTGTCATTGGAGACTTGTATTGTCTTGTCATGCATATTATGGGCCACTTTTAACATGTATTTTGCTTCTGTAATAACAAATGGAAGGTATCCATGCCGGCATATTTCTTTATGAAAGATGATCTACGTTATTTTTATATCATTTTGCATTCTATTGTTGCATTCCCCATTCGGGAATATTACAGTGGTATCAAAGCATCATCTTGGCTCAGCCTGTGAGTTTTCAGCCAATATGCTAGAAGAAGAAGAAGAGAATGTAGCAGCGGAAGTTGTAGATTTGGTTTCTGTAGCAGCAAGACTTGTAGATTTGTTGATTTAATAGCAAAATAGCTTTAATAATAAAAATTACACAAGAGGTATTTATAATAATAAATATTTATTAATATGATATGAATAAGATGATTGAATGATTACAATGAGGTCCTGCTTTTATACCTATGCAGGTGACCTTTCATGAACAGGCATGTCTTTTAGACATGCCTTTTCAGTTAACTAATGACTACTTAACATAATTCTAATTGATTATTTAGTAATTACATTTATTCTATTTTATTCTATTAATAACTATATTTATTACATTAGTTATGAATTAGGTTCATAACAGAGAAGGAGAAAGAGATCAGAATGATGGGAGGAATGAGTTTCATCTCATCTCTTTTTAGATCTAAGAAGGACCTCACCAAGGAGTTCAAGCAAATAAGAATGGAGAAAAGAAGTGAAACCACATTAGGGTTTCAAGATGAGGAAGGTCCATGTACTTCCTATCAGCAAAAAGAAGATCCGGTATTGCATAGAGCTCCAAAGAAATATGCTATGCCCTTTTCTTTTGAAGACAAGAGGCATGGAGATGGAGGAAACTTAGATCATGAAATTATAAGTGAGTATCCTGCATAATACAAGTCTCAGCCTAGAGATTTCAAGGAGAATCTAACTCTCCCACAGTTCATTCAGCTCAAAGAAGAAAGGAGACCTTGCAGTAATAGAAGGAAGAAGGGCAATAGATTTCTATTGTCTACCTTTGATGGGTCATCCACATGCATAGCAAGGGCTTGGGGAATGAGGTTGGATGCATTTTTTATGCTACATTAATTAGTAGAGAAAGAAGCTATTGAGATTGCAGCGCTGCACCTTGAGGTTGAAGCAAACATTTGGTGGTTCAGCCATTTGAGTCATGCAAGAGTGACTGCATTTGCAGAATTTACTCAAAGGTTGATCAAGAAGTTTGAAAAGAATAAATCAGAAGAGAAGAAGCCTTCACCACCATTCACTGCAGGAGCACTTACATCAGGAGGAGGAACACTTGCATCCTTGAAAAGTGGTCTTGATCTCTTGACATCTAGAGTCCCATGCACTATTCTGGAGATGCATGAGGAGGAGGAGATTTGTACCAGCGCTGATGAAGCCATAGAAGAGCAGCCATCATCATCAATATTTGGGGAAGCCATCACACCGGAAGGAGGAACCCTTGTAACAATACAAGATGTTCCCACACTTTACCAAGCTATGCATAAATTTCCACTTTCTGTTACTTCAACACATCATATGAAGGATTGTGGGAATATGCCATTGCATGACCAAAGGTCAAAATATATTGCTGATTTGGAGTAGCAAACTTTCACTGCGTTGAGCAACCTTGATTTGTTCAAGGAGGAGATGTACTTTCATCCTAGAGTACCATTCTTGAGCTGCACACAACTCTTGGGGTTGGAGTGTAGATTTTTGAAGGGTGGGATGAGTATTTTCCTGAACCATGCCATGTAGAACTTTGTGTTCAACATAGAGTATGATCTGAAGAAAATAGATGCACCATCATGGAGATCAACAGTGCTTTCATTGAGCATAAGTGATGAGTTGGGGGCCCAACCATTGTTGGAGCATCCCAATGACCTTCCCATATGTATGAAAAAGGATGGGAAGATAGTTGTTGGGGGACATCTTATGATGGATAACATATCTCATGGTTGTGATGGATATTTCTTGATGAATATTTCACATCATGATGAGAGGTTTTAACCTACCACCTATTTGGATCCTTATGGGGTCGACCTGATCATTGATGAGTGGTCTTCATTTGGAGATCTCCAAGAGATTGCATTTCAACATCCCATGAAATGCAAAGATATAAATTTGATTTGGGAGGATGGTATTATCCATTGGAGGAATGCCACTTTTGGACATGATGATAGACGCTCACCATGGGTTGGATGGGTGATGTTGATGAGCAAGAGGTGGGACAACCACTTGCATATTTATGATATCGGGCAGCAACAGGAAAGACTGCGTTGGATACTCTTGAAAGAGTTTGGCCATCATGTGACATATCCTTCTTCAAGGGGTATGTTGGTGGATGGAATTTGGCATGGCACTTACATCATATGGCAACAAGGAGTTTTGTTGTATTGGGGTGATTTGATATATTTCATATCAACTATCATGTTGTTTCTCATGATTTATATGGTGATGGTATGGTGAAGAAAATAGAGCTGTTGTTGCTTGGGTTGTTATTGAGAGAGTATGGGCTGATCTTCTCCCATAATTTGCATGATGTTGCAGGAGTAGGAGATGGCACTATCATGGTGCAAAGGGGCTACTCCTTAACCTTGGAAGATCAGGATGTACTTCCACTTTGGAAGGAATCTCCCACATATAGCAGCATTATGATTGATGACTTTGGCATGGGAGATGTCAATGGAAAATACAACAACATGTGGGGAGCTTCAAATTTTAGGTCTTCAGCGCTGTCTCTTAGGAGGATTGATCCATATTGGAGGTCTCAACTTTTGGTAGAGTACTCCAAGGATCTTGGTGCTTGCATGATTCTTGATGACCCGAAGGAAGATGATAGATACATGGTGGATGATGGGGTCATTTATTCTTATGGTAGAGTCTTCTTGACTAGAGCTTCTGAGCTCAAGGAGAAGCTGATACATGCAACACACGTGGGCTTTCTTTCCATGCACCTTGATGCATATCATTCCTTGATGGAGGAGTTCACTTGGGAGGGCATCCAACATGATGTATATCAGCATATGGAGAGATGCATAGCCCGAATGATGATGGAGAGGTTGTCACAACTGCTTCCCTACTCATTGAGAGTGAGGGAGAACTTTCAGTTGAGTCATTTCAGCTCAATGACCAAGGTACATAGTGGAGGGTGTATATTTTTGCATTATGATTTGCACTCCTTTAATTTTTGTGAGTAGCATATTGTACCAAGAAGGATCAATCCTTTTATATTGTATTGTGATGTACTTGAGGCCATTTGCAGCATTGATGTTGGCCATTCTATTTGTGGTTTGTGGGGGATGCCTCATGATTTTTGGTGTGCACCATTGGCACCAAATTTTACTTTCATGATCCCATCTTGTAGGATGATTGTGGTAGCAAAGAAGTGGCCTAAAAGACACTTGTTACACTTTGTTTTGAGGCAGGCAGGGGATGAACTGCACTAGTTACACATATGGAACTATGAACCACCTCTTGGTTGTCATATGGCAACTTGTTTTTATTTGCTTTTGCTTCCATGTATTGATGATGTTCTTGTTCTTATGGGAAGCTTTTTTGGGAGGATGGCACAAGAGTTGGAGGTGCCCATTGGGAGTATGATTCTCTATACTTCATATGTTTCATGTTTCAGGAGAAACAATGGGAAAATGATTCTCTATATTCCTAAGTTAGCTTTAGCTAATAGGAATATTAATTTTGTTTTTGAAATCTAGATGCATGAATAATTGAGCAAGGAGGCTCCTAATTTGCTCAAGTATGAATAAAAATCCCTCCTAATGTGAAAGGGGATCATGTAATAAATAGTTCAAGCATCCACATGTGTGAACAAGGTCTAAAATATGTAGACAAGGTCAAGTTTGACCAAGTAAACATGATTTATTCTCAAATAAGTGGATTCTAAATAAAGCCAACTTAATGTGAATAGAGATCAATCCAGCTAGATAAAATGAAGGCACCTTGAGTGTGAAAAGGGACAGGGCATGAAGAATCAGTCAAGGTTTACCAAGTCAACAAAGTTGTCTAGATTCATTTCACCATCTTGATGGAAAACACAGTTTCTGTGGAGGAGCCTTTACATGGAAGCAACCTCATAGTGGGTGGGACCCTTGGTGAGGAAGCTCATAAATTATATAATGAAGGAGATGGAAAGCATATGGACATATTGGAGATTATATTTTCATGTGGTATGCTTATAATTCCTACATACTTGGCTGTTTAGCTAAGTTGTTGCACTGCTTAGTGCAAGGGTTTGCCCGGGTGGGGATTCCCTACTCTTTCTTGGAGATCTTGTTCAAGAAATCTAAGAGGAGGTTTCTGATCTAAATTTTCCACTACCTGGTGTTGGGCCAAGCATCTACCTTCAGAAAAAACACAGTCCCTTCAGAAAACTGCGTTATTTCTTAAGGTGTGCAGTGGAAGGGGTTCAAACCCCATTTAGAGGAGCTAGTTTCCCAAGAGGAGGATCAACCTTTCTTTGGGAAAGCTAGAGGAAGAATCTACAACCATTTATTTTCATTTTCAGCCACATTATTCCAATATTTAGCCATACAATGTTATTCAGCCACATATTTGCAGCAAATTTCTCTTGTATATCTTTTTTGTCAAGAAACCCTTGCTGGGTCTTCTTGGATCTGTATAAAAGAGATTAGATCTCTGTTTTTGTACCTCATTGAGTATTATAATAATATTATCAGATATATTTCTCTATTTTCTGAGTTAACCTCTATTTATACTGCGCAGTCTCTTATGCAGCAGTTTCGGCATTTTGCAGTCTTGGGGTTTTGGCAATTTTTAGCTGTCTTGATCATGGGAGGCCTGTTTAACTAGGCTAAAGGCATTATTTTTTGATAATATTTTGCATGCATGTCCTATATTGTTCATTCTAAGGGAAACAATTGTTATTTTCCACTGTTATAACTCAATATTCATAAAATAACGTTTTTGAGGCAAAAATAGCTGCTTTTCCCCACTTGGTGAAATGTATAAAGGCATAGTTTGTTGATGTGATTGTTATTATGATGGATATGTGTTAAAACACACTACATGATTTGATTACTTCTTTTTCTCCAACTTTGGAATACCTTAAGGTATTCTTATTATTGTAGAAAATTCCAGATTTGGAATATTACAGTGGTATCAGAGCAACAATCTTGGCTCAGCCTGTGAGCTCAAGCATTATGGAGTCTTCTCATGGGGAGAAGGATATTTGCAGAAGAAATCAGAGAAAACCCTTTTTTTTCTGGATAAAAGAGGTTCTCAAAACTTCTCTTTTCAAATCTGCAGGGCAAAGACAAGGGCATCAAAGAAATGAGGAGGGAAACACATGAAGTTCCCTCATACAGATCTATACAGGAGGAAGATTCTAAGTCCTCATATTTTGGATATGAGCACTCACCCATATCATCGGATCTACCACGTTCTATCAGCGATATCTTCATGAAGAGGAAGAAAGGAGATGTGCCAAAGAAAGATACTCTTGGTGATTATTTGCAGGAATATGAAGATCAATCCAAGGAGTTCAAAGGTCACTTGAATTTCCAAGGGTTTTTCCAAATGAAGGAAAAGAGCACAAGGAGCAAGAATCAGGGTGAGGGTAGATTCTTTCTATCCATTTTTGATGGATCACCTCTCTGTCCAGCTAGGGCTTCGGTGAAGGAGCTAGACACCTTTGTGCAGCAACATGAAGCCATCAAAGTAGCAGCGCTGCATTTTAAGGGTAAGGCCTATGCTTGGTGGTTGTTTGAAACATTTTCCTTAAAGAATGCAAATACATCTACTTATGAAAATTTCATTGAAAGATTAGTAGATAGGTTTAATGATATTTCATGTGAAACATCTTCTGTTGCAACCATCAAACCACATCAAACAAAACTTTTGCATGAGTTGGAAGGGTCTATATATCCAACTCCATTTCTGAGAACCAATGAAGAGGAGGTGAGCTTGTTTGACACTTTTCCAGGGGCAAGATCTCATTTGGATGAAGGACTTCCTTCTCAAAAGAAAGACAAGAAGATTCCTTCTTCAAAAGAGGACCAAGATCTAAGGTCTCTTGTTGAAGGTAAGGCAACTTCAACTAGTGAAGGAGAGAAAGGAGAGGCATGACAAGATAACACAGTCATAACAAGGGAACCTCAAACACCACATGAAGAAAATTATGGAGCACTTGCTCCAAGGAAAGAAACTCTTGCACTCTTGCAAGGAGTTCCAAAAGGTCTCACACATAGAGCTCTTGGAAAAACACATGAGCAACATGTACCTTCATTGCCAAATGATGAGATCTTGAAGATAGGAGGAGGAAGGGAGGAGGAATGGCATCATGAGATGAAGAGCATGTACCCTTCTCTATCTCAAAGTTTGAAAGAGCAAAGAAGGCAAGAGGACCTATGAAACAAAGGTAGGGGAAAATTTGTCCACCACCATTCACATCCTACTCTATGCCTTGATGCCTCTTTGCAAGGAGGCATTTCAACAAGAAAACCTCCTGATTGAAGGGAAACTAAAGTGTTCTCTCAACTATATGCAACAACAACCTATTTGTTTAAAGAGGGAAACTTGGAAGGAGCCACTATAGCGCTGGAAATCATTAATGGAAGGATAGACAAATTTCTAATATTTACCTTGCTTTCTTCCATTCATCTATTTGTGTTGGAGGGAATAAATTTAGAAATTTGTGCTAATATGAGCATAGTATCAAAGGGCTACTCCATAGCTTTGGGGCAGCAAAGGATACTCCAATATATAATGAATATTTCTAAACATAATAAAAAAATAATTTCATTTTTGTATGCAGGAGCAAAATTGTGGAAGTTTTTGAGAAAGAGAACCTTTCAAAGGGAGGGTGACTTTCCTAAACTTCAATCTTGTATTGAGCAAGATCAGCTACAAGGAAGGCAACAAAAGAAAGTTGGGAATACTCCAACATGTGACTTTGACATCAAGCATGTCAAGGAGGAGAGTCATCATATAATAGATGCATCATTTCATATTTCTACAACATTGTCAATTGTGGGAAGCCTAGACCCTTATTGGGAGTCCCAACTCTTGATGGAATATTTTAAGGACCTATTCACATGTAAGGTTCTTGATGGGAAAGAAATGGATGAAAAGTATAAGGTAGTTAATGGAATCATTTATGTTCATGATCAGATCTATTTAACCAAAGATTCCAAACTCAAGAATAAACTACTTGATACAACTTATGAGGTCTTGCTTTCAAATCCCACTAGCTTCATTAAAACATATCATACTATCTTAGATGGATTCATGTTGGAAAATTTCAAGGAGGAGATGCACTCTCATATGAGTAAGTGCATGAATCATTTGCTGGTTGAGGAAGAACATAGCTCTTGGAAAGAGTTATCATTATCACCTCCTTATTCATTGAGTGTGAGAGGGAGCTCATCCATGAGCTACCTTGCTGATTTTAAACAAGTGTATGAAAAACATTGTATTGCTGAATCTCATGATGTATTTATTATATATTTGTATCTTCTTAACACTCATGTGTAGGTCTTGGCTCCAAGAGGAGGCACCTTTTCTGATGGGCTTCATGAGCTACTTTGGGCCATGAACAATGGTGATGTTGGCCATTCTTTGGGAGATCTTGGAGAGATGATGTACTCCTGATGGTGTGATTCATCAACACCAACCATCATACACCTTCTCCAATCATGCAAGAAGGATGGGGCAGCAAACAAGTGTTGGGAGAATTCTTGTCATATCATATTCTATGGCAGTTAGGAGGAAAACCGCGCTGGTTGCACATGAGGGACCATTGTCCTTCTCCCTTATTGTATATGGCAGATAGCATGATCTTACTTACGATCCCACGTGCTGAAGATGTTCTTATTTTTTTTGGGAACATGGTTGGAGGAGAGACACATTTGTTGGGTGTGTCTTTGGGGGAAGAGAGTCCCTAATTTTTCTGCACTACATGTTCCAAGGGGAGCATGAGAAACTATATGACCACCATTGCATACCACTTGTTTATTTATGATGTGGACCATATGTTTGGTTGGAGCACTTGGGGCATGCCTCTCATGAGCAATTGGGAGGATCTTTTCTATGAATTACCAAGTTGGAAGGTGATTCATTTTATTTGGATGATAACATGGAGGAGGGAGGCCTCCATTGATGATGAGATTCCCCATGATTGTCATCACTTCTATCTTGAGAAAGCCATGGATCAGCAAGAAGGTTTCCATAACAACCTTCCATTCTTTCATGATGAGATCCATTGGGTTTATTCACCAAAGGCTAACTTGCACACTTAGGAGGGGCCATTGGGAGATGGAATTTTTGTAGAAATTCTGAAGCAATGGAGGAGACTATGGGGTGAGAGGGCCACAAGAGGGAGAGGGGAGATTTTGTAGCACCCTTGTAGTTGCTTGAGGACAAGAAACATTTGGGAGGGGGAGACTGTAATATTCCTAATTTTGCTTCAACTAATAGGAAGATTAATTTTGCTTTTGAAATCTAGATGCATGAATAATTGAGCAAGGAGGCTCCTAATTTGCTCAAGTATGAATAAAAATCTCTCCTAATGTGAAAGGGGATCATGTAATAACTATTTCACGCATCCATATGTGTGAACAAGGTCTAAGCTATGTAGACAAGGTCAATTTTGACCAAGTCAACATGATTTATTCTCAAAGAAGTGGATTCTAAATAAAGCCAACTCAATGTGAATAGAGATCAATCCAGCTAGATAAAATGAAGGCACCTTGAGTGTGAAAAGGGACAGGGCATGAAGAATCAGTCAAGGTTGACCAAGTCAAAAAATCTGTCTAGATACATTGCACCATCTTGATGGACAACACAGTTTTTGTGGAGGAGCCTTTACATGGAAGAAACCTCATAGTGGGTGGGACCCTTGGTGAGGAAGCTCATCAATTATATAATGAAGGAGATGGAAATCATATGAACATATTGGAGATTATATTTTCATGTGGTCTGCTTAGAATTTCTGCATACTTTGCTGTTTAGCTAAGTTGTTGCACTGCTTAGCGCAAGGGTTTTCCCAGGTGGGGATTCCCTAATCTTTCTTGGAGATCTTGTTCAAGAAATATAACAAGAGCTTTCTGATATGAATTTTCCACTACCTAGTGTTGGGCCAAGCATATACCTTCAGAAGAAATGCAGTCCCTTCATAAAACTGCGTTATTTCTTAAGGTGTGCAGTGGAAGGGGTTCAAACCCCATTTTGAGGTGCTAGTTTCCCAAGAGGAGGATCAACCTTTCTTTGGGAAAGCTAGAGGAAGCATCTACAACCATTTATTTGAATTTTCAGCCATATTATGCCAAGCTTCAGCCATACAGTGTTATTCAGCCACAGATTTTCAACAGATTTCTCTTGTATATCTTTTATGTCAAGAAACCCTTGTCGGGTCTTCTTGGATCTGTATAAAAGATATTAGATCTTTGTTTTGTACCTAATTGAGTATTATAATAATATTATCAGATATATTTCTCTATTTTCCGAGTTAACCTCTATTTATACTGCGCAATCTCTTATGCAACAGCTCCGGCATTTTGCAGTCTTGGGGTTTTGGCAATTTTTAGCTGTCTTGAGCATGGGAGGCATGTTTAAATAGGCTAAAGGCATTTGTTTCTGAAAATATTTTGCATGCATGTCCTATATTGTTAATTATAAGGGAAAAAACTGTTATTTTCCACTGTTATAACCCAATACTCAGAAAATAACGTTTTTGAGGCAAAAATAGCTGCTTTTCCCCACTTGGTGAAATGTATAAAGGCATAGTTTGTTGCTGTGATTGTTATTATGATGGATATGTGTTCAAACACACTATATGAGTTGATTAATTGTTTTTATCCAAATTTGGAATACCTTAAGGTATTCTTATTGTTGTAAAAAATTCCAGATTTGGAATATTACACTTAAAAGACGCTTGTTACACTTTGTTTTGAGGCAGGCAGGGGATGCAATGTGCTGGTTCCACATATGGAACTATGATCCACCTCCTGGTTTTCATATGGAAGCTTATTTTTATTTGTTTTTTCTTCCATGTATTGATGATGTTCTTGTTCTTATGGGAAGATTTGTTGGGAGGATGGCACAAGAGTTGGAGGTGCCCATTGGGACTATGATTCTCTATACTTCATATGTTGCACGTTTCAGGAGAAACAATGGGAAAACCATGATTTCCACACTACACCTCTTGTCTTCATGTGGGAGGAGCCATTTGGAGAACTTGAGTTCTTGGGACAAGCACTTCATGGATGTTTTGATTGGTGGGGTAACTTGGGTCATGCTTGGAGACCGTAATATTTCAGCCCAAGATCAGCAACAGCCCCATACATATCATAAGTGGAGAGAGAAACAACGTGGGGTGGACATTCTAATCCCACATATTCAGCTATGCAACCCACCTTCTTTGCAGGAGCCTAAGGTGGAGGAGACGTTGCAGGAGTTACCATGTTGGAGGGTGACTACCTTTTTGTGGATGATAGCTTGGGGATGGAGGCTTAACATGGGGATGATGATTCCCAACATGTTTTAGATTCCATGCCTCAAGAAGGCCTCTATAACACATATAGTTGTTTCCATGGATATCCCACTTCTTCACGATGAGAGCCATTGGGATTTTTCACCAAAGGCATACTTATACACATGGGAGGAACAACTTGAGGGCATCTTGTTCTTTGGGAGAAATTATCACTTGAGGATGCTACAAGAGGAAGAGGAGAGGCTCTTCAGTTCTATCCTTGCAGTTGCTTGAGGACAAGCAACATTTGGGAGGAGAGGAATGTAATATTCCTAAATTAGCATGCAACTAATTGGAATATTAATTTTGCTCTTAACACATAGTTAGATGAATAAATGGGTAGGGAGGCCCATAAATATTTTTAAAAACAATAAAATCCCTCTTAGTGGGAAAAGGGATCATATTCATAGCTGGATAAAACACCTTCATCTGTGAACAAAGGCTAATGCATGTGGACAAGGTCAAGTTTGACCAAGTCAACAAAGCTAGTATGGAGGAAGTGGAACATTAATGAAGATAACCCAGTGGGAATATGGATAAGCTTAGATAGTTAGAATAAAGCCACCTTGAGTATGGAAGAAGACATTGCATGGAGATCTAGTCAAGGTTGACCAAATCCAACAACACTGTTTTCGAAGAGTGGCACTAATGATGGGACAATACAATTTTGGAGGGAGATTCATTGCATGAAGATGGAGACCCTAATGAGTGGGACCCAATGTGAGAAGGCTCACATTGTTTATAAGGAAGAGGATGGCATCCATATGGGGTTAGATTATGATTATGTTTTTCTAATTATATGGTCTATTTAGACATATAACTTTCTCTTGCTGTTTAGCTAAGATTGTATGTTGTTTAGCATAGGGTGTTCCTGATCTGGAATCCCACCTCTTCCATTGAGTAGCTCTTGGAGGAGTCTTGCACCATATTTTCGACTATCTGGTTGAAGGCCAAGCTTCATCTTGCTTTGAAAATGCAGATCCTATTGAGGTTTTGTCTGTTTCAATAAGCTGTAGCAAGTGGAGACTAGATCTTCAGATCTAGGCCATTTCAATGCTCATTTTCAGTGGAGGAGGTTTCTACTCCATTGGGAGGAAAATATTGAAAGTATTGAGTTTCATTTTCATATCTTAGTTGTAGGCCAATTGTATTTTGTCCCCTACAACACAATATTGGTCCAGATCTACGTTATTTCTATAGGTGTATTTGCAGGGTGTTTCAGCTCAGCAATTGGGGAGTGATTTTCTAGGTTTTGGGGATCTGCCCTTCACTTTGGAGATATTTTGGTGGAGATCATTTTATTTCTTACATCAGATCAGATCTACTTTCAAGATCTGAATATTTCCATATATCTGCAGTCTTAGATATTAGATCTACATCTTGTACTTGGTATTTTGCTGAAAACCCTAAGGGGGATTGATAAAGGAGCTTGTATAGTGTATGGATCCTCTATAGATCTAAGGTTTTGTCCACATATTTTCTATATATCTGATGTGTAATATACAGTTGTTGCAAAGCCAATAAATAACACTGTAAGGATTTTTCTGTCTTAATATATGGTTGCAACACCTCATTTTGAGGGATTTCTGTCATTGGAGACTTGTATTGTCTTTTCATGCATCTTATGGGCCACTTTTAACATGTATTTTTCTGCTGTAATGACAAATGGAAGGTCTCCATGCTGGAATCCTGATTTATGAAGGATGATATGCGTTATTTTTATATCATTCTACATTCTATTGTTGCATTCCCCATTCAGGAATATTACAATCATCCTTCCTCCAGTTTCCTTCAAGAGGAGTCTCCATGGGTTTGATGAACTCCATGTGGAACTTCCTTAGATTCCTCTTAGCATACTTTCCCTGAGATACAAATAACTCCCCATCTCTTTGCCATATTTCCGATCCAAGGAAATAGTGCGAGAGCCCCATGTATTTCATCTCAAATTCTCTTGCAAGATCATATTTTCAAGAATTTATGAGTTTCTCACCACATGTTAGTATCAGATCATCGACATAAAATTAAATAATTAAAATCTTACCATCAACCACAATATGATATAGGTTTTCATCTGCTTCACTCTTGGTGAATCCCAACTCGGTGAAATAATTGTCAATCCTAGTGCCAATGCTCTCTTGAGTCTGCACACATGTGACTTTTTGGCTAAGGCATAAAAACCTTCCCATCTTCTCAATGTACACTTCTTCCTCAATAAATCCATTGAGAATGGTTGTCTTTAAATCCATCTGATGTATCTTCCATCCCATCTGCGCTGAGAGTGAAAGGATGGATCTAATAGATGAGTACCTTGAGACTGGTGAAAAAGTATCATCATAGTCAATCTCCTCCTCTTGAGAGAACTCTATGGCCACAAATCTAGCCTTATGTTTCTCCACGCTCCCATCTGCTGCTTGCTTCACCTTGTAGACCCACCTAGATCGTACAACTGAATTCCCCATTGGCCTTGGGATAAATTCCCATGCACTGTTTCTGATTATGGATTCATACTCCTCAACCATGTCATCAAACCACACTGGTTGCTGCACTGCTTCCTCAAAAGAGGATGGTTCTATCTCAATACCTTCGCTCATAAGAGCCATGTATCCAGTGTATCACTCAAGGGAACTTCTCTGCTTGCGCTGTGATGTGGGTGCTCCCACATTCTCTCTCGCATCCAACAATAATCTATTAGACTCTCTGGTATGCTTCCTTCCATCTTTGGTAGATGGCTCTACATGAGTGGTTTCTACCACTCTTTGTTCCTTTGCTTGTGGTTGCTACACATTTTGAGGTCCATCCTTTGGATCCAAGAACTCCTCAACTACATTCAACTTGAGCTCCCTCTCAAGGGACAATCACATGGATTTGTCTTCGTCAAATTTCACATCTCTTCTGACCATTGTCATATCGTGTGCTGGAAAGTACACCCGATAGTTGTGAGGTGTATCAGTGTACCCCAAAAATATACCCAACTCCGTTGTTGGATCTAGCTTCTTCCTGGCATCTTTGGTCACGTGGAAATAAACAGATAAACAAATTTTTTTAAAATATTACACATTCGATCTCTTACCTGAAAAATCATCCTCCGTTGTATTCATCCCAAGTATCCGATGAGGAATTATATTCTGCACAAATATTGTTGTATGGCATGCTTCCACCCACAGATGTAATGGTAGGAACTGATCATGCAACATATCTCGTGCTGCTCCTAAAATCGTTCTGTTATTCCTTACTAAGACTCCATTCTGCTGTGGGTTATGAGTTGCAATCAAATCTCTTTGAATTCATTTTGAGGCATAAAATTTCTTGAATTCGTTAGAGATGTATTATCCACCATTGTCACTCCCCAAAGCCTTCACCTTCTTCCATGTATCTTTTTCAACAAGTGCCTTGAACTCACAAAACTTCGAGAACGTATGATATTTTTTCTGCATGAAGAAAATAAAACATTTTCTTAAAAAATCATCAACAAAAGTCACATAATACCTCTACTTTCCTATGGAAGTTGTCGAGAACAGTCCATACACGTCTGAGTGAACTCTCTCAAGGCCTTGGCTTGAATTTCCTTATCATGAAAGGTGGATTTGGTATACTTCCCCAATGTACACCCTTTACATGTGTGTCTCTGCGCAAGTGTACCCTTTGGAAGTCTTGTAGAAATCTGTTGCATGATCCTCAAAGAGTTGTGGTGTAGATGGCCCAACTTCCTATGACATAACTCACCGATGTCTCAGCTTTCCACCTTCTCTGATTTACTGATCAAAGCTTTGTGGTGTAGATGGCCCAACCTCCTGTGACATAACTCACCGATGTCTTAGCTTTCCACCTTTTCTGATTTACTGATCAATGTTGCGCAGTCCTATACATCCAGTTTATAGATATTATTTACTCAAACCCCAATATATTTCACCTGTCTCGTGGCTTTGTGACGAATGAACACCTTTCCTTCACTAAATATCACATCATAGCCATGATCTTCCAACATAGCAAAATAAACCAATTCTTCTTTAAACTGGGAACATACATGACACATTTTAATGTGATTGGATTACCTGACTCCCTTTGAAGGGTAACTGTACCTACACCGGTGGTGTTATACCTCTCATCATCACCCATCTCGATGTGTATCTAGAGATACTTCTCCTCCAAGCTACTGAATAATTATTTGTTTCCGGTCATATGGAATGAAGCTCCACTATCCAAGTACCACATAGTTACCATCACCGATGACACCATGCATGCAATGAGGGCGAGGTCCAACTTTAATTATGAAGCCAATGCTTCACCAGTTGCTCCTCTAGAGGCCTTCTTGTTGTTATTTTTTGTGGAAAATTTGTGTCATAACGTCCATGATCACGACAGTTGAATTTTTTTACCTTTGACAAGTCTCTCTTCTTGCCTACCTTGCCTGACTCAGATTTGGAATGGGATTCCTTCTCTTTTCCTTTCGTTGCATTTCCAACCAAGGCAGAGTTCTCCTCATCATCGATCTTTGATGATGATCCATCTTAGGTGCTTCGCCAAATTTATTCTTGTGCCAGATCGTACCATAGTCGCTCCCAATTCGATAGCTTCTCCCTCCCATTAACAAAGTCCTGGTAGTTGTGCCAAATCTTGAGAAGGCCTAGAAGATCTAGGCTGACCAAATCATCTGAGGCAATAATGATCACAATGCTTCCAATCTCATCTCGACACTAAGTGAACTTCGTCAAGTATTTTTGGATCGTGTCACCCTTCTCCATTTCGACCTTCTTGAGCTTGTATTTCAGCGCCAACTTCTTGTGGTCGTTTCTATTCTGATATAGATCTATCAAGGCCTTCCAAATCACATATGGAGTAGCCTTCCCATGGAGACTCGAGACAATATGATCTCGAACTCCCTTTAACAAGATCCTTCTCCCCTTTGCTACATTATTCTTCCATGCATCAAGAAGTTGAGAATTTGCTGCTACGGGCTGCGAGACATCAATATATACGAAAGCATTTAGTTCATTGTCCTCGAGAACTGCCTCTAGCCTATCCTTCCAAGAAATATAACTCGAATTTACCTCGAGTGCATATTCGAGTCTCAAGCCATTGAAAGACATTTTGATCTGCTGTTGGATATTGAAGAATAAATCTACAAATTCGATCTTGATCAAAACAAAATTTGTTCTTCTCTTATTATTATGATTCATGGTGCTCTGATACCATGTATAAAATCTAACAATGATATTCAAACTGACCTTGTAATGTACTAAAACAAGATACTAAATCCTTCTACAATTTGCAGAAACAAAAACATGATCGCACAATCACATAACAAGTAAGATAAAGAGACAATCAATTGCACAACACAAGATGTATCTGGGGAAAGAACACTTCCTAAAACCCTGCTATATGTATATTTTATAAAGTCAAGATCACGAAACAATACAATTCTTTTATCTCTCAGAGAAATTCCCGCACTCTTCCAACTGTCTCACTCTGATCTATGCAAAATTAGTTAAATACTTAACCAATTCTTAGCCTCTGTCTGACAAAAATTTCTCACGGATTCTTGGAGGAATTTTTTCCCTATTAAATAGGAAATTCCTTCTAATTAATTGCACAATGTTTCCTTGGCCTCCACATGACTCTATAACTGACCTGTACAATTTTCTAATTATACAACTGATAGTTATCATCCCTTTAATGTCAGCCTCAACCGAGCCTTCCTTAGAAATGACATGCAACAAATATTTATAGCGAATTATCAGTTAACTGATTGATCACTACTTGTGAATTAAATCATATTTAATTCACTTGACCTCTCACTAGCTCATCTCTCAGTTAGAACTAGTTAAACCGATTTTAACTCAATTTCTTAAGTTAACTAATTACAACTCACAAATAACTGTAACTGGAACCCCTTAAAGAATGAGATAACTCTACATGCCTACTCTCGAACCCTCAACTAGAATTTCCTAAGCTAACTCAGTCATTCTGACTCAGTTAACTAATACAAGCTATCATGAGATGAAATAACAATTTCTCTTCCAATTTAATTAAGGGAAAATTATATCAGAAGTCCCGTTTGGGTGCCATTTATTGGTGCCATTTCAACAAATACTTGTCATTAATTTTGGTAAAAAACTCCTCTTGAGATGTTATATGAGTTGAACATCCCAAATCAATATACCATGCTTCACGTTCTTCACTATGTGCCATCAAACTTGAGATGAATAAATTCCCATTCCTAGTTTCTTCAACAACTGTATTGGCACCCTTATGCTCCATATCTCGCATTTTTGCATAACAATCCCTTTCAAGATGGCCATATTTTTGGAAATAATAACACCGTGGTCCTCCACTTCTTCCTCCATTTCCGCCTCCATCTTTTCCTTATCCTCTTCCGTGAGATCCACTTCTGCTTCTTCCTCTAAACTGACTTGGATTCTTTCCTCTGCCTCTCAAGGGAGATGCATTTCCTTGTGAACTCTCCTGATTTTGATTGTCATATTGACCCATGCTCCTCCCTCTCCCTCTATGATTTACAGAAAAATCATGTTCAACTTGCTCAAATGGTTGATTTTCTTCAACAGTTAACAAGAATCTACTTAATTCATCAATTTTCATTGTATTTAAGTAATTGGATACCATAATACTAGTGGTGACCATATAAAACTCAGGAAGAACACTTCTTAAAATCTTCTCAATTAGCCTTCTTTCTGGAACATCTTCACCTAATGATCTCATCTAATTAACGAGATCTTGCATTTTTGAAATGTAATCATGAATGGATTCACTACTTTGTATATGGGAATTTTCAAAATTCCTCCCTAATGTTTACAATTTAGCAAAAACAACACCTTCATATGCGTTCTTTAAGATATCTCATGCTTCCTTTGATGATACTACTCCACTGATTCTTGGAAATATAGATTCTTAAACAATGCTTCCTATAAGTGAAAGTGTTTTATTATCTTTCTTAATAAGTTCTTTAAGAGATTTCTTGTCATCATCACTCAATGTTTTGAATTCATCAGGAGAATGCATAGTGTATCCATCAGTTACAAGTTCCCATAAATATTTAGTGATGAATATAGGTTGCATGCTTTTTCTCCAACAAGTTTAGGAAATATAATATTGCTTGTCACCATGAGAGAATAAGAGGGAATTAGAGAGAGAAAGTGCATAATGAAAACAACATGTCCTACTTCGACAAACTATCCTTTTTAAGGACTTGATAAATTGCACACTCAATTTTAAACTCAAAATACGTACTTCATGTTTAAAAAACAATTAATCCTCTCTCATGTTCAAAGCATGTTCTCCGCGTATTCTCTCTCCTTATTCACTCAATACATTGAAAAATAATGCAAAGTATATTAGCGAAAACATATATGGTATTAATGGTATTCATAATTATTCCACGTTGGCGTTCTCCACTAATTTCACAACTTTAAAGGCATATCATATTATATACACATATAACATTGTCTTGGGCATACCAAAAACAAATATGGAATTATATGAAAGAGAATTCAACATAGGTTCAAAGCATGTAGACACATCTAATGATGCTTTGTCATCAATTAACAAAAAATAAAAAAATTCGGTCAACACAACATCCAATTTCCAATGCTTACATATTTACAGATATCAATGTAGCAACTCCTTTATGGTTTCCCATGTAAATAAAAATAATAACAAAGGTCACGGGACACGTATTCCAAACTGTATGTTGGGAAAAACCTAATGATGGGGATCACTAGTGATTAATTAATGGCTATGGAAATTGGCAAAGGAAAGTGACATTAATTGGCACTTCTTTATGAAAATAAAGGAAAAATAGGAGAAAAGGGAGGTGAAAGGTCACAAATTCACACGAGGAGGAAATTGAAATAAAAATGAAGGAAAATGAAGAAAATAAAGGCCTCGATGATAGAAAGGCTTATGAGGATCAGTTCACGACTTTTTCTGGTAGCTTGGAGCTTTCTTCTATTCTCTCTCTCTCATACTCTTTTACACTTAGAGTTTCTTGGAGAAATCTTGGAGCAATTTGGCATACATTGGATTTGGAGAAAGAAGGAAAATGAAAGTGGGAAAGTGCAAGGGAACATGTGGATCAACAAATACAACTAGATTTCTTTGCAAGTAATAGGTTGCATGTGTGATTTCCTTGTTTATTTATGGATGCATGGTATATGCATGTGATTATATAGTTATGTTATGTCATTGGCATGGAGGATTTCTTGGATTGAAATTGGTTTTCCTAGCCTTTCCATTTTCTATATAGCCATGGCGTTGTGGGTTCTACACTTGATTGTTTTATGATTGGTGCTTGTAATTCCTTATGGTTGTGGCTTGGAAAAAAAATCTTTGGATCCCCTAGAACAAATTGGATTGAGTTACTATTCTTGGAGCCTAGGTTGGACAAATTATTTGGAGCCCTTGGTTGGTTTAGTTAGTAATTATGGAGCTGGGTTGGACAAACGCTCTGGAGCTTGGAAGGTCATGGGTTGAGTTACTAGTTCCTAGAGCCCTGGAAAACTTAGGTAGAGACTGATCTGGTTGGTGTTAGTGATGTCTGACCGCGAGGTGGAATCACTGGTTGAGGGCTGAGGTGGTTTGGCCTCTTGAAGCCCTGGTTTGTTTTTATTGGTTCATTCCAAGATATCCCACATTCACGCTTGGAATATGGAAAGAGGGTGATTGGATAAAAGAGATATTTGGTTTAACCCAATCTATGGTTGGGTGGTACATGGAAGTCCCTGACTTGGTTGGTATTTTCTATGTTAATAAGAGCTATTTTTCTATGTTGATTCATGTTTATTTATTGGAAATGTGTTGGTGATATTATGTTTGAGCTGCAATGGTTTATATGTTGGTTATTTTCTGGTTATATGTTGTTTATGTGATGTGTATATTTTATAGCTCATGTCATGAATTGTCTATCTATTGATTGATTGATGAATGTATGGACTAATAAGTGTTATTGAAGCTATGCAGAGAGGGAACATGGCCTTCTCGGTGATTATCAAAACTTTGTGATAAGATATGAATTCATGACCTGTAACCTACATGTTTTCCATGTGTTTGACAAAACATTTGTTATTTTATAGGAATTTTAGGTCAAGTTCTGCCTTCATATTTGTATGTCTAACATTGATTTCATGCCATTATTGATATTGAGAAGTTACAAGAAGTTCTGGGCAGTGGTTCGGAGATTGACCTGGAATCTAGGCTCATATATTGGGATCACATGCTCCTCACTAGAAAAATTGGTTTGCAACCGCATGGATGTAGGCTTGTGCATGCGGTTGGAGGATTTAAACCACATGGAGGCCTTGCTGTGGGTCCGATTGAGGGCCTAGGGCAGAGAAGCAGGGTTCCAACTCAGGGTTTGGCCACCTAGGATGGTTTCTCAACCTTTGAGTGTCTTGTTGCCCCTGTAGGATGTTGTGAGATGTCAGTTTGTTGTCAGTAGTTGACCCCATTTCCTTAATGCGACCTTACAGGTCGGATCATGTCATAGTAGCTCTTCCTCTCACGTTTACCTTGGTAGGCTAGTGAAATTTGGTAAATGTGGGAGGGGTGGTTATAGATTGGTATTAGAGCTCCAAGATTCAACACTTGGATTGGATGGGAGGAATGTGTTTGTCATGCATTCATTTCAGTTGTATATGGGTTTATTATGCATGCATTATGATAGTCATTGTTGCAGAAGTGTCGTCATGTAGAGGTTGATGATGTTGATGTTGAGATGATTGATATGTTGATTTAATAATATATATACCTATGTTGTGCTAATCCAGATTGATTTTGCAGACGAGATAACCTCCCCTGAACTTCATTGAGGTATGTTGATTATGTTTGTATTTGGTTTATCTGACATGGTATGTTTGCAGAAAGAAGAGGATCATAGGCGATTAGAAAAGTGGTGGATTATAGTTCATGAGACTCTCCTTACAGATCATATGGGCAACACAAAGATGAGTAATATCCTAACATAGCATACATTTTGAGAAATCTAAAGGCATATATCAGAAGTTGTACAAAAAATAATGACATGATCAATTAATCAGAGGAAAGATTCGCTAGGGAACATGAGAAACAAGTAGAGATTAATGTAGTGATTCTTCAAAGTCTATCATATTTGCAGAGATAAGGAACACTTAAGATCAATCATGGAAAAGAGGAAAGGACCAATGGGGCATATAGAAATAGATCTTTGTCGGGATACAGGTTTTACAAAGATGATACAGTCAAAGATGGTATAATTTTTGATACACCTGATAGGAGGGGTAATGGCCGTGGGTTCTATTCTAGTTCTGGTTCAAAGAGACAACATCATCATCACTGTCACCATCAGTATAGGAGGAGTGAGAAGAAACACTTTCCAGAGGAGTTCAAGAAAGAAAATCCTCCTACATTTGATGGATAAATGAATAAGTCACAAGATGAAAATTTTTGGTTTCTTGGGATGAATAATTTCTTCAAATTGCATGATTTCTCAAACAATATGAAAGTTGGGATAACTAATTTTAGTCTTAAAGGAATACCTGTGAAGAATTTCCGCGGTATTCACGAAGAGGATCTGACTTGGAGTAAGTTTGAGATACTTTTCAGGAAGAAGTATCTATCTGAAATATACTATGATAATAGGGAAAATGAGTTATATGAAATGAAGATGGGACCTATGAGGTGTATACTAGCAAATTCTTAGAGTTGTTGAGATATGTGCCTTATCTTAAGGAGGATTAAGCAAATATTCAGAGATTCATCAGTGGGTTTCTAGTATCATTCAAATAAAATATTGAGTTTGATGAGCCTAGATCGTTGGAGGAATCCATCATAAAGTTGAAGCATTGTTATGAGAAATTGAAGCGCGGGTCCAAGTCTAAGCATGTAATATCCCAAAAGAGGGATTTAGCTATACATAAACTGTATAAAGGTCTTGTGATGATGAATAAGCTTAAAATAAGTTCAATAGACACATATACATCATTTGGAAGTACAAAATAAACTTATATTCTGATCTATGATCCAAAAGAAGGGGAAAACCAGTGATTTATGCCCTAAAAAGCTTAATTTTAGAGATGTGCGTAAAAATAAGGGAAAGTGATGGTGGGATCTCGTAGCTTAGGTCATGAGGGACTTACATACCAAATTTGAGCTGAAACAAATGACTCTAGCTATGCTAAACAGATCTCCCACTCCCGATATGACTTAAAAACACCCAATCCCCATGACTTGTGGTATGTAGAAATTACTGAAGCTTATGCAGCGTGATTTTCTGAAGGTGCTAGATGAAATATGGTATAAACATCAGTAAATAAGATTCATAGTGTTTCTCATACAATATAAGAGGAAGAATGAAGACTTTTATGAGAAAAAACCTCTGAAAGAGGGGCTACAACAATTGTATTTCACTGTAAAACCTTGACAACGTTATTTTTTGAAGCATATAGTAGATGGTGATTACATATTAGATCTAGAGCAGATATTTGTACAAAAATTTAGATCCATATCAGATCTGTACACTAGAAAGGCTCCTCTTTCAGATCCCCTTGGGGTTTTCAGCAAAACATGAATGTACAAGAGTAGATCTAAGATCTACTGCAACAGATCTACAGAATGAATTAGAAATTATGAAGCAGATAAATCAATAAACAAATAAGATCTGAAACATACATGGATTGGATGGCTAATCCATGGATCACCATAGTGTAAGGAAGGCTCCTTAACACCAGAGATCTCTCCTCCAAATAGTTGCCAAAACACCCTGCAACTTCTCACTTGCAAATAACGCAGTCTAGGGATAGAAAATACGTTGTAGGCTTGATGCACTGTTTGGCCTGATGCCAAGATGTAGATCTGAAGCTCCAATCAACTAATACACTCTTCCAGGAGGTTAAAAGACACACACTGAGAAGAGGCACTAGTATAATCTAGATCTGAATAGATCTAGCCTCCACTTGCTGCTGCTCACAAGGACAACCAAACCCTCAGCAGGATTTTAGTTATAGTTGGAAGAAGAAGCTTGGCCAAATTCCTGATAGTGGACCAAGAAATGCAAGACTCTTCTAAGAGGATTTTCAAGGAAAGAGGTGGGATTCCCGACCAGGAACACCCAAGTGCTAAACAACACTATTCTATGCTAAACAGCCAAGAGAATAAGAAATGTCTAAACATACAATATCTCCTGAAATCATATGGTCATAAAAAACTCTCTCTTGTTGTCCTTCTCTTCCTTTTATAAGATAGAGTCCTTGCAAACCCTAAACCATCTCAAATGAATTAGCCCTGTTCAGATGAACAGTCTCCAACTTGATCTGCGCTGTTTATCTAGGAGGTTTAATGAATCTAGACAACACTGTGATTTGGTCATGTTGACCCAATAAAATATTTCAAGCCCCTTCACACATAAGGGTGTTTTAATGTAAATAGCCCAGATATGTATTTTTTCACATGTGGCATTGATTTATTCATAGCTTTAGGAGTTTCACATGCCCTCCTTTGCATTTTTATTCATCAACATGAAAAGAAAAGAAAAAAAAAGCAAAATTGAATATTCCTATTAGCTTGGGCTAATTTAGGAATATTACAGTCCTCCCCTCCCAAATGTTGCTTGTCCTCAAGCAACTGTAAGGATAGAACTGAAGAGCCTCTCCTCTTCTTCTTGTAGCATCTTCAAATGATATGTTCCTCCAAAGAACAAGATGCCTTGTCAACAATATGCCCTCAAGTTGTTCCTCCCATGTGTATAAGCATGCCTTTGTTAAAATTCCCAAATGGCTCTCATCATGAAAAAGTAGAACATACATGGAAACAAAAATATTTGATCTAGAGGCCTTCTTGAGGCATGGAATCAGAAATATGTTGGGAATCATCATCCCCATGTGAAAGCTCCATCCCCAAGCTATCATCCACAAAAAGTGAGTTACCGTCCAACATATTAACTCATGAAACATCTCTTCCACCTTAAGCTCCTGCAAAGAAGGTGGGTTACATGGCTGAATTTGTGGGATCAAACTATCCATCCCACTCTACTTCTCTCTCTACTTATGATATGTGTGGAGCTGATGCTGACCTTGGGCTGAAATATAACAGTCCTAAAAAATGACCCAAGTCATTCCATCAAATAAATCACCCATGAGGTGCCTCCTCAAATAACTCAAGATCTCCAAATGGTTACTCCCATAAGAAGACAAGAGGTGTAGCATGGAAATCATGGTCTGCCCATTGTTTCTCCTGAAACATGAAACATTTGAAGTATGGAGAATCATACTCCCAATGGGAACCTTCATCTCTTGTGCCACTCCCCCAATAGAGCTTTCCATAATCATAAGAACATCATCAGTATATGGAAGCATGAACAAATGAAAACAAGTTGCCATGTGACAACCAGGGGGTGGAATATTGTTCCATATGTGGAACGAGCGCAGTGCATCCCTTGCCTTCCTCATATCATAGTGCAACAAATGTCCTTTCAGCCACTTTTTTTCTGCCACATTCATCTTACAAGATGAGATCAAGAAAGTAAAATTTGGTGCCAATGGTGCACACCATAAATCATGTGGCATTCCCCCACAAACCACAAATAAAATGGGAAACATCAATGCTGTAAATGGCCTCAAGTACATCATAATATAATAAACAAGAAGGAAAGACCCTCCTTGGTACAATATGCTGCTCAAAAAGATAAATGAGTACAAATCATAAAGCAAAATTATACATCCTCCATCATGTACTTCAGTCATTGAGTTGAAATGGCTCAATTGAAAGTTCTCTCTCACTTCAAATGAGAAGGGAAGTGGTTGTGCCAACCTATTCATCATCTTCAGGGCTATGCATCTCTCCATATGATGATATACATCTAGTTGGATGCCCTCCCAAGTGAACTCATCCAATAAACAATGGTATGCATTAGAATGCATGGGAATAAAGCTCACTAATGTTGCACGTAGATCTCTCTCCTTATGCTTGAAAATCCAAGTTAGGAAAATCATAGAAAATAAGATCATAATAATGTAATAGATGTCTCCATCCACTAATCCATCATACTCCTCTCCTACATGCCTCCATAGTGCATCATATGTAAAGTGATCCTAGGAACACTCCATCAAACCATCCAAGCTCCCAAGTGACAACGTTATTGGCCTCTGAACTAGTGCACCTGTCATCTCATAGCTCCTCCCTTTGACATCCCATATGCCAAAGTCATCATCAAACATAATGCTGCTATATGTGAGAGATTCCTCCCAAAGTGGAAGTACCTCCTCATCCTCCAAGGTCAAAGAGTAGCCCCCTTGCACCATGATAGTGCCATCTCCTACTCTTGCAACATCATGCAAAGTATGGAATAAGATCAGTCCATACTCTCTCAATAACAACCAAAGCAATAATAGCTCTAGTTCCCTCCTCATACTATCATCATATAGATCATGGAGAAACATCATAGCAGTAGATATGAAAGAGATCACATCACTCCAATATACCCAAACTCCTTGCTGCCATATGATGTAAGTGTCCTGCCACATACCCTTAGAAAGAGAATGATGACCAAACTCTTTCAAGAGTAACCAACGTAGTCTTGCATCTTGCTGTCCAGTATCATAGATCTGCAAGTGGTTTCCCAACCTCTTTCACATCAGCTTCACGCATCCAACCCATGGTGACTGTCTATCATCATGCCCAAAAGTGGCACTCCTCCAATGGAGAATACCATCCTCCCAAATCAGATTCCTGCTCTTGCATTTCATGGGATGTTGAAATCCAATCTTCTCAAGGATCAATTTGATCCCATAAGGACCCAAATAGGTGGTAGGAAAAAACCTCCCATCATGATGTGTGTGGCTCAAGGAGTGTCCAACACAAACATGAGAGATGTTATCCATCCGAAGATGTCCTTCGTCATCTATCTGTTCCTCCTTGAATCCATTAAGATGAAAGTGTGATAAGGAAAGAGCCTGCTAAGACTGTTAAAGAACCTTGCACTTCATGATGTGTTGAAGTGCACCTCCAATGAAATCTCTCCATGAGATTTCCTCCTCATGCATGGCCTTCCAAAACCAAAGAGGCCTTGGATCTGCTGCAGGTAGAAGTTTCTTTTTGAGCTGGGGAGTGCTCATTGAGAAAATTTCATCTAGAAATGAGAAAGGGTTTCTCACTTCAAGATGTCTACTGTCTACCATTCCTTCCTCCATTGCTTCATGAATGAAGCTACCATGTGAATGCTCCCATGAGGGATGATTCCTATTTTCTTCATCACGGTTCTTGTACAGTGCAGTGCAATTATGCTGCTCTAAGTCGACAATATGCAGTGATGTGGACCCATCCATAATTTTTGCTGAAATGACAAGAGATGTACATTTAGGAAAACCTTGGTGAAATTCGGAAGCTCCTTGTAGGGCTGCAAGAGTCTCCTCTTCATATGTGTTGGCTTCCCAAACTGCTGAAGATGAAGGCTACTCCTCCATGGCTACAACAGTGCTGGTACATGCCTCTTCAACTGGTGGTGAGGGCTCCTCCCTCCTTTTTCCAAATCTCCTGATCATCCTTTGAGAAAACTCAGCAAGAGTAGAAACCCTTGCATGGCTCAAATGGCTGAACCACCAAATGTTTGCTTCACCTTCAAGGTGCAGCGCTGCAATTTCTACAGACTTTCTGTCTACTATAGGATGTAGCAAGAAGAGAGCCTCTAGCTTCATCACCCAAGCCTCTGTTGCACATGTGAGTGATCCATCAAAAGTGGAAAATAGAAATCTATTGCCTCTCATCATCCCATAGCTGTAGGGTCTTATTTCTTCTTCCAGCTGAATAAATTGTGGTAAAGCTAGAGTCTCTTTGAAGGCTCTAGGTTTAGCTTGGTATTCAACAAGATATTCACTTAGAATTTCATATTCCAAGTTTTCTTCATGCTTCTTGTCTTCTGCTTTGTGAGATTAGGAAGTGCATGGTATTTCCTCTCCTCCTTCTGTCTTCTTAACCTCCTTGGGGAGGTCCTCTCCTCCTTCTTCTGTATTCTTAACCTCCTTGGGGAGGTCCTTTCTGGATCTGAAAACTGATGAGAGTAATCTCATATTCTTCATAATTTTTTTCTTTTCTTCTTCTTCTTATTCTTCTGATAGCTGGATCTCACAGGCTGAGCCAAAGATCATGCTTTGATACCACTGTAATATTCCAAAAGATGGATTCAGCTATAAATAAACTGTATAACGGTCTTGTGATGATGAATAAGCTTAAAATAAGTTCAATAGACACGTATACATCATTTTGAAGTAAAACAACAACTTATATTTTGATCTATGATCCAAAAGATGGGGAAAAGCAGTGATTTGTGCCCTAAAAGGCTTAATTTCAGAGATGTGCATAAAAATAAGGGCAAGTGACGGTGGGATCTCGTAGCTTAGGCCATGAGGGACTTACATACCAAATTTGAGCTGAAACAAATGACTCTAGCTATGTTAAATAGATCTTCTACTCTCGATACGGCTTAAAAACACCCAATCCCCATGACTTGTGGTATGCAGAAATTACTAAAGCTTATGAGAGTGATTTTTTGAAGATGATAGATGCAATATGGTATAAACATCAGTAAATCAGATTCATAGTGTTTCTCATACAATATAAGAGGAAGAATGAATACTTTTATGAGAAAAACCCTCTAAAAGAGGTGCTGCAACAATTGTATTTCACTGTAAAACCTTGAAAACGTTATTTTCTAAAGCATATAGTAGCTGGTGATTACATATTATATCTAGAGCAGATATGTGTACAAAAATTTAGATCCATATCAGATCTGTACACTAGAAAGGCTCCTCTTTCAGACCCCCTTGGGTTTTTAGCAAAACATGAATGTACAAGAGTAGATATGAGATCTACTGCATCAGATCTATAGAATGATTCAAAAATTCTGAAGCAGATACATCAATAAAAAAATCATATCTGAAACATACATGGATTGGATGGCCAATCCATGGATCACCACAGTGTAAGGAAGGCTCCTTAACACCAGAGATCTCTCCTCCAAATAGTTGCCAAAAAACCCTACAACTTCTCACTTGAAAATAATGTAGTCTAGGGATAGAAAATGCACTATAGGCTTGATGCACTGCTTGGCTTGATGCCAAGATGTAGATGTGAAGCTCCAATAAGCTAATACACTCTTCCAGGAGGTTAAATGACACACACACTGAGAAGAGGCACTAGTATAATCTAGATCTGAATAGATCTAGCCTCCACTTGCTGCTGCTCGAAAGGAAAACCAAACCCTCAACAAGATCTGAGTTGTAGTTGGAAGAAGAATCTTGGCCCAATGCTTGATAGTGGACCAAGAAATGAAAGACTCTTCCAAGAGGCCTCTCAAGGAAAGAGGTGGGATTCCCAACCAGGAACACCCAAGTGCTAAACAACACTATTTTTTGCTAAACAGCCAAGAGAATAAGAAATGTCTAAATAGATAGTATATTCTGAAATCATATGGTCATCAACAACCCTCTCTTGTTGTCCTTCTCTTCCTTTTATAAGATAAAGTCCTTGCAAACCCTAAACCATCTCAAATGAATTAGCCCTATTCACATGAACAATCTCCAACTTGATCTGCGCTGTTTATCTAGGAGGTTCAATGAATCTAGAGAGCGCTGTGATTTGGTCATGTTGACCCAGTCAAATAGTTCAATCCCCTTCACACATAAGGGTGTTTTAATGTAAATAGCCCATATATGTCTTTGTTCACATGTGGCATTGATTTATTCATAGATTTAGGAGTTTTACATGTCCTCCTTTGCATTTTTATTCATCAATATGAAAAGAAAAGAAAAACAAAGCAAAATTGAATATTCCTATTAGCTTGGGCTAATTTAGGAATATTACAAAGCAGGATTCGAAAGGTAATGATAAGAATAAAGGAAAGTGGGCTAAGAAGAGAGGAAAACCATAAGATACAAATGACAAGGAGAATGAAACACCGTACAAGAAGTTCAATGCAGTTGACAAAGGACATGTATTTAAGTCTGAGGAGAAAAACAAGGGTGATGGCAAGAAGCATTTTCAATGTTGGACTTGTGGTAAGGATCACTGCAGGAGATATTTTCCACAACATCAGGGTGGCTGACCGCATATTTACAATGCTCAATAGGCACAAACTGTTGGGTATGTTGGAAAAAGTATTCCTTGAATTTATGTAGTATTGGATAGTAGGTAGACAGATCATGAGATATCCATTATCGAGATGGAAGGTAATATTTTTGATCAAGTTATTTGTATTTTGATTGACCCTGGATCTAACTACAGTTATATCATTCCTAACCTAGTGGATAAGTGTCATTTGAATAAAGAGGTGCGTGCAAAGCCTTGGTTGGTGCAGTTGGCTACATGTACTAAGAAAAGAGTTCATCATTGGGTAAGATCTTATGCATTTGAGTTGAATGGTATGTATACATCAGTGCATCTAAAGTTGCTTCCGTTGGGATCATACAATATGTTGTTTGGTATGGATTATTTGTACATTCACAAGACTAAGGTGGATTGTTATGATAAGGTTATTGAGTGATTGGATGATGATGGATAAAGAAGAATCTTGCAGGGTAAGTGGTGATCCCTGGTATTGCACCAAGAGTGTTGCAACTCCAGGAGGTTACTCAAATTTAATTTATCAACCCTAGGTTCTTACAAACTTGTAGGTGACAGTGCTATATGAACAACAGATGAGTTCTACTCATTCCATCCTCTTCTAAGTTATACAATGAGGTGCTACTGCTAGGGTTAATTC
This sequence comes from Pinus albicaulis, assembly GCA_034641835.2. Taxonomy (NCBI): domain Eukaryota; kingdom Viridiplantae; phylum Streptophyta; class Pinopsida; order Pinales; family Pinaceae; genus Pinus; species Pinus albicaulis. The sequence goes on along the minus strand of CM076581.1, from coordinate 85,186,698 downwards.
TAGGAAAGAAATTTTGTCACACTTCTGAATCTAATCTAGGATTGGAAATAAATCATGACCATTACTCTATCAACAGGGAAAGAAACTACTCTAGATCACATTGATTCATCTAGCTATCTGCAAGAAAGAGAAATTTACATTTAAGCTAATGAAAGAAAGGAAATTACACTAACTAGCATTCATAATCTAAATTGCTGAATTGAATTCTAGAAATGGAAACTAATCTAGAGCACACATAATGAACCAAATGACTAATTTAATCCTATTTATATTATGCTTAACTACTGTGTTTAATTATGCATCTAGCAATGATCTAATCACACTTTTACATGACTCTGTTTTGAAACAAAAGGAGGTGCTGAGGTGGTCTAAAAGGGTCCCTGGCCCAAAGGTTCAGGGCTGAAGGTCTGTTAATGGCTTGGTTAGGCTTAGATGAGGTGAAAGAGTGATTTTGGGCTGAAGGAGAGAGTGGTTGGCACCGCTACAGGAAGTTGCTACAGGATGACCTAAAAGTTACATGAAACAGGTCATGTGGAGTTTGAGGCTATAAATGATGAGGAAAAGGTTAGTCGTGGTGGAATGAAGGTAGATCTAGGTGGATGAAGGGTATCCAACCCCTTGGCGAAGCTCAAAACTCTTCACAAATCTTGTCGTTCACCTCCAAGGTGCCTCTCGATGATGTGGTCGTGATTTCCAAAAACAGGGCTGAATGTGACTTGGATGGAAGGTGGTTGATGAAGGGTAAAAATTGAAGTTGATGGTGCTGAAGGGGTCCTCCTTTGTTTCTCTATTCAAACCTGCAATCACACTACATGTTCTTGCATTCATCATTTACAAATTTATCATAACAATGGTGGAAAATATGAGTTGAATTTAAATAAACCTACCTGTGCAACTAAAACATAAATCTACCTCTACATATACAACAGGTTCATGATAAGAAAAGGAAACTATCTAAATTTTCCAATAAATCATAAACTAAAAGACATTTTAGTCTGTGGTGAAGACCTTCCTCCTCAAGATCCAATGGAAGATTTGAGAGAGGGAGGCTTAACACACAATTTTTGGGTTCTCTATGCCACCAAACATGAAATGAAAGTGATTAACTATTGAAACATAATAGAAAATACAAGTACATAAGAGAGACTGAGACCAATGGATTGGGCACTAACTCACAAACTCAGCTCCTTGAAACTAACTTAGTGGAGAAGAAACCAATGCTCATTTTATTTCATAACTAGTCTTGTACATAACATATGAAAGTCATATGAAGGTCAGAAATGTCTAATACAAGAGCCAAAAGTGCTCTAGCTACATTCAAAAATTAGGGTTGAAGGTCTGTTGGTGGCTTGGCTAGGCTTATATGAGGTGAAAGAGTGATTTTGGGATGAAGGAGAGAGTGGTTGGCATTGCTACAAGATATCCTGTAGTGCTACAGGATGTCTTGAAAAGCTACAGGAAACAATTTCTATGGAATTTGAGGTTAGAATGATGAGGAAAAGGTCATGAGAGGTGGGGTGAAGGTAGATATAGGTGGATGAATGGTAGCCAACCCATTTTCCAAGCTCAGAACTCTCCACAAAGCCTGTCTTGCACCTCCAAGGTGGCTCTCAGTGATGTGGTGGTGATTTCCAAAAATAGGGTTGAATGTGACTTGGATGGAAGGTGGTTGTTGAAGGGTGAAGACTGAAGCTGATGGTGTTGAAGGTGTCCTCCTATGTTTCTCTATTCAAACCTTCAGTCACACTACCTGCTCATGCATTAATCATTGAAAAATTATCATAACAATGGTGGAAAAGGTTAGTTGAATTTAAATAAACCTACCTATGCAACTAAAATAGAAATCTATCTCTGCATCTACAACATGTTCATGATAAGCAAAGTAAAATATCTAAATTTTCCAAGAAATCATAAACTAAAAGACATTTTGGTTTTTGGTGAAGACCTTCCTCCTCAAGCTCCAATGAAAGAGGTGAGAGAGGGAGGCTTAGCACACAATTTTGAGTTTCTTTATGCTACCAAATAGGAAATAAAAGAGATTAACTACTGCAACATGTTAGCCATCAATAAACTTTGCTGCAGCAGATGATGGCTAAATTTGTTGTGTGAGCCTTCAAGAGATTATTTTCATAGAAAATTACTCATTATTGAAGCCTTTTGGTGTTTTCGGACTTAAAAGTAATCTTCACTGTTGTCTCCACAAAAATCCCTCAAAGAAGTCCTGCTGATTTCCAAAGAAAACTGTTATAGAGCCATTTTCCATCATTCCATAAAATTCATTTTCACCCACTTTTCATCCATGTTTACCTATCCTAATCACTCATTTTTTCCTCTAAAAAGGCCCCTTTTCCCTTTTCTTTTCCTCATTCTCCCATTAAAACCATTTTTAAACTATAAAAACGCCTTTTTTGGTTTAAAACATCCCTCTTTTACCCTATCGGAACCTTTAAAGAAGTCCAAAAAACCCACTTTTGGCCCTTTTCCGACCTTATTTATACATAGGCTTTAAGCCCCCCTTCCATTTCTCCGTCATAAAACCATGCGCCTGCGACCAGGTGTTAGCCCCCATCACCTTCCGGCATCGGCATTCCCTGTTTCCTTTTCCCCTTGCACTTTCTTCTGTCGATGGCCGATCCCTGAGAAGATCTAGACCGTCCATTTGTCCCGAGATACGACAGCCATCGTGCCCCTCCATCGCATCGGTGCATCACATCGGACCTCACCCTTTTCCCTTCCACTTTCCTTCTCTCCACCGATGTGATCTCCCAATTTAATCCTAGCTGTTGATCCCATTTCCGATCCGACAACCCTCATCCGACTCATCGGCATCACTCTTTGGAGATTCCAATTCCCTTCCTTCCAGAACTCTTTCCACAGATACAATCTGCACCGTTGATCTGCAGAGATCAACGGCTGTCGGCACTCCTTTCCTTCATAAATTCCCGCTATACCCAACCCCTTATCTCTTCGCTCCCAGTTATTTTTTCTTCCGTAAGACCATATCTTCCCCGTTCCTTGAGCCCCCTTCCCTTACCTTTTTTACCCTCGCGCCCCTTGAAAAATGCATTTTCCTTTGTATTTTCCCCTCCACACTTGTCAAATCCTGCATCAATCCTAGCCGTAGATTATCCCGATCTGAAGGCTCTCACTCAGCCCCTCTACTTCATTTGTCCTTCGCTCCGCTTCATTGTTTCCTCAGGAAAATCTCAACTGTAGATCAAAGGCCTCAGGCCTTGATCTAATGGCTACTATGCTCCCTCCTTCCATCATATCTCCCAACCATACCCCTACTACGTGACAAAGCAGGCCCACGTCACCTGCTGGCCCCACCATATGTTCCACCGCACAACTTCCAACCTTTGTGCTCATCCATGACTGTAGATCTTCGGCCCAAAGATCTAACGGTCCCAGATACGTTTCGCACCCATTTCGCCAATGAAATCAATCGTGCATTTTCAATGTGAAAATGACAGTTTTTGCCTGGACACGTGTCGCCCGATGGGCGATATCGCATTCGTTTCGTGCTAAACCGCTTACCACTCTTGGCGTGTGCGAAAACCATTCGTGGTTTTCCAAAACCACTTTCCTTAGTTTCGCGCCAAATTCAGTTTTTTGTGGATTTTTGCCTATGAAACCTTTCCTCGCTACATTCGTCTTGCCTCCTAACTGCTCCACAACCTCCGCCAAAGCCCTCTGTTGCAGTTAAACCTAAGAAACACAGGATTTCATAACTATTTTGTCGTCGTGTGCAGGTTTAATGGTGGATTAATCCACAAGTCTCCCACAGCCAAAGAAACAGTGGCAAAGGGGCCGAGGGGTCGAATTTCAAAGCTTAATCAAATGTTTTATGGACATGATTACACAGCAAACGCTCCGGTGCAACCACCTATACACAAAGGAAAACAAAGAAGATCAATGGAAGTTGAAGGTTAAAGCATAAATCTGAAGATCAAAGGCTTAACCAACAAGTTAAGGACAAAGAAAAAAAAACACAATTTAAAGCTAAATATCATTGTTTAAAGAGATAAAGTCAAAGACAAACTGGCGAGAAATGACTTCAGAATGCCAGATCATCGAAGTATTTATTTCTCCAAAGGACCAAAGGACACCTATAGTCTACCTTTCCTCTCAAAGACACCATGACAACCATCTTGATGGAAGAAACTCTTTAAAACCATCAGAACAGTTATTGCATAGTCATGGGGCTAAAAAACCCAAAAAATGACAGTTTACTTGTCATAGAGGTCAAACAGGGTACTTCATACCAAGATATCTTCAAAGAAAACACTTCGGAGTTATTACCAGCCTACCAGATATGCCTCAAAGATAGGAAAAACTACCAAAGTGGTACAATTAGTTAATGCAATGGTCATTAAGCAGAATGGGCATTCGAATACTTCTCCCACTCTGTCTTAATTGATATTTACTACCATTTCTACAACACTCTTCCTCTTGGCACCTATATGTATTCACAGAAAATTCATTGTAAAAGGTTGGGAAATTGTTAATAGTCTGAGCTGTTATTGAGTAAGAGCTTCTGAGTAGTTGTAATATAGTAGGCTGGGAAGAAAGCATTGGACTGTAAAAAAGCTATTGGACTCAAAGTTTGTAACTGGTTTTGCACATCAATAGACAAGCAGATTCACTGGATCCTGATCTAAATCATTGGTGATGTTATTCTCACTATAATTTTTATTTTCCTTATGTTTCCATACTGTCCATTTTCTCTGATAAAGAACATAAAAATATAGAGTAGGATTTACTGCAAAGTACCCTAGCTCTCACTGATAAATTTTTATCTTTATGTTTTCTTCTAATGTGTATTTGGGAATGATTTTAATAGAGTATAACCAGTCAAGGAATGTTGGTGAGCCCATGTTTTTTTGAGTAGAACTTGAGATGTTGTTCTTGAATAATATTTTCACTACATGCTAAGTAGAGTCTTAATCAAGGAAGTTTATGGTTAGCCCTGTCCCTTGTTTAGACTTAAACAACTGTTTTGAAGATTTCCCTTAAGAGTGTGCCAAAATCAAGCTAGGTTAAAAGTCATTACCTGATATTAGGTTACTTTTTATGTTTATCTTAAATGTTTCCCTTGAGTGCATGCCAAAAGCAGGATAGGTTAAAAGTCCTTCCCTGATCTTAGGTTGCCCTTTGTTTTCTTACATGTTTGTTCCTTTCTCATCATTTTTGAATGTTTCATACCACCAACTCAACTTAAAATATCTTCTAATATAGATGACTTGCCCTTTGAAAACCCTTGAATAGTTTTTGTGCAAGTAAACCCTTTTATGACTCCATAGCCCAATGGTTTAGCACTGTTTTTTGACCTATCTTCCCATGCCGAAATATCCTTCCATTTATTTCCTCCTTCACTTCATGTGACCTTCTCATTTAATGATCCCCAACCAACAAACAGACAAACCCCTTGTACTTCACAACTAGCCTAATATCATATCATAAGCCTTAAAGATATATTCTTTGAAAACACATATAGAGAGATCCCTCTCTGAATCCAGGAGGGCTAGATCCTAGGATTCCAAAGTGGTTCTGATGTTGCCTTGTCATTTAGTATGCCAATCTGCTAAATCACAGGACCCCAACATAATGGTGACTCCACTGGGGACTTTTGAGTAAATTGCAATCTTAGACATCCTTTAGACCTCAGAAGACCCACAACAACCTTAGATTGGTAGTTAATTACTGATGGTGGACAACAACTCATCTTAAAACATTTGAAATCATCCACCTGGTGACTCCACAACTCCTAAAAGACCAAAAGACTCCACTGGTGATCAGTAGGCCTGCTTATTACCCTTGGTTTTCATAAAGACTCCACTGGGGCAGCCCACACTACCATTAAGACATCTTTTACACCCATGATTAGGAAAATTTGAGGATTAAATTTTCTTTGTTAAAGACTAGTTTTCCTCTAAATATTGTCATATCTGGCTAATTTTTTTCTCTTTAGGTCTGAATCTTAACATACTGGCTTCAAGAAGAATTCATACCAGAGCCTATCCTGACCCAAATCCTGCTAAAATAGTTGATAATCTAGAAAGAATTCTTAGGAAGTCTCCTGCATCTAGAGATTCAACTAGTATCAGTTCAATTCACAGAGCTAATTCTGCCCCTGAAAACCTTTCAGATCTTCAAGAGATCCAAGTTGACTTAGATTTTCCAAGTAATTTACCAAGAACTAAGTCACTTAATGCTATAGATCAGCCTAAATTTTAGCCTCCAAGTTCACCACAAAATAGTGGCCAACATATTAGTAGCAGAGAAACCCCTCCATCCACACCTCCTGATCTTCATTTCATTCACAACTTTGGTTTCTCTCACCCCAAATCTGATTAACAGTCTCTTGCTGGTCCAAGAACTTTTGTCATCCATATACCCACTGTTCAAACCACCCCATTCCTCCCACAAAATCCTATCATGGTAGCATGGTATGCTCCCCTAGTATTACCACAACCTCTGGTTCCTTTACCAAATGAATATCAGTCCAGAATTCCCCATTTCATCGGAAATGAATCCACTACTACTCAACAGCACGTAGATAAAATGAATGATGCCTTTGATTATATGGAAATAGAAGATGAGACCATTAATATGAGAATCTTTGCCCAAAGTTTAGGAGGAGAAGCCAAGAAATGGTTTAAGGGTTTAACTCCTAATAGTATTAATGATATCCTTTCTTTACATCAAACATTCATAAACAAATGGGAAATGAGGAAGAACCCTCTCCAAATAATTTCAGATTACAACAACCTCAAGAGAAACGCTGGGGAGAGTGTTCAGAATTATTGCACTAGATTCAATAGTCTTTATAATGCACTAACCCCAGATTTGAAACCTCCACAAGGCTTAGCTTTGGCCAAATTCCCTGAAGGATTTGATCTTGAAATGGCCTATTAGCTAAGAGAAAGAGATCCCTTAACTTTAGAAGACATGCAGAAGGGAGCTCTTAGTGTGGAAGAAAATCTGATTGAGAAGAGAGCTAGGATGAGGTCTGAAAAGAAGGTAACATATAGGGAAGACACTACACCTTCCACATCTGACTGAAAATTAGACCATATAGCCAAGAACATGGATAGGTTGGAAAGGATGATGGAGAGGTTGGCTGTGCAAAAAAATAATCAGAATAGGAACCAACCTCAAAATCAGAACTAGAACTCTAGGAGAAACACCCCTCAGATTAGACAAAGAGATACTGATCAACAAATCAAACCTCCATTCCAAGAAAATTATGTTGGTGAAGATGAGGGAATGATAGAAGAGCCAGAGGAAACTATTATAAACATGCTGGGAGTAAGTAATAAAGACTCTGCCTTTTTCATAGAGGATGACCAGGCCACATATACATATTATGATAATGAAGGCTTAGAGTCTGAAGACTATAGGCAAGGCTTTGAGAATGCTATCATGGAAGTCCACAAGCAATATGACCTTAGAAGAAAAAAGAACCAAGAAACTCCCCAAACAAATACCTCTGAAACTGCTGCTAAAAACAGATCTGAAAAAGTGATTAGAAAGGCTGCTGAAAACAACAAAACAACAGCTGAAAGTTCTGGTAAAAACAAGGGGAAAAGCAATTAGACCACTGACAAACAGAGTGTGGACCCTAGCAACATTAGCACTTCAGCCAGTACCCCTGTAAAAACAGTTTTAACTGATGTACATAGTGAAAACTAGCAAGCTGATTTTGCTGATAAGTTAGTGACTAACAAGACAGATTTGAGCCTTTCAAAGAATCAGTTCCCTTTCAATTTGAAAAGTGAAATTGCTAAAATCAAGATCTCTGTTCCCCTCATTGAGTTAGTCACTCAATATGTATATAAATATTAGGTGTTAAAAGCTTTGAACATAGAAGAAAATAATGACTTTGTCAACTTAAATGATGATCAACCAACCCTTTTATTTGGTCCTAAAATTGAAGGAAAGTTCCAAGAAGGAGTGGTGCCTCCTTTCTATGTCAGTTTGAATATCCATGATAAAATTTTACTCAATGCTATGCATGATTCAGGGGCTTCACATAACCTCATGCCCAAAGTAATCATGAAGAGATTAGGCCTTGAGATAACCAGACCATATAAATATTTGTATTCTTTTGACTCTAGTAGAGTAAAATGCTTAGGCCTGATCAAAGATCTTTGTGTAAACTTGACCCAAATCCCAACCAAATGTATGGTGATGGATGTGGTAGTGGCTGATGTGACCCCCAAATATGGCATTCTTCTTTCAAGATCATGGGGTGCTAAGCTTCAAGGAACCATGCAAATGGACATGACATATGCCACCATTCCTGTCTTCAGCCAACCTAGAAGGCTGTATAGGGAATCACTCATGAAATTTATGGTGAGTAGTCAAGAAAAGTTAGAAAATTCCCCTCTTTATTCTGTCCATACTAACCTAGAATCATTCATTCTTTACAATGATGAAAACTTTGATGAGCTAGAGTTGGAAAGTGAGCAATCACCCAGCTTAACAGAAAACATAGGAGGAGAGGATAGGAAGGGAGAGGATCTCAAACAGTTTTCCAAATCTAAAGTTATAGCAAAAAAAACAGAAAGTATGAACAACCCATTGTCCACCATCTTAGTGCAAGTCATGAGAGTCAAGAAGAAAGGCCTCAAATCCATGAAAAATTTAAGGAACAAGACCAACATAAACATGTTGCAGAACCCATAAAACTGCATTATGATAGTCAAAACACACAGGACAAAGGGGACATGAATGAAGACAAAAAAAAATCTGAAACTAGCCCTCTTTGGAGTATGAGTTTTGATGGGTCTTGTAATAGAACTGGTGCAGGAGCAGGGGTGTGGCTTCACAACACAGATAATACTCACACTGAAAGCCATTCATACAAGTTAAACTTCAAATGCACAAATAACATAGCAGAGTATGAAGCACTCCTCTTAGGACTACATTTACTGAAGAAATTAGGAGGCAGGAGGATAACTGTTCATGGAGATTCTGAACCAATCATTAGACAAATAAATGGAGAGTACACTGCCAAACATCCAAGACTAAGAGCCTATATAAATGATGCTATGGACCTTTTGAAAATTTTTGAGGAATATGAACTTGTTTTTATCCCTAGAGACCAAAGCGTTCTTGCCAACGGTTTAGCTTGTGCTGCCAGTTCATGCCAAAGGCCTTATGACAAAAAATAGTTCATAGTCCAAGTGAAATATAGACTAGCTGTCCCAGACAATGAAAATTATTGGCAGGTCTTTGAGGGAGATAAATAGATAGAAGACTTTCTACAGTTCAGAAATGAGTTTGAATTTCCAAATTCAGACTCAATGTATGATAAAGACTATCTTAATGAGGAACAACCTGTTAAAAAAGAACCTTCTCCCATTGCAAAAATTAATCTGCTAACTAGAAAATTTGAAAATCAAACAGAATAGTACATAAAATTTGGAAAAGAAGACATAGAGGTACTACAATCTAAAGACAAAGGCTTACCCAAAGGACTAGCACCTCTAGAAGACTTGTTTGATTTTAATGACGTTGCCAAGAAACCAAAAATAGAACCCATTGAATTTGATATTGAGGAATGCAAAATAGGCAGTAAAGACAAGCCTAAAATGATCAAGTTATCTAAAACATTGCCAGCTCACATGAAACTGAAATATATTGAGTTGTTTAAATATTTTTCTGATGTATTTGCTTGGAGCTATGAGAATTTAAAGGCATATGACATAGAGACCATTCAACACAAGATACCACTTTAAGAAAACCATAAACCATTTAGGAAAAAATTACGCAGAATAAATCCTGTGCAGTTACCTCTGGTTGAGAAAGAAATTAGGAAAATGTATGAGGCTAGAATTATTGTCCCTATGATATACTCAGAGTGGGTGTCTAATCTCGTAGCTGTAAGAAAGAAAATAGGAGAAATAAGGCTCTATATTGACTTTAGGAACTTGAACAGAGCCTCATTACTATCCCTTTCCTAAAATGGAGCACATATTACAAAGGGTAGTTGGTTCTGTTGAGCCCCAAAGATGTCCTTTTCTTTCACCAAATTTCACTTCATTTCCTTTGTCCTTTATCAATTATAGGCTTAAAAGATCAATAGGATTGATTAAAGTCACTTTAATAATGCATACAATAACTGACTTACTAAACTTTTGTGGTCTTGTTGTTGTAGTGATTTTTTACTAGACTTAGCTACAGAATGCAGCCATTCTGTAGCTAGTCGCATATTCCGCAGCTATCTTTATGTTCACACAGGTTACAGGTGTCACTTAAAGGAAAAATGCATATGGTTGAATTCCAGAACTCACCTACATCATTCCTTGCCCTCTACGAAGTCTGAGCAAAAATCTGCAAGTGGTTATGCACGTGGAGGAAACCCAAACTAAGAAGTAGATTCCTACCAAGACAAGGACTCTACAGATGTCTTCAGCAAAGTACGAGGCCTCCACAAGAGTTCTAATTTGATTTTAATTGAAAAAGACACTTATCCCTATTTCTTCTCCAGGGCAGTTATGTATTTCTCTTATAAGAATAACTTGGGAAACCGAGAGACAGTTAGTTAGTTGATGTTTTATTGTTAAGTTGTCCAAGACTGTAATACTCTGTTTTTGAAGCGTTTTCCTTTAATGAAAGAAGAACAACTTTAATACATGATCTAAAGCAATCTTGAGGAGATTCGTGTGCTAATTTGGTGGTAGAGGGCCCCTACTGCCCGAGAGGCTCTGTGCATATTGTTTAGATAAGTAACTTTAGCTCTGTTTCGTTCCTAATTTAGGCAGTTTTCTGAACTTTATGTTTTATGCTCACTTACATCGAATGTTATAGCGAGTCTTGTTCTTATGAATTGTTCCAAAATATCACTAACACTGAATGAGATAGAACTGTAGTATTTCAGAGATTAATTTCATTTTAGTTCAGCTGTAGTATTTCAGAGGTTAATTGCATATTAGTTTGGTTTTGTTTAATGTATTTTATTTTTATTAGCTAGTTGTATTATAGTTCTGTTACATTAGATTTAAAGGCCTTCATTATTTACAAACTTCTCTTGTTCTTAATCTCTGCTAATACATCATTATCATAGGAACAAGAATTGGTAATGTCATTTTGAAGTCTTGACTGTTATGCAATTTCTCATAATTTTACAAACTTGCCTTTTTCCAAAACTATTCCAAAAGATTTCTAACCCTTGAATGAGGCTTAATAGTGACATTTTGAGTTGCAGAATGGATTAATTTTAGTCTCATAAGTTAATTTAGAGTAGGGTTCCTTACTATGTTGTAGATAATATTTTCCAAATGTGTTCCAACAAATTTCTAACCATGGATGAGATTTTCTCTGTGATATTGTAAGTTGTTGTTTACTTAGAAGAACCTCATTGCATTAAACTTATCCTTTTCTCAAGTTGTTCCAACATACTTCTAATGAAATTAATTGGACTGAGTTCATGTTATGAGTTATTTTTCTTGTCAAGTTTTGCAATCTGTGAATTAGCATTTTCTGTTCTTAGGTGCTATACATAGTTTAGAATAGATTTTGCTCTGTTTTAGTGTGACCAATAACTTCACTTTGCCAACAACTTAGTTCTTTTCCTCTTAGCATAAAAACACAAAACCAAAAACACTAGAAAAACACTAAACACAACGAAGTAGGAAGCAGATACCTAGGCACATATAGTGCACTTCACTTCAACAGTTTACTAGCCCTGGTTGACAATTTATGACATCAATTTAGGAACACTAAGTTGAGCAGACAGGTTCCAAGAGGATTTCTTTGATAGATGGCTTTTCAGGATATAATCAGATATTGGTACTCCCTGAAGACCAACTAAAAACAACCTTCACTACTCCTTGGGGCACTTTCATGTATGTGAAAATGCCTTTTGGATTAATGAATGCGGGAGCCACCTTTCAAAGAGCCATGGACATTTCTTTCTCAGAAGAAATAGGCCACTTCATTGTGATTTATTTAGATGACATTACAGTCTATTCCAAAACAGATGAAGAACACCTAGCACACCTAATAAAGGTCTTTGAGAAATGCAGAGAGTATGGGCTATCCTTGAATCCCAAGAAGACATTGTTTGGTCTCCAAGAAGGTAAAATTCTTGGTCATATCATATCTGAAAAAGGGATCAAAATAGACCCAAAAAGGGTTGAAGGTATATTGCAAATCAGTCACCCCAGAAACATAAAAGAACTTCAATCTTTCATTGGAAAGATTAATTTCTTGAGAAGGTTCATACCCAACCTGGCAGAACTCCTTAGGAACATGAAAAACATGTTAAAGAAAGAGATAGGAGTTAAATGGACCTCAGAATCAAAGAAATCCTTTGAACTAGTCGAACATGCACTCACCCAAGCACCAATCCTTATCAATCCCGATTTCACTAAGGACTTCCTCATATTTTCATTTGCATTAGAACATACTGTGGCTACTGTCCTATTACAGAAAAATCCAGAAGGACAAGAGAAACCAATTTATTTTTTCAGCAAGGCATTAAGAGATGCACCTCTGAAATATAATATAATGGAAAAACAGGCCTATGCTTTGGTCAAAGCTTTGAAGGATTTAAGAGTTTATATCTTACACTCTCACATTATTGCATTTGTGCCTCATATAGTGGTAAAAGACATTTTGTCACAAGACCCTGATGGCAAAAGATGAAAGTGGATTGCTGTGATATTGGAATATGATTTGGAAATTAAACCCACTAAACTCATCAAGGGTCAAGGCCTAGCACAATTAATGGCTGAATCTAACTTGCAAGCACTTGAAATAAACATGATAGATGCATTAGATGAACAAAAAGAGTTGAAAACTCCACTTATTGAAGATAGTTTCCTCAATTCATCTTGGTATGCTAATATTTTGTATGTGCTTACTAATCTTAATGCCCCTCCTGGTTTTTCTAAAACAAAGGCAAGATTTTTAAAGTTAAAGGCTGTAAATTACTGCATTTTAGATAAATGTCTATATTGGAATAATTCCAGTGGTTTATTGATTAAATGTGTGCCTGAGGTTGATGTAGATAGGATCAAGCATGAGTTTCATGAAGGAGAATGTGGAGGCCACCTAAGTTGGAAAACCACTTCTAATAAAATCCTTAGAGCTGGCTATTACTGGCCCACCCTCTTTCAAGATGTCCACAAAATGATAGTTGCCTGCCAAAAATGCCAAATCTTTGAAAGCAAGAGAAAACTGCTTCCCTTACCCTCGCAACCAATCACTGTTGAAGCTCCTTTTCAACAGTGGGGCCTAGACTTCATTGGGGAAATCCATCCTGCCTCATCTGCCCAACATAGATGGATACTCATAGCCACTGATTATTTCACCAAATGGATAGAAGCCATCCCTTCTAGGAATGCCACAGACTCAGTTATCATAAAATTCCTTGAAGATCATATCCTGTCTAGATTTGACTGTCCTAGGAAAATTATCACTGATAATGCTGATGCATTTGGTTCTAAAAAGATGGTTGATTTCTGTCATAGATATCAGATTGTGCTTGGTCATTCCATAACTTATTACCCTTAAGGTAATGGGCTGGCAAAGTCTTCAAATAAGAGCCTGATAAACATAATAAAGAAGCTGCTGGAAGAAAATCAGAGATCATGGAACAACAAGCTGGTACATGCTTTATGGGCAGATAGATTGAAAACAAAGAAATCCATTGGAATGTCTCCCTATCAGTTGGTTTATGGAGCAGATGCAGTTTTTCCTACCAGTTTAGGAGTGCCAGTGATGAAGTTGGTCCAAGAAATACAATTAGAAGAAGATAGCATGATGAGGAGGATAAATCAGACTATACATCTTCAACAAACCAGGGAGGAAGTCTATAATAGAGCACAGAAAGTACAAGAGAATATCAAAAAGCTGTTTGATAAGAGGAAAAAGGCCAGTGATTTCAAAATTGGTGACAAAGTACTCAAGTGGGATTCCAGGAGAGAAGACAAGGGTAAACATGGAAAGTTTGACAATTTATGGCAAGGCCCTTACATTATTCAATCTGCCATTGGTCATAATGCATTTTTTCTACAAAATATGGATGGTACAGACATGTTTGGGGGTCTTGTCAATGGCAGGATGCTCAAACATTATTTCTGCTGAAACCTATGTTTAAAGATTTCATTTTCCATTGTAGATATCATTTCTTTGTTTTGTTTTGAAAAGAGAAAAATACAAAAAAATAGAAAAGAGAAAAAGAGGGTTGGTTAGAAAATAAGAAAGGTACAACCCCATACCAAAAAGAAAGAAAATATGAAAGTGTGCAAGCCTAAATTCCACTACTCGAAAGAGCACTTCTATTTAGTCATACAGCCTAATCATGACTAGATAGATTTCAATTTACTGCTAATAGGTTAGTGAAGAAGATCTGCCAAACTGTTTAATCTTGGCTTATCAGTAAATTAGATTAGGATAGAAAAAGAATTGGTTCTAATATGCTCAAAATCTGAATCAAAGAATCAAATGAAATATGGCTCAAACAAGCTCAAAACCTGAGCCAAATAAAGGAAAAATACTGGTTCTAAACACGCTGAAAACTTGAACCAGGTAAAGAGGAAGAAGACAGCTCAAAGAGATCAAAATCAGAGCTGAAAGAAAGAAGGAAGGACTCTTATTGTTTTCAGATCTTAAGCCTTCCAAGTTTTGTTTTACTTTCTGCAAATAAAGGTCTATGTGTAGCTTGTTTTATGCCATAGTCTTACAGCAAATCAGATAGTTTAATCTTGGTTTGGCTGTGTTTTCAATTTCTATTTTAGAATATAGAGAATGAAATCTGTCAGACAGTTTAATCCTAACAGATAGTAGATTAGGTAGAGAATTTTTGAGTCCAACAATTTAATTTGGACTTATGGAAGTTATAAGGGTAGATTTAGATTAGTTTTCCTGTTTTCAAAAGAATAAAATGTTGATGTCAAAGGTTTGCAAGTCCAAGTGCACATATGAAGAAAAAATGTTGGGAAAGTAGGTTGTGTAGGTAGTGGTTTGGGGAAAATTGATTGGTTATGATGTAATGCTGATCATATTTTTAAGCAGCATGATCAAAGAAGAAAGAGGATTTTTCAAAGTGCAGGACATTGATCTACACTCCAGAGATAAAATTTCTGAGGTTCTTGACACCTCTAAGGAGCTGCCATCCCCAAGTGGAGCCACTGTTAGCCATCAGTAAACTTTGCTGCAGCAGATGATGGATAAATTTGTTGTGTGAGCCTTCAAGAGATTATTTTCATAGAAAATTACTCATTCTTGAAGCATTTTGGTGTTTTTGGAATTAAGAGTAATCTTCACTGCTGTCTCCACAAAAATCCCTCAAATAAGTCCTACTAATTTCCAAAGAAAATTGTTATAGAGCCATTTTCCATCATTCCATAAAATTCATTTTCACCCACTTTTCATCCATGTTTACCTATCCTAATCACTCATTTTTTCCTCTAAAAAGGACCCTTTTCCCTTTTCTTTTCCTCATTATCCCATTAAAACCCTTTTTAAACTATAAAAACCCCTTTTTTGGTTTAAAACATCCCTATTTTACCCTATTAGAACCTTTAAAGAAGTCCAAAAAACCCACTTTTTTGCCCTTTACGAATTTATTTATACATAGGCTTTAAGCCCCCCTTCCCTTTCTCTGTCATAAGACCATGCGCCCGCGACCAGGCGTTAGCACCCATCGCCTTCGCGCATCAGCGTTCCCTGTTTCCTTTTCCCCCTTGCACTTTCTTCCACTGATGGTCAATCCCCGAGTAGATCTAGACCATCCATTTCTCCTGAGATCCGATGGCCATCGCACCCCTCCATCGCATTAGCACATTGCATCGGACCTCACCCTTTTCCCTTCCGCTTTTCTTCTCTCCGCTGATGCGATATCCCGATTTAATCCTAGCCGTTGATCCCATTACCGATCCAATGACCCTCATCGCATCGCTTCGACTCATCGGCATCGCACTTCGGCGATTCCAATTCCCTCCCTTCCGGAACTCTTTCCTCTGATACGATCTACACCGTTGATTTTCTGAGATCATCGACTGTCGACGCTCCTTTCCTTCATAAATTCCCGCTATCCCCAGCCCCTTATCTCTCCGCTCTCGGCTCTTTTTTCTTCCGTAAGACCATATCTTCCCCGTTCCTTTAGCCCCCTTCCCTTACCTTTTTTACCCTCGCGCCCCTTGCAAAATGCTTTTTCCTTTGTATTTCACCTGCCATACTTGTCAAATTCCACATCAATCCTGGCCGTAGATCATCCCGATCTGACGGCTCTCACTCATCCCCTCTACTTCATTTGTCCTTTGCTCCGCTTCATTGTTTCCTTAGGCAAATCTCGATCATAGATCAAAGGCCTCAGGCCTTGATCTAACGGCTACTATGCTCCCGCCTTCCATCCCATCTCACAACCATACCCTTGCTACACGACAAAGCAGGCCCACATCACCTGCCGGCCCCACCATATGTTCCACCGCACAACTTCCAACCTTCGTGCTCATCCACGACTGTAGATCTTTGGCCCAAAGATCTAATGGTCCCAAATACGTTTCGTGCCCATTTTTCCAATGAAACCAATGACGCATTTTCAACATGAAAATGACGATTTTCGCCTAGACACGTGTCGCTCGACAGGTGATATCGCGTTCGTTTCGCGCTAAGCCGCTTACCACTCTCGGCGTACGCAAAAACCATTCGTGGTTTTCCAAAACCACTTTCCTCAGTTTTGTGCCAAATTCAATTTTTTTGTGGATTTTTGCATGCTTTCACCTATGAAACCTTTCCTCGCTACATTCGCCTTGCCTCCTCACTGCTCCAAAACCTCCGCCAAAGCCCTCTGTTGCAGTTAAACCCAAGAAACACAGGATTTCATAACTAGTTTGTCGTTGTGTGCAGGTTTAATGGTGGATTAATCCACAAGTCTCCCACAGCCAAAGAAACAGTGGAAAAGGGGCCGAGGGGTTGAATTTAAAAGCTTAATCAAATGTTTTATGGACATGATTACACAACAAACCCTCCGGCGCAGCCACCTATACACAAAGGAAAACAAAGAATATCAGTGGAAGTTGAAGGTTAAAGCATAAATTCGAAGATCAAAGGCTTAACCAACAAGTTAAGGACAAACAAAACAACACAATTTAAAGCTAAATATCATTGTTTAAAGAGATAAAGTCAAAGACAAACCGGCGAGAAATGACTTCAGAACGCCAGATCATCGAAGTATTTATTTCTCCAAAGGACCAAAGGACACCTATAGTCTACCTTTCCTCTCAAAGACACCATGACAACCATCTTGATGGAAGAAACTCTTTAAAACCATCAGAACAGTTATTGCATAGTCATGGGGCTTAAAAACCCAAAAAATGACAGTTTACTTGTCATAGAGGTCAAACAGGGTACTTTAGACAAAGATATCTTCAAAGAAAACACTTCGGAGTTATTACCAGCCTACCAGATATGCCTCAAAGATAGGAAAATCTACCAAAGTGGTACAATTAGTTAATGCAATGGTCATTAAGCAGAATGGGCATTCGAATACTTCTCCCACTCTGTCTTAATTGATATTTACTACCATTTCTACAACACTCTTCCTCTTGGCACCTATATGTATTCACAGAAAATTCATTGTAAAAGGTTGGGAAATTGTTAATAGTCTGAGCTGTTATTGAGTAAGAGCTTCTGAGTAGTTGTAATATAGTAGGCTGGGAAGAAAGCATTGGACTGTAAAAAAGCTATTGGACTCAAAGTTTGTAACTGGTTTTGCACATCAATAGACAAGCAGATTCACTGGATCCTGATCTAAATCATTGGTGATGTTATTCTCACTGTAATTTTTATTTTCCTTATGTTTCCATACTGTCCATTTTCTCTGATAAAGAACAGAAAAATATAGAGTAGGATTTACTGCAAAGTACCCTAGCTCTCACTGATAAATTTTTATCTTTATGTTTTCTTCTAATGTGTATTTGGGAATGATTTCAATAGAGTATAACCAGTCAAGGAATGTTGGTGAGCCCATGTTTTTTTGAGTAGAACTTGAGATGTTGTTCTTGAATGATATTTTCACTGCATGCTAAGTAGAGTCTTAATCAAGGAATTTTATGGTTAGTCCTGTCCCTTGTTTAGTCTTAAACAACTATTTTGAAGATTTCCCTTAAGAGTGTGCCAAAAGCAGGCTAGGTTAAAATTCATTACCTGATATTAGGTTACTATTTATGTTTATCTTAAATGTTTTCCTTGAGTGCATGTCAAAAGCATGATAGGTTAAAAGTCCTTACCTGATCTTAGGTTTCCCTTTGTTTTCTTACATGTTTGTTCCTTTCTCATCATTTCTGAATGTTTCATACCACCAACTCAACTTAAAAGATCTTATGATATAGATGACTTTCCCTTTGAAAACCCTTGAATATTTTTGTGCAAGTAAACCCTTTTATGACTCCATAGCCCAATGGTTTAGCACTATTTTTTGACCTATCTTCCCATGCTGAAATATCCTTCCACTTATTTCCTCCTTCACTTCACATGACCTTCTCATTTAATGATCCCCAACCAACAAACAAAAAAACCCCTTGTACTTCACAACTAGCCTAATATCATATCATAAGCCTTAAAGATATATTCTTTGAAAACACATATAGAGAGATCCCTCTATGAATTCAGGAGGGCTAGATCCTAGGATTCCAAAGTGGTTCTGATGTTGCCTTATCATTTAGTATGCCAATCTGCTAAACCACAGGACCCTAACACAAGATAAGATAAAATACAAGTACATAAGAGAGACTGAGGCCAATGGATTGATCCCTAACCCACAAGCTCAACTCCTTGAAACTAACTCAGTGGAGAAGAAACCAAATGCTCATTTTATTTCATAACCAATCTTGTACATAACGTATGAAAGTAAGAAATGTCTAATAGAAGAGCCAAGAGTGCTCTAGCTACATCCAAAAATCGAATCCTAGTGAGCTCTTGCTCTGGCCTATTTATCCTAAAAGGTAGTTACCAACAACTCCCTAAAAAGTAGGTATTGGTTCCCTTGGAACTCGAGAGAAGTGGAGCTTGTCTCCCTTTGATATTTCACGTGCTTGGTTGCCTCTGATTTTGAGCAATCGAAGGAGAATATCGAGAAGATATTGGCTGCTTTTAGGAGTTAAGGAGTTGGTAAACCCTCCCACAATCACTCTTTCATGTCTACTCCAAGCCCTGATTGTGAAATCTTCCTAAAAAATGGCATATATTCCTAATTTTCCTGCATTTAAACCACAATAGGCCTCGAAGCATGAAAACCATTAATACACCATTCTCAGTAAGAAAAACATGAAAAATGAAATTAAATGTGATAAAGAGAGAATAATTAGGCTAAAAAAGTGACAATTAACCCCTTAGAATGTACCTAATGATGGTGCTCATCATCACCCCCACCAAATGGTTGCTCATGTTTTGAGAAACATAGTCCTCTTTCTTCAGTTCTTTTAGTGCCCTTGTGTCCTCCCTAACATCCTAAGGTACCATGGAAGGAGTCCCCTCAGAAGGGTAGAACCCTACATTCTTTTCTACTTCCTCACATTTTTTTTTCTTTGGCTTGATATTTTCCTTCACCTAGTCCCAGCCAAAAAGGTGGATTGCGTTTTAATCCAAGCCATTTGATCTTCATAGTTTTCATGGCCATTTTGTATGAACGTGCCCTTTCTATGGAAGCTCTCAATCTCTCTGGAGTATGATACTCCATGCTTATTAGGCTAAGTGGGACACAATTCCATCTTCTCTAATATGCCATCACACACTCCTCTCCCAACAATCTAGAAATGTCATCATAATGTGCAATTGACTATGTGTAATATCCCGGTTCAGGGATATCTTTAAAACATGGCAAACTCCAACCAGAGATGGACTGGGAGGGCGTTTACTAGATATGCCGCCTCTGAAAAGAGGAAGAAATATGGAGGCTACCTGGCCCTTTCCAGACTCTGTCTAAGAGTATAAAATAAACACACCAAGTGGTATAGAACTAGAATGCTCAAATATATATAAAAATAACAGTGCAACAGACATATAATAACATAAAAAGAATGTACGTCAACTTATCTAGAAATATAGAGAGGAAATGCTAAGCCATTTTATTAAACTGAGAAATATAATGAAGTACAATAGGTGATCAGAGTGATGGCACCTAAACTTGCTCAAGGAAAGTGAAGAAATACTCTCAGAATACACCAGAAATGGTTGCTCTCTGAACTGCGTCCCAGCTGCTGGAAAACTGCCGTGTAGCTACTACCATTGAAATGAATTGATAACTAGGGGCTGCTCCCCTTGCTGGAATGAGTTGAAAATTTGGAATCCTCCTTTGCTCACCAATCCCGACAAAACCCAGAAACCATATCAGAAATGGCCGACCTCCGAAAAACACCCCCTTGGGGCATTACACTGGCCTTCAAGGCTCTGCGCAGAGTCTAAATAGGAATAGCTGAAATACCACCTCAAAATCCACCAAAATCCTCCCAAAGGCAAAGGCTGATCCTCTGCTCAAAATCTAGGCTCAAATCTCCTGCAAAAACCCCGATCCGGAACACCTCCTAGATGGACTGCGTCCTCTCTCTCAGTGACTACGTAGTCTCTATGAATGCACAGCTCCGCAACAAAACCAAACACCAAAATCTCCCAAAAAATACTGAAGAAATAACCTTGCCCAAGCAGGCACTCGAAGTCCCTCGAGGCTAAGGGCGAGATCTCTGACCGAAGACACTCAATGCACTAAACAGTGCTATAGACAGGCTAAACAGCCAGTGTGCTCAAGAAGTCGAAATGACCAAGTCAATATCATCAACAACGAATGACCAAAATGAGGAGGCTATCCTCTCTCTTATAGCATTGGCCTCTCTCAAACCCTAAGGCCCACCTCCTCAACGTAGCCTCCCTTTGCCACGTGCTCAACCCAACCAGCGCAGTCCCTCCATGTGTCTACGTGGGTACCCTCTCTACATGGTCTCTTGGCCCCCCTTGGCTCACTTAAGTTACAACTTTGTGTCTACTAGGGAGTGCACTTTATTTTTAGAGTGAGTTATGTCCCCCTCTACTCACTTTTATTTATAATTTAATTATATAAGGCAAAATTGATCAAAATTACTATTTCCAATTAGCCGCTGCTAATTGGGAATATTACACTATGCTTGGGTGTTGAGATATTTGCCTACAAGGTTGGCATCATTAGCTATCATTAGGTGGTTTTTTATGACCCCTCTAGGGCTGAATAGATCTTCCCTGATTTGGAGAGGCTCTTTTCCTTCTCTCTTCATCACCTTTTTGACCTCCTCTGCCCTGGCTTCTTCATTGGCCTTCCAAGAGGCCAGGGCTATCAGTTTCATATCCCCCAACCTAGAGTTAGGGTCCCAAATGTTTATATCAGTTAATACAAGATTATGCATGTAAAAATCTGCCAATTTGGCCCTATATTCTACGCTGGAATGATTGAAAAAATCAATAAACTGCCTATAATTATGGAAAGGAAATGACCCATGTGATGCTAGTGTTTTGATATGGAATTGTAGCCACTGATCCTTCAGGTAAATAGAATAATAGTTTTATGGATGCCTATGTTGTATTTCCTCCATGCAAAAGTCTGCCATGGTGGCAATCTGCTTGTCTTTTTGTTGTAGTTGGCCATTCAATCTTGCATTCTCTTCTTGTGCTTCTTGTAGCTTCTCTTTCAACATTGCTTCCCCTGAGTCCGACATTAGCCAAATATATCCCCATCTTAGTAAGTTTCTCTTCCATGATCCCTACACATTCCACATTCTTAGTTTTGGAAATTTGCATCTAGGGGTGTGTGCGTGCTCTCCCTTTCTCTATCTCATAGAACAAGGGAACTGAGATCTTTTGATGGATCATCCTTCCTCCTTCAATGAATGTGTAATAGGAGCTCAGGTTTGGCTATGGGCTAGGATTTTGAACTGTTGTAATTTATTTTGGGACAATTTTGGTGAGGCATGCTCTTCCTTTGTTTTCTCCTCTTCTTTTTCTTGTTTCTCAACTTTGGCATCCCGCCCCTCAATTTCTGCCTCATTTTCATCACCTTTGGCCTCCTATCTTTCTAAGGGTGCCTTTTTCTCTTCCCTCATGATTTTTTCTCTTCCTGTAGAACATGTTGGGTTTTATATAACACTGTCTGAGTTTCTTTTAGCAAACTTTGTGTTTCCTATAGAAAACCCTCCTTTTCTTGTTGCTCCTTCTTTTCTTCTTTTTAGCAGTTTGTGGTGGTTGGTACTTGCTTAAGGGATGCTAGTCTTGAGGAGTGTATTCTTATATAGGTCATAGGTGTCTTTTTAGGTGAAGTGACCTCCTGAATATTTCCATCCTTTGGCCCTATTTATTCTTTCTTATTTGGTGATTCTTCAATTGTGATTGGGATCTTGGTTGGAGTTTGAGGTCTCCCTTGTTTCACCCTAGAACTCTTCCCAGTTCTGAAGTACATGGGGGTCTGTATTTTTCTCTTTGCTTTCACAAAGGTTAACCATCTCCTTTTCAATGGTCCCTGGTGAAAGGCTTGTTTTTTGAGGGGAAATATCAGTGCTAAGAATAGGGTCTAGTATCTCCTCCTCTTTTGTCTTTCCTTCCTTTTCCTCATATTTATCTTCCTCCTCTTTTTCATCTTCTTCTCCTTCTCCATATTTCTTCTCCTCCTCTTCCTTTTCTTCATATGCTCCTATATTTTCTATGGGTTTTGCCTCTGTTTCAATTTCCTCTTCTTCCTCTTATTTCTCTTATGCCTTGATGCCCATTTCTCCAAGACTAGAGGCAGGGGTATCTCTAAGAGTGATGGTTTGTGTCCCAATGAATGCTTCTCTGTCCATGTCAATGAAGGTGGACCAAAGGTAGAGGTATGTTGAGTCTTTTGAGTCTTTTTAGAGCATCTACCACTGAGTTTAATGAGACCATGGTGATCTAGGTGCTAATACTTTCTCTCCCTTACCCTCTAGCTCATATCTCTGATTGAATGCAGGAGGAAGTATGGGATATTTAGTCTCTCCTATAGGGGAAGATCTCATTTGAACCTAAGCTCAGGCAATAATCTAAAACGGTATCCATATACCACACTTAGTCTTCCCTCATAGGACATATATTTCATGATATGATATTCTACCTCATCCCATGGGTAAGAGAGGCTTTCCCTTCTTGTTCCATTCTTATCTTTGATGTATTCTTCATTAGGAAAGAATAAAATCTTCTTAGAGGAAGTACTAGAGACTCTGTCCTCTCTGTTCCACTTAAATCCTAGAGGTAAGGTGGTGACTCTGATAATGAGCTTAGGGGTTATGGTAATTGTTATCCCTTTAACCACTGTGGTGGCCCTATCATATGCTTGGGAGTGCAAGGCTACTGAAAATTCTCGAGCCAATTCATCATAAAATCCCTTGAGGAGCTCGAGGAACCCCAACTACTGATGATTTCTAAATATGTCAACCACATGAGGGTGTAGTCTAATTATTTTAATGTCTGTGGGTCTGCTTCTATTAAAACCTCCCCCCATCTTGTGACTGTATTAGAGAGATGGTGGTCTGTGGCCCATGTCGAAAATCACTTGTGATATGGGACCCCAAAGGTTTCAACTTAACACAAAATTTTATTTTCTTACCCCTAATCCTTTGAAAAACCTCTTAATTTTCTAAATTATGGCTTGACCGTGTGTAAATTACCATGAATGTTTTTTGCAACTTAGTGGGGTGATGGCCACTTACGTCTGCAATTATGTTTTTTTGTTGCTTGAAGGATGGTGTGGTGGTGTCAATACACTCCAAGGTTGGCCTACATGACTCTTTCTAGCATTATGTGGCCTCCCTGGAAACTTCTGTAGCAATCAAAAACTTTCCTGTAGCACGGGATGCATGCAAAGATTGACCATGGATCAAATCTCCTCAGTGTCTCTTGTCCCTATCCTGCTCTAAATGATCTTGAAATTCACAATAGAATGGGGAAGAATGAGCCAAAGTACACCTTTTATCCCAAATCGAACGAGCTTGGAGTGTAGTGGTGATGTAGATTTGACACAAGGTTTCCACATTTGGACCGTTGGTCTGACTCGAGCCAATCATTCCCACCTGCCTCAGAATCAACTCCAACTCCTCGTGATATTTCCCTTAACTAACTACTTAGTTTAACTCTTCGAGGGTGGCCAAGTTAATTGGACACCTTTTTTCCTGTTAAACTCTCTATTCTCGACATTAACTCATTTTAGTCAAATGATGCATAGCGAGAGGGTGAGGGAGTCATACCTAAGCCTACTTGATGTTGATGAGTGGAAAGATCCTTTGATTCAGGGAGCTAGAACATGGTGATGGTCATCAGTGATTTGTTTCATTTGCAATGTTTTTTTTTTTTGAGTGAGAAGCTTATTTTTTTGAGTGAGGTGCTTATTACCTTTTCTTGCTGATTCTTTTGCAGGTGCCTCATGGAGACCCTCAGGTGCTTCCGCTGGTGTGGCTTCTCTTCTAGAGTCCTATTGCAATCATCATGAGCCATCTTCATTAGTCACCTCATGCTTTTTTGATGTGTTGGTTGCATGTGCATAATTTCTACAGGGAGTGATCATCTTCCTATGGCAGTTCCCTTGTTGTAGTTTTGTAGCTCAAATGACCCGAGGAATGAAGAAAAATAGTGTAGGGATGTTAGGGGTGGTGTAGTTGAGGATTATATGAGAGGATAGACCCTGTGTGAGGATTTAGCTAAACTAACTCACAATGGGAAAATAGAGGGTTTGATGAGTGAATATTTATGCATGGGGTGGAGTGATGGTTAGGAATGGTAGGTATAAGTATAAAAATGACTTTTCATTTCTTTTTTAGGGTTAGGTGGCCTTGGGTGAGCTTATTCAACCTGGAGTGAATTTCCTATAGCATCACATGGTTTCTTGCAACATCTAAGGACATACTATAGCACTACAAAGAGTAAGGGAAAAGTGGATTTTTTCTCACCTGGTGGAAGAAATGGATTAATGAATGCATGTTGGAGCTGGAAATGAAGTGGATAGGTAGAGGAGAGAGCGAGCGATAGAAGGGATGTTTCTCCTCTTTTCCAAATTGTCCTTGATCAACAACCTGTAAAGAAAAAAATAGGTTAGTGCATAGGTGTGGTGTCATTATTTTGATTCTTTTTCTTTTCCTTTTTTTCATTTGTTTTTTGTTTTTCTTGAAGACAGGTGGGCTTCCTCAGCAGAGGTTTTCAACCCAGAAGTCTGCCTTGGGTGCATCAAAGAGGTTTTCACCCAAGGATATTTTATTTATCTGTTTTTTCTTTTTCTATTTTTTTTTCTCTAGCATTGCCTCAAGGAGGTTTTCAACCCAGGAGTTGGCCTTGGATTCCTCAGAGAGGTTTTCACCTTGGCCTCTTTTTTATTTTTATTTTTATTTTTCTAGGAAGGTGAGGGGTTGGAAACTATGGAGCTTCCAATGAAATTCACCTCCCTATTTATTGTATTGATAAATTCAGCCTTAGACAAGGGCTTCTTATACATCTTTAGCATGCAACCATTTACAAGTAGAGGGATCGCCTCCTCGTCTATGGTTTTGATCTGAACAACCCCATTGTCATGTAATTTATTCACTTGATAAGGTCCTAGCCATATTTTCAATAACTTTCCCTTGAAGTCCTTGAATCTGAAGTCTTAGAGAAAAGCCCAATCTCCTGCCTAAAATGTTTTTTCTTTGATGTGATTGCCATGCCAAACTTTTATTTGCAGCTGGATTACTTCTGTGTGAAGGAGGGCCTGCATTTTGAATTCATCCAAACCATTTAGTTGCAAAAACCTTTCTTGTTGTGCCTTTGCGATGTCCAAGTCCAACTGATTTTCCATCCTCAGGGTGTTATATTCAAACTCAATGGAGAGAAAATATTTCTTCCCATAAACTAGATCATATGAAGTAAACCATGTAGTTGTCTTCCAGGTGGTATTGTAAGCCCAAGTGGCTTCAACCAATTTGTTTGCACAATATTTCCTATTGTTGCTCACAACCTTGGTAGAGATGTTTTCCAAGGCTCTATTTTTTACTTCCACCTCGCCATTTGCTTGAGGATGTTAGGCAGTGGAATTCTTGTGCTTTATCTTGTGCTGCCTCATTAGGTTCTCAATGAGATGAGATGTAAATTGAGCCCCCCGATCAGTGACTACCTCTATGGGGTATCCAAACTTGTAGAATCCACATTCTCTCTCAAAAACTCAGCTACCTTCTCTTTTTTTTCTCCGTTTACAACCTTCTTTTCGACCTACTTGGTCAAGTAATCGGTGCTGACTATGATATATCTCTTCTACCTGGATGACAGATCAATGGGTCCAATGAAATCCATGCCCTACTTGTCAAATTTCTCTAAAGCCACTTGAGCTTGCAAAGACATTTCATCCCTCGGTGTAGGTATCCCCATCCTTTGACACTTATCACATCTACTAGTGTATCTCTTGGCATCATGGTGGAGGGTAGGGAAATAGTAGCATGCTTGCAAAGCTTTAAAGGTTGTTCTCTTAGCAGCAAAATGACCCCCACAGGGACCATCATGACATGCTGAGAGGATTTCAAAGACCTCCTCTTCCCTCACACATCTTCTGAGAATTTGATCCAGACCCAATTTGAAGATATTTACACCAATCAGAGTGAAAGGGGCGCTTTTCATTATAATCCTGTGCTTTTCTTTGGATGAAATGTTTGGATGAAACCTCTCAAAAACCAAGTAGTTAGCTATATCAAAAAACCAAGGAGAGAGTGTTGAGATAGCGAATAAATGTTCATCCAAAAGTTGATCATCCACCATTCCTTCCTCATCTACAGATAAAGTTAGTATAGATAATAAATCTGCAATAAGGAGTTTGATGGGCCAAATTCCATAGCCTTGGTGGCTTCAGAGGCTGAATCAACTGAGTGCGGCTCAATCCAAGGGTGGCTTTCATATTATCTCACTAGGTCATCAAGTGGAATGGAAGTAGGGGGCTAGAGTTGAATGATGTGGTCAATGAGCTCATCCTCATCGGGTTTCCCCCCTTAAGAAAAATATCTTTGGTACAAATGGGGTAGGGCGTGGTACTGTACACTCCATATTCTTCTTCTTCATCCTCCAACCAGAAGGAATGGTCATGGTCAATGGAAGGTTGGGCAGGAGGATATAATACTAGATGTTTGGACAAGGGCCCATTCTTTATAGTCATGTTTCTGACCCTGCATCTAATATAAGCATCGACAGTGGACAACTAAGGTCTTCCTAAAATGAGAGGATATCCATTAAACTTGGTTTTTCGCTGGAGGACTGAGAAATCTATGGGGTACTCCCAGGAGTCGATCGAGACCATAACATCCTCAAAAATTCGTTTCGGAGTTACTATGGATCTATCTACAAGTTGCAGAACAATGGTGGTCTTTCTCAAGGCTCCTTGGAGGTTGAGTTTAAGCATAGTTTTCTTGGTCATCACATTGATGGTAGCCCCAAGATCAATCAGAGTGCGGGGGAATATGACACCATCAATGTGTACATCTGCTACTAGAATTCAACGGTCCAGGTACTTCAGGAAGATCACCCTTCCCAACATTAAGTCGGACAAATTTCCCACAACAATGATGGTGGGGATGTCTTTATTATTTCTCCCAGGCTTCTTAAATAATTTTTATTTGATGAGCCTATCGTAAATAAGGACATCCTTAATGGCTTGAAGAAGGGGTATTTTCACACATATTTTTTAGTTCTCCCAGAAGTCCAGTCTCTTCTGGGGTGTGCTGACTAGGGTGGATTAGGCACTCAGGAAAGGGAGGTTGATTGATCTAAGTACTGATCTCTTCCTTTTACTCCTCAATCTCTGCATGTGGAGATGGAGGATGATTGTCTAGGAGTAATCCTCTAGACCTGAGGTTAATATCATGTATCTCAACAACATAAGCTGGATAGGATGTTTCCCCATTGTAAACCTGTTGTGCCTGCTTGTTGTTTAGGTTCAGATTGGGCTGGGAAGGCATTTGAGGCAACTTAGGTGGAGCCGGGTGGGTGAGCTGAGGTTGAGGTTGGGGTGGAGGCAATAAATCAGGTGGTTGGTTGTGTTGAGGCCTCCACCCTTGTGATGGGTTTCTCCACTTAGGTGGTTGAGGAACATACTGCTGGAATTGTTCGTTCACATGCTGAGGCTGGTATGAAGGGGCATAGGGCCATGTAGGAGGTGTAGGCCATGATGGAGGAA
Source organism: Pinus albicaulis (assembly GCA_034641835.2). Lineage (NCBI taxonomy): Eukaryota > Viridiplantae > Streptophyta > Pinopsida > Pinales > Pinaceae > Pinus > Pinus albicaulis. The sequence goes on along the minus strand of CM076581.1, from coordinate 85,158,530 downwards.
TGGATGTGTACCAAGAATGCATAGGTGCATTCTGGTTTGTCTGATAGTAGGAGTAAGGTGCACCTTGCATGCCCTGTTTATATGACTGAGGCCCTTGAGGCCTTCTTTGATTTTTGAAACAGAGTTGCTCTGGTCCTCCTTCCCCACCTTGATATACAACTTTTAGACCAATTAAGGAGGGACACTTATATGTGACATGATTCTCTTCATAGTTCAAGAAAAACTCTATGGCATGTTGAGATTCAACAAGAATATTCAACACCCACGCGTAGTACATTAAGCACCTAGTTTCATTCAACACCTCGTTGCATTAAGCACCCAAACTAGGGTGGGGCCCACAATGCTATTTTTGCGTGCATGTCTATTTTGATTATGCCTTAATTAAGATGGACATTAAACTGTAATATATTCTCAATGTGGACTTGAATGAGTTAACTAAAAGTGATCAATTCAGTTAGCTAGTGGATTTTGAGTTAGAGGTTGTTGGTGAGGCATGCAGAGTAATTATAGTTGTAACAGAGTTTGAAGTGCAATGGTGCATGAGTCGGTGCAAGTTGTAAATAAGTTTAACTCAGTTAAGTGAGTTAAACTCAGTTGTGCTAGTTGTAACTGTTAGATACACTAGTGAGAGATCAAGTGAATTAAATATTAATTAATTCACAATCAACGATCTCACATGTAACTGAGGATTTACTATTATTAGCTGCATGCATGTCAGATCCAGTGGAGACCTAGTTGAGTTCTAGGTGAAAGGGAAGTTGACTATCAGTTGTAGGATTATTGGTTTACACACATGCAGGAAAACACCCATTGGAGTGCCCATGATACTTGCGCAGTCAAGGCAAGAAAGTATTCCTATCTTTTAGGGATCTTTACCATCAGGGATTGGGCAAGAAAGACAAGCTGTCTGGAGGTTGAGAATTGGCTATGTGTTGGTCAGTTTTTCATATGATATTGTGAGACAATTAGCTGAGTACTAGAGGGCTCTTGTGAGAAGATTTTTGTATGTAATTGTTTCATGATCCATGGTTAATATACAATAGAAGATAGTGGGTTTTTAGCTGTAAGCTTTCCCTGGGAAATTATCTGTGTTGTGTGTGATTGATCTTTCTTCATGTTCATGTGATTAGCGATTGTGTTTTTAATTCCACAAAATATTTGTAGAAGCGATTCAATATTTAAATTTAACACATTGTTATATCGGGTGAATCCAAGATATACATGCATGTTGTATACTTTCTACATGGTATCAGAGCACAATAAATTGCAGAAGTGAAGCAGGAGCTGAGTTTGTGACTGGATAGAATTCAAATTTGCAGAAAGACTTTCTTGGTGCTACAACTGATTCAAGATCGAAATGGATTTAAATGGCTTGAGGTTAGAGTATGCACTCGAGGGTATCTCAAACTACATTTCTTGGAAGGACAAGATGGAGGCATTACTCGAATACAATGGGTTGAAGGAATTCATTGACAAAGATGTTCCTAAACCCGATGCTGCAGATGCTGCAAATCTTGATGCATGGCAAAGGAAAGTCGCAAAGGTGAGGAGGATCCTGCTGGATGGAGTACAAGACCACATTGTCTCAAGCCTTCATGGGAAAGCCACACCATATGAAATGTAGAATTCTTTGACAGATCTATTCCAAAGAAATAACGACCACAGTAAATTGGCGCTCAAAGATAAACTCAGGAAGGTCAAGATGGAAAAGGGCAACACCATTCCAAAATATATAAAAAAGTTTGTCCAATGTTGGGATGAACTGGGGAGCATTGGAATACCAGTTGAAAATGATGATTTGGTGAGCTTGGCTCTCCTAGGACTTCCTAATAGTTGGAACAGTTATCAAGACTCTGTCAATGGAAGGGAAAAATTTCCAGATTGGGAACGACTGTGGTCGGATTTGGTGCAGGAGGAGTTCAGACGGAACACCAGAGATGGATCTTCATCTAAGAATGAGGATGAAGAGGATTGTGCTTTGGTTGCCAAGGAAAGGAAGGGGAAGGGGAAGAAATTTCATTCTAAATCTGAGTCCAAGAATGGAAAGAAACATGACATGTCCAAGGTGAAGTGTTTCCACTGTCACGAACATGGGAATTTTTCTACTAACTATCCACAAAAGAAGAAGAACAAGAAGGTTGTTGGATCTGTTGTTGGTGAGGCCCTTGCCTCGCAATTTGAGCTTGAATTATCATTGATTTCATGCATGGTGTTGACCACATTTTGTCAACGAACCCATAGCAGTACACCCCCTTTTTTTCAAATGGGGCTTATTATGTTCGAGGTTCACGCCATTCAGATTTTATCGACAACCGAAATTTTTATAAATGATGTAAACCAATTCTGCATGTTTATGATGTAAATGATCTAAGTAAGACCGTCATGTATGTAACAACCTAGGTAAGCATAGTATGTTGGTGACGATTTCTATCCTAGGAGGTTTTTTTGTCTCACTGATTTACTTGTGTTTTTCGACACAAGTGATCGGCAGAGTTTTCCCCTTCAGCCTCACCCCAAAGCTAGGGTAGATTTTGTCATCAAGATTCTAAGTGAGTCCTAGTGTTTTCTATCGATTCTTTGTAAAAGCAGTTTGGGGATAATCCTAGCTAGTTGGCTAGATTATTTTATTACAAGCTACTTGGTCTACTAGATCATGTTTTGAGTCGCAGAATTGGGTATCTATTTGAGGGTCTATACCAATGGGTATTCCCCCTTCATGTGTCTAAATGTATTTATCTTATGTAAAGAGGGTTGGAAAGAATAATTAAATCCCCTCTCAGTCAATTAATTAAATTTTCTGGCCAAATTATTTAAAAATCCTAAGCCAAAAATTTAATTAATTTTAGTTCCTAGGTGAGTATAAAATTCTTCAAAGGCAAAATTCGTTGGTCCTTAAAAAACGAATTTTTAAAGGCCCTAGGCCAAGGGAATATTGAGAATTTCAAGAAATTTTGGACCCTTGGGCCTAGGTGGTTAAGTCAAAGTCAAAAATTTTAGCTATTATTTTTGAGTTAATTAAAAGGGAATTAAATGATAAATTCATTTTTTCCTCAAATTTATAATTTTGACGGTCCAGATTAAAAGATGATCAAATCTTTTTGACTGTCGAGATTATTTTGACATGGATCAACCAAACTAGCCGTTGGAGATTTTGTATTATAAATTAGAGGTCTTGATGTGACATTTGCATCTGATCTTTGAATCGTGCACTTGTTCTTGGAAGCTCTTGTGATTTTTTTTGATGAATAAAGCATAAAGACTTTGGGTTTACAAACTTTGGTGTTCCTTTTCCATATCTATGTGGTGATTTATCTCTAAACTCTGCTACTTTGTTTGGAATTTTTATGGTTGATGGCCTTCATGGATTAATCTGCATACAGGTATCTTGTGCATTTTTTGGGGTTCATAAAATAACATTTTTGATTTGACGGAAAGACTAGTTATCTATTTTTCTGAAGGGTCTCATGTTTATTTTCTTAAATCTCTATCAATCTAAATTTCAGATCTAGGTGTGCAGGGAATATTTTTTAAAGGTTTGAGCATTTGGGGAAGTCTTCAGTTAGACCAGCTGCCTCTTAGATTTCGTAAATCTGAAAAGGCTCATTGTTTCTTAATTCTCAAAGCTATATTACGAAATTGGTTTTTTACAGGGTCTTCTAGAGCTTGTGCCTTTCTTAAAATTTTCTATCTTCTAAATCGTGCTGAAATGGGTTTAAATCTGGCCATGAAGGCCTCTAATTTGTAAATTAGCATTGTAAATTTGTCTATATTCTCTAGGGTGTAAGGGTTTATTAAATTTCTGTGCATATTTTTGGATCTGTTCTGGTTTTTTTGCAGGTTCGCGGGGGGTTTTCAGATTTTTTTTAAAAGATCTGAGCTAGATCTAACCCCAGAGGGAAATATCTGGCTTCAGGATCGCTTTGCTGGCAGATCTGAGTGCAAAAAAGAAGATTTCAAGTTCAACATTTTGAAAATCTGAGTAGTGTTGGAAAAATTTAATTTTGCTGAACGATTTTGAATGTTTGCAATAGTTGTTAAGGTTTTGCAAATGGGGTAGCAAGCTAAGTGGGCTTGATTGTGGGGAAAACTCTAGAGTTAAGCGCGCTTGAACCAGAGGAGTTCTGGGATGGGTGACCTCCCGGGAAGTCTTGGTTACTGGGTGCAAGCCCCGGAAGTGATGATTGACGCTATGTGATTCATTTCACTAGTTTCAATCCCACTTCTTCAACCCTGTGAGCATCACCCGATGCAATGAGTGCTAAGTGGACTATTAAAAAATCATGAGAAATTAGTCAGTTACGACTACCTCCCATGGAAATGGTCATAGATGAATGAATAAATTAATGCAGTTGAATCCAAAAAATGATATCTAATATAATGCACTACGGAAACCCCTCATACTTAAAATACTAAGAGTAAAGGGATCTCTTCTTGAATGGTTCATGAGGCACAATAGTTGCTAAGGTTTTGAAAATGGGGTAGCAAGCTAAGTGGGCTTGATTTTCGGGAAAAATCCAGAGTTAAGCACGCTTGAGCCAGAGGAGTTCTGGGATGGGTAACCTCCTGGGAAGTCTTGGTTACCAGGTGCAAGCCCCAGAAGTGATGATTGACGCTATGTGATTCATTTCACTAGTTTCAATCCCACTTCTTCACCCCTGTGAGCATCACCCGATGCAATGAGTGCTAAGTGGACTATTCAAAAATCATAAGAAATTAGTGAGTTATGACTACCTCCCATGGAAATGGTCATAGATGAAGGACTAAATTAATACAGTTGAATCCCAAAAATGGTATCTAATATAATGCACTGCGGAAACCCCTCATACTTCAAATACTAAGAGTAAAGGGATCTCTTCTTGAATGGTTCATGAGGCACAATAGTTGCTAAGGTTTTGCAAATGGGGTAGCAAGCTAAGTGGGCTTGATTGTGGGGAAAACTCTAGAGTTAAGCGCGCTTGAGCCAGAGGAGTTTTGGGATGGGTAACCTCCTAGGAAGTCTTGGTTACCGGGTGCAAGCCTCGAAAGTGATGATTGACGCTATGTGATTCATTTCACTAGTTTCAATCCCACTTCTTCACCCCTGTGAGCATCATCCGATGCAATGAGTGCTAAGTGGACTATTCAAAAATCATGAGAAATTAGTGAGTTACGACTACCTCCCATGGAAATGGTCATAGATGAAGGAATAAATTAACACAGTTGAATCCCAAAAATGATATCTAATATAATGCACTGCGGAAACCCCTCATACTTCAAATACTAAGAGTAAAGGGATCTCTTCTTGAATGGTTCATGAGGCACAATAGTTGCTAAGGTTTTGCAAATGGGATAGCAAGCTAAGTGGGCTTGATTGTGGGGAAAACTCCAAAGTTAAGCGCGCTTGAGCCATAGGAGTTCTGGGATGGGTGACCTCTCGGGAAGTCTTGGTTACCGGGTGCAAGCCCCAGAAGTGATGATTGACACTATGTGATTCATTTCACTAGTTTCAATCCCACTTCTTCACCCCTGTGAGCATCACTTGATGCAATGAGTGCTAAGTGGAATATTAAAAAATCATGAGAAATTAGTGAGTTACGAATACCTCCCATGGAAATGGTCATAGATGAATGACTAAATTAACGTAGTTGAATCCCAAAAATGATATTTGATTTTGAATGTAATGGGTTTGTTTGAGGTAATATTGGCCTCATACATTGCATAAAATGATGCCTTTCGACCCCTTTCTTTCCATCTTCAGCTTCCTCCCCATTCCTCTACGCTTAATCCTTCTCTACTGTCAAGCCTCCTTGACCGCTGTCCAACCTTTTTTTTGCATCTATGTTGCCGTCCTCAAGTTGCATAGCTCCTTCACGCAATCCGCATAGACCCGGAAGTGATGATTGACGCTATGTGATTCATTTCACTAGTTTCAATCCCACTTCTTCACCCCTGTGAGCATCACCCGACGCAATGAGTGCTAAGTGGACTATTCAAAAATCATGAGAAATTAGTGATTTACGACTACCTCCCATGGAAATGGTCATAGATGAATGACTAAATTAACGCAGTTGAATCCCAAAAATGATATCTGATTTTGAATGTAATGGGTTTGTTTGAGGTAATCTTGGCCTCATACGCTGCATAAAACGATGCCTTTCAACCCCTTTCTTTCCATATTCAGCATCCTCCCATTCCTCTACGCTTAATCCTTCTCTGCTGTCGAGCCTCCTTGACCGCTGTCCAACCTTTTCTTTGCATCTATGTTGCCGTCCTCAAGTTGCATAGCTCCTTCACGCAATCTGCATAACCCCGGAAGTGATGATTGACGCTATGTGATTCATTTCACTAGTTTCAATCCCACTTCTTCACCCCTGTGAGCATCACCCGACGCAATGAGTGCTAAGTGAACTATTCAAAAATCATGAGAAATTAGTGATTTACGACTACCTCCCATGGAAATGGTCATAGATGAATGACTAAATTAACGCAGTTGAATCCCAAAAATGATATCTGATTTTGAATGTACTGGGTTTGTTTGAGGTAATCTTGGCCTCATACGCTGCATAAAACGCTGCCTTTCGACCCCTTTCTTTCCATCTTCAGCGTCCTCCCCATTCCTCTACGCTTAATCCTTCTCTGCTGTCGAGCCTCCTTGACCGCCGTCCGACGTTTTCTTTGAATCTCTGTTGCCGTCCTCACGTTGCATAGCTCCTTCACGCAATCCGCATTCAAACCCTCCTCTGCTGTCAACCTTCTTCATCTGCATTAATCCTTCTCTACCGTCGACCCGCATTCTCCTTAGTCGTCGCCGTTTCTCCTTTGCCGTCGAGCTATCCCTCATATCCCTCGTTGACCTGCAAAGCGAAATAAACTCACGCATTCAATAAAAAACAAAAACACATACCATAAAATTCGAACCCTCACGTATATGCGTTAATTTGTTTTGATTGGATTCATATTTGTGTAGGAAGGTTTAGTGTTAGGTCTTCGTTTAATTTAGATTTTTGTTATTTAGTTTTTAGTTTTAATTTCGTTAGTCGTAGTTTTAGATTTTATTTTTTGTTAGATTTTATTTCGTTAGCGTTAATTTTCAGTTTATTTTTTTAAATTCGATATTTTTTAAATTTTAGTTTTAATGTTTAGTTTTTTAGTTTTTTTTAGATTTTAATTAATGTTAGTTTTAATTTAGTTTTAATTTGTTTTTATAATTTCATTTTTTTAGATTTAGATAAAGTCAAAAACAAAAAATAAAAAAATCTTCTTTTAAATTTTTGTTAGATTTTTAGATTTTAATTAACTCTAGCTTTAGTTTAGTTTTTTTGGTTTTAGATTTTAAATTTAGATTTTTAGTTTTTATATTTTGTTTGAAAAATAATAAAAGATAAAAAAAATATAAAATTATCAAAAAAAAAAATTTATAGTCAAGTGAGCTTTAAATTTTTATCCTAAGTTTGACTATACAATTTTTTTTAAATTTCTGGATTGGGTTATTTAGAACATCATAAATTCAGAAATATTGAAAAGATCTGGCATTTCAATTTAATGGTCATCTCATGATTTATTGTTGTGGGTTAAAAGTACTTTAATGCATAGTTGTGGTGCTTTTTTATCGAATATCATTGTGGTGAACCTTTTTTTCATAGCAGCAGTTGTATATCAGATACTTGACTTTAATTTTATAATGGGATATTTTGACTCCATAAGGCACTGGTTTTAAAGTTTTGAATCTAATTGGATCTATAAAATCTCGTGAATCTTTTACAAGTATTTGATTGTCTATCCGTGTCTCCTGAATTGGTTGATTCTCAACCAATTCTTTTCCTTTATTTTTTTTAGGGTCTACCTCCATTAGCTTGCAAGGAGACAACTTAGATAGAGAGATTGGGGATCAAGGTGACAGCCCCCATTCTGAGCCATTGTCACGGTGCCTAGACATTTTGTGCGACAACATTTTTTGGCGCTGTTGCCGGGGACCCATTTATTGGACTTTGGCTTTACATCTTTCATCTCTTTATTCATCTTTCATCTCAGGTATTTGGGTTAGCTTCCTGTCCTAGTGGCGACTCCATTGGCTTCATCTTCCACAAGAATTTGTACTAGAATACATCCAAGTAGCTTTTTTAATCCTACTCCGGATCCTGAAATGGTTCTAAGAGTCCGATTGCACAAGCTCTCTTCTCGTACACTTCTTGCTAATCTCGGCCAGGAAGCTCTCTCTGATATCCATTCTCTTTTTTGTGATCCACCTTAGCACGATATCATGGAAATATTTAACCCGTGTAATTTTGCTAATATTTAGGGTTATCCCCATGCTTTCCCTAAAACTGGAATGGATAAATTACCTTATTGTCAAGGAAATGATGCAGTTAGTGTCAAATCTCATTTGTTTGCTTTCACTAATTGGTGGAATAGATTTGCAGTTGCAAATAAAAATTTTGATGATGTAAAGATGAGGCTCTTTGTTCTTAATTTTGGCCAAGATGTTGCAGACTGGTTTATTGAAAAACCTGATAATTCATTCAATACCTTTGAATCAATTGTAGCTTCCTTTAATGACAAGTATGGTGATAAAAGGGAAGACAGGCATTTGGTGAAAGAGATCAATACCAGGACCTATTGAGACATACTAGGAGCATTGTGGCCCCGAGAATTTCCTGTGATAGGGTTGGAGAGCTAGGGTTTTCCTTCACATGGCGGATCTCTGAGCTTCTGCAGGCTAGGCCTGCCTTAGGCCACGATGGCAGTGAGATGTGACGGGCGTATCTCACTTGTCAGGGCCTCGCTTCCACTTGGACTTTTCCGAGTTAGCCATGAACAACGTTTTTCGAGGTGGGAAGACCGCTTGGGTTTAACCCTAGCCAGAATGAAGGTAATGGTTTTCTTTGCTTTTCTCACCTCGCGACATGGTTTTACTTTTGATCTTCAGCGGGTTTTCAGTTTCAGTGGTGTCGGGCTAGGGTTTGGTATTAACCGCAGAGATGGGGCTCTATCATGACTACGTGGATGTAGAGCCGGCGCCAGAAGACTTACTCACTGTCTGGGGACATGAAGTTTCAGCCCAGAATCTCGAATGCTATTTCCCAAAGTTGACTGTGAAATCCGCCTTTCCAAACAAGGAAGAAGGTGCAGATCCTTTCCCCTCTAGATCTGCACTCCTAGACTCGTCTGGCGCTCTGAAGGCCGACTACGCCATTCTCTCCTGCAGCGGTGGTATTCCTAGAGGTGAAGGTTTTGGTAGCGACTGCTTTAGTGTTCACGGACCTCTTACCCTCTCCTCGAGGCTAGATCTCTCAGTTTTCCCTCCTCTTACCGGAGGATAGAAGATGTGGTGGCAAGCTGCGGCTTGCATGTGCAGAAAGGGCCTTTAGTGGCAAAAGAAAAAGGCTGTAGAAGGCCAGATTCTGGAGTAGGGGTCTCTTGGGCAACCAGATATGATAATAGGGCCCCGATCCAGAGCCAAAAGCCGGTAACAAACCCTGGACGCTCGACAGAATTCTCTACTCAGGTGAGCTGGGCTTAGCCTCAGAAGGATATCCGGGACGGAGGTATAGCCCATGGATCTGGGATCGAAAACCATCTGAAGTTATTTGAGGTAGGTACAGAGTTGAGTCCTCTGGGGGAACTCGAATTTGGGCTTGTCACAGCTCCTGAGAAGGGTCAGATAGACAAGGAACCTTTGGACGAGGGGTCGGCGGGTCGTGATAACCGTGACCTGGAGGATAGGCACTAGGAGTTGCCCGACTTAGAGGTTACAAATGCCCGGCTGAACAAGGAGTCGGGGGAGGGTGACATGCAGACGGTGGCAGTGGGAGGAAATCACAAAAAGCAGAATCCTATCGGAAAGAAGGAGCTTCGCCCTTGCTGCACCCTTGGAGTGGATATCCTTGTAGAAGAAGCAATGGCAGCATCCGAATCTAGATTAGTTGGCAGAGTGCGTGGGAGGAAATACTCTGTTGATTACGTCCGGGACTAGGTTCAGACAGAATGGGAAAATGCGCCAGGTAAACGAGTGGAGATTAAAGTCCTGGATAGAGGATGGTTCACTCTGCGCTTCGACCATAAGGACCATGTCAACTGGGTTCTCGACAGGAATTGGTGTTTCGACACGCACCCAGTTCTTCTCCGCAGATTGACCCCCATGTTCAATGCCCAGACTGAAAAAAAGAATGAATCTCTAGTTTGGGTTAAACTGCGAGGGCTCCCTCTCCAGTTTTGGGTTGACTCGGTCTTCACTTCCATTGGGAACACTTTGGGTAAGTTTTTGGAAGTTGATAGGTCCTTTGTTCAAACAAATGATCTCAGTGTGGCACGGATTCTTGTAAGCCTCAACCCCAGAGAAGGGCTCGTGGACGCCATGACTTTAAAATACAGAGAGATGGAATTCCTTCAAAATTTGGACTATGAGAATTTGCCATTCCATTGCCACAGATGCCATAAATACAGACATTTGGCCAAAGAATGTCCTCTGGGTCATCGCCGCAGAAGAAATCCCTTCAAATTTTCCAGAAAGCCGACGGTTTATCCAGCTCCAGATCCAGGCAAGGATGTCCCACAGGAACACATGGAGGAGGACTCAGAGGCTGATATGGAGAATGTGACATCCAGCGTCCCTGTGCAGCAGGCTGTTCCCGACCCGCTCCCTGAGAATGCACCTGCGCTGTCCGCCTCTCTGACTCCTTCTGCAGCTGAGACAACAGGGGCTTCACAGGCGGGTATGCCTCTCTCTCTCCCCTCCTGCCTTTGTTTTTCTGATTCAACTTCCGTCTTTGTTGTTACTGAGCCTGGTCCTTCTAGGCAGCTTCAGATGGATTTCTCCTCCTTAAACATAAACTCCTCTCCTGTCGATAGTTTGATTGTTTCGGTGCCTCCGGCCTCTGACTTCCCTCCTCCTTCTCCGGTAGACCTCCCGGTCCCCTGTTGCCCTCTGGAGCCTACTCCCTCCTCTGCTGCTCCCCCCTACAACTTGAGATCTCTGGCTAACCGTCCTAGGAAAGACATAGCTCTTGGTGGTTTAGAGCAGGACTCGGTGCCTATTGGGCCCAGAAAATCGAGAGGTAGGAAATCAAACATTTCAAAGGCACAACATAAGGCAAAGATCGACATTGTTGATGGAAAACAAAAATCCCTGACTGGGGTGCTTAGAGCAGCAAATCCACCCCCCGATATTTTGAAATGATTCTTCTTTCCTACAACTGTAGGGGGTTAGTTAGTCAACCCAAGAAACTATCTTTGAGGGATTTGATCAGATCTTACAATCCAGACATTATTATGCTTCAAGAAACCCTTGGTAAAGGGGAGGATATCATAGCTCTTCTCTCCAAACTGCTTCTTGGCTGGCTCTTTCAGGCCCTCAATGCAAATGGCCACTCTGGTGGGGTGGTCACTGGCTATAAAGCAGGAAACCTCAAAGAAATCTCTGCTTGGGGGTATGAAAACACTCTGGTGCTGGAGCTTTATTCTAAGGAGCTCTGTCTCCCTTTCCTTCTCCTTAATTTTTATGGGCCCTATCAGGAGAGGGAGTTGTTCTGGTATTCTTTTTTCCTTAAATGTTTTCTTGCCCACCCTAATCTGATCATTGGAGGTGACCTCAATTTTCTCTGGGGGTCTCGGAATCCTGGGGAGCCAACGCCCGAGCCAACCCCTTAACAGATTTCTTCCTCTCCAAGCTTGCCTCCTCCCACCTGGTAAATCTCTCGCTCCTCAAATCCAGACCTACTTGGCGAAATAAAAGAGTGGGCGATGACTGGGTGGGAAAGAAACTGGATCATTTTCTCTTGGGCGAAGAATTAACTGAAAAATTATCTATCTTCCGGCTTTGGGTGGGTGAAGGGGGCCTGTCTGACCATTTCCCGATCCTATTGGAGGCAAAAGGAACTCTTAAAAAACCAGGGCCCCCCTTCAAATTCAACTCCTCTTGGCTTGCTGATGATTCCTTTATAGCCCTCTTTCACTCTACTTGGAGAAGGGATGGGCCAAAAGTTGGGGAGGGGCTGAGTCGAAGTAAGGCTTTTATGAACAACCTAAAACGATTGAAAGTAGCAACTAAATACTGGGTTATTCAAAAGTCACTAGAGGAGGATGAGGAGTTGAGGGCTATAAATGTAGAAATTTATCTTCTGGAAGACCCTGAAGGGGGTGGCTACACCACCTTGGCTTCTCAAGATAGAATTCGGAAGCTCGAAGCAGCCAGAAGGAAAATTCTCCAGGTGAAGGAGGAAAGTTGGCGATTAAAGAGCAGGGCTATCTGGCTACAAGCAGGGGACGAAAATACAAAATTCTTCCAGCATTATGCCAAAGGAAGGAAAAATTTAAACACCATCTGGGAAATTCCAAAAGCGAATGGGGAAAAGGCACAGTCTTTTGAAGAGCTTGCCTCTCTAGGGGTTTCCCACTTCAAAGATCTTTTCAGAGCCCCAGAAGAAGCCTCCATTGCTGAAATTATAAGAGTAGCTCAATTCTTCCCAAGCTTCATTGATGAAGAATGCAATGAATGTCTGATGTATTTGGTCTCTAAAGATGAAGTGGAAGCTATTCTTAAGTCGATGCAAAAAGAGAAAAGCCCTGGATCAGATGGTTGGATAGTGGAATTCTTTATCCACTTTTTTGACTCCCTTAGTGACGACCTGACTGCGGTGGTGGAAGAATCCAAGATCTTAGGTTTGGTCTACCAGCCTCTCAATGCCACCTTCATGACCCTCATCCCTAAGTCTGACCATCCTACTTCCTTTAACGATTTCTGCCGCATTTCCTTGTGCACCTGCTTATACAAGGTCATTGTAAAAGTCATTGCCTCCAGGCTGAAACCCTTCCTCTCCAAAAACATCTCTGTGGAACAATTTGGCTTTTTGGATGGTTGACAAATTCATGAGGCTGTTGGTGTAGCCCAGAAAACTCTTCACAGCCTGAAAAAGAGCTGGAAAAAAGGGGCCATAATCAAAATTGATCTCTCTAAGGCCTTTGATAGAATCAGCCGGATGTATTTAAGGCTTCTCCTAACGCATCTTGGTTTTAGGTATGACTTTGTAAGATGGATCATGGGGTGTGTTTATTCGACCTCGATTGTTGTCCTGATCAATGGTGCTGCTTTGGATTTTTTCAATCCTCAAAGAGGCCTGTGCCAGGGATTCCCTCTCTCTCCTCTGCTGTTCCTGCTTGCAGCAGAAGGAATCAGCTTAATGATCAAAGAGGCAAAGAGACAAGGTGAACTGAAAGGGATTGAAGTTGGGCTTAACCTTTGGGTGACTCACCTCCTATTCGTTGATGATATTATCTTGTTTTGTGATGGGAGTCGGGATGATTGCCGCTGTCTGAAAATAATTTTAGATCTTTTCTTAAAAGACATGAGTCTGGTTATAAATGAACAGAAATCCTCCATCACTACTGCAGGGCTCTCGATTTCAGAAGTGAATAGAGCCAAAGAGCTACTCTGTTTTGAAGCAAAGTCCCTTCAGGATCTATTCAAATATCTCGGTTTCTTTCTCAAGCCCGATTCTTACAGGGTTCGATATTGGTCTTGGCTCTTGGCAAAAATTGAGGACAGAATGAAGCATTGGAGTTTTAAATGGATGTCTAGGGCAGGCCGCTTAGTCCTAATCAAATCTGTGGTTTTGGCCATCCCAGTCTACTAGGCTAGTCTCATCTGGGTGCCGAAGTGCATTCAGCTGAAAATCAATAAAATCTGTAGCAAATGCTTATGGGCTGGTCAGAAGAAGGACCATGTCACTCCCTGGGTTGCATGGGACAAAATTTTCAGACCAAAATGATGGGGTGGATGGGGGATAAAGGACTTGTATCCTTTCTCTAGGTCCTTAGCTGCTAAATTAGCCTGGAGACTGGTCTTTTCGGACAATATTTGGACTGCTGTAACCAGAAGAAAGTACATCGACCCAATCTCGCCATTGAAATGGATCAAACTGCCCAACAAATCCTCAAAAAACTCCTTAGTGGTATGGAAAGCCTTGGTGGCAGCTGTACAAATTATTGAAAAAGGCTTGGCATGGAATGTGGGCGATGGTAGATCAGTAAGGCTTGGTAGAGACCCTTGGGTGGGCTGCCTGGACTCATTTTCCCTCTCACGAGATCTGATTGAACATCTAAATAACAAAGGGCTCTTCTCTCTCCACCAAATTGCTGACCTTGCAAACTCTTCAATCTGGCGACAGGAGTGGCTTTCTGGGGAAGCTCTTGTCCTAGATGAAAGATGGCAAGAGGAACAGAGGGCCTTCCGAGAAGGCTTGCTGAAATCACACATTCGCATTACAGATGAGCCAGATGAGCTGAGATGGGTGCATTCTCAGACTGGTTTCTACTCTCCAAAAATGGGATATGACTGGCTTATGTCTCAAAAGGGGTGGGAGGAACCAAGATGGTGGGCCAAGCCACTGTGGAAATTGAAAGGGCCAGCCAAGACCCGGCTGTTCTTCTGGTGTGTTCTTCAAAAGAAAGTCCCCACATGGGATTTTCTCCAAAAAAGGGGGAAAAATGGACCTGGGTGGTGCTCCTTGTGCAAGGAGAGCGAGGAAACCTCACAACATATTTTCCTTTCTTGCTCTTTTTCTAAAAGCATTTGGAATGAAATGCTAAGATTTACCAGCACCCCCCTTAGATGGGAGGGGGAGGAGATATCTGAGGCTTGGAACAATTGGTGGCAGCATGCTCCCAATGATAAAGTCAGATCGATGCCCTTGTTGGTTGTTTGGGGAATCTGGCTTTCCAGAAACCACTTGATCTTCAAAGACACCTCTTTTCCCATTGCCAGATTAACAGTAGAGGGGGTGGCATTTATGAAAACATCCCCTCTCCTTCTACCTCATAGAGTATCAGGCCTATTCAGAAAGAAGAAATAAAGGGCTCCATCACCTGGGCTTATTTCGATGGGGCCTCAGATATTAACAAGAGATGCAGAGCTGGCCTGGTTATCTACTTTCCCTCGGGGAAACTCCTCAAAGCCTCCATTGGACTCGGCACCGGAACAAATAAATTTGCTGAACTAAAAGCTTTACATCTTCTTCTTTGTTGGCTCTCCTTGTGCAATGAGCATGAGGCACAGATCTTTGGTGACTCTTTGAACACAATTAAGTGGGCCAATGGCTTGCAACATTGCAGAAAATTTCTTTTAACTCCTTTGCTTAATGAGATCATTCGTCTTAAAAGTTTTTTTTTTTTTCTGAGCTCCATATTTGTCATATTTTCAGGGAAAGAAACTTAGAAGCAGACAACCTTTCTAAAAAAGGCACTGAGCAGGCTCTGGGTACATGGACAGTAGAAGAAGTGGTTGATGAGGTGGCAAGGCGACTTGCTCCTCCAGCTTTTGCATAACATATGAGCTGTCTACAGCTCCCATTTAATTTCTAGTTTTTTTGTTTTCTTTGTATAAACTGCTGTTAAAACTTTCTATGTATATGTAAAACTTTAACAGGACTCAGTCCTGTTTTCCTCTCAAAGGAGGCCTAAGATCCTGTCCACTTTTGAACTCTATATTACCATACTGTCAGCACAGTGTCTACTAACTGGCATCTTTTGATATTGTGGTTTTCCCATTACTCTGTTTCGTCTGTTTTCCTAATCGGAAGCCGGGAGTTGGGGAAACTACGGGTTCTTTGTTGTCCTAAAGAATATGTTTTGACAGGGCTGTTTGGGGGGAACACTTGGAAATTCCCACAAACAGCTGATTCTGGTTTCTCTAAAAATCAAGGGAAATGAAAATGCTCTGCATATGCTATGTAACCTTTCTATATCAATAGATGGTTCGATTTTTTTCTGCGGAAAAAGAAAGAGATCAGTACCATAAAAAAGAAAGAAAATTAAACGATTGAAGAATTTAACAGGAGATTTAATGGTATCGAGAAATATCTCAAACTCATAAACCTCCTGATGGATCTCTTCTGAATTTTTACATTGATGCTTTTAATTCTAATACTTCATATGAGTTAAGGCGTGCTAAAACTGCAAATTATAAGGCTTGTCAACCTTTAGCTGAAGAGCTTGAAAAGGATAAAAGGGCATCAGGGAAGTTTGAAATTCCTGGTTTTCATAGGGCTGCGACTAAATTAAAAGGGCCTAAAGGTAAAGAACCTCTATAAGATGATGACGACCCTATGAAAAAGTTAAGCTTGAAAGCATGGAACTTAACCAAGAAAAATTAATCTCTGAACATGCTAAGGAAATAAGCACCTTACAATCTAGGTTGGTCCAAATGGAAAGGGCTCAAGCGCAAAATTCCCAACCTAGAAATCGAAATAATAACACTTGGCAGAAAAAAGGACAGTCGAGTGAGCAGAGACCTTCTAATCCGCTTGAATCTACTAATATGATTGATGAAGCTACATCATATTGTAGAGCTTGTGATGATTTTCATGAAGAGGTTACTTGTCCCACTATTAAAAGAATCACGAATAGTGGAATATTTGGGGCAAGTAATCAGATAAATGTTGTGGGTAAGGAGTTCTCTTTTTCTATGGAAGATTGGATGGAAGTTAAGGAAAATAGTCAAGATGTTAGGCCTTTTACATCTTCGCATATTATCAATAATTTTGATCATGAAAGGGATTTGATGATTGAATTATTTGGTGAAAAGCCTTCTCTTAATCAAGTTTTGAAAATTGCTAAGGACGAAGGATTAACTTATCAAAAAAGGGATAAAGAGCAAGGTCATAATAAAAATCCCCCTCAAATTTTTAATCCTAGTCCTGGTTTGGATATTGATTTGGGTGCATGGTTGAATAATCCTAAGATATTGGTGCCTGTTACTGAGGTTTTAAAGCTTCCTACTCAGAGAGCTAAATTTTTAGATGTTCTTGGAGCTTCGCATGTTAATGTTACTCAAGATAAGACTCTTGAAGTTTCTTATCAAGATGCGTCTATATATCTGCAAAAGATGGAGTCGGATAACAAAGATCATCAGCCATTTTTTGTTACTTTGATGGTTAATGGTTATAAATTGAATAATTGTATGATGAATTCTGGTGCTTCAGCTTGTGTTATGACCAAGAGGGACATGGAACAACTTAATTTAAGAGTTTCTAGACCATACTACAACATATGTGCCATGGATTCTAAGAAAATTGAAGTTCATGGGTTAATCAAGGATTTGCAAGTTCATTTATCATTTTACCGTGACATAATGATTGTTATGGACATAGTTGTAGTTGATGTTCTGGATGCTTGGGGTATGTTGTTATCAAGAAAGTGGGACTCTGATCTAGGAGGAAGTATTTAGATGAATTGGTCTTATACTATGATTCCTTCCCCTAGAGGTGAAGGGTTTGTGAGGCTAAATAGAGAGCCTGAAAGAAGATTCCATGTGGAATATCCTAAAAGAACTCATAATGAAATAATTAAGGAACAACCTGACATGGGGAATTATGCTATTATGTATAATTTCATGGTTCCCTTAGATGACAAGGTTGATGAGAAGTTTGAGGACCTAAAAGATCAGGTTTGGTACATGTATTTTGACGGTGCAGCATCTAGGTATGGTAAGGGTGTTGGAATTGTCTTGAAGTCTCCCCTTGGTCGTGTTTTAAAGTTTTCCTATAGAATTTAATTCGATGCAACTAATAATGTGGCTGAATATGAAGCCTTGTTGTTGGGTTTTGTGTTGGCAAAATCTTTACGGATTATGTTGCTTAGTATCAAGGGAGATTCTGATCTGGTTATCATGCAAGTTAAGAATAAATTTACATGTAAAAATCAAAGGTTAAGGAATTATCGAAATGCTGTGTGGGATGTTATGGAACACTTTGATAAAATTAACCTCGAAGCTATCCCAAGAGAAAATAATGCCTTAGTAGATGAGCTCGTTGTGGCCGCTTCTACTTTACATTTATTTGATGAATTAATTAAGGAAAAGATAACAATGGAAATTATTTTTAGACCTTCAGTCCTGGATAATTCAGAGCATTGGCAGGTTTTTAATGATGAAAAGCAGGCCATTCGTTTTCTTAATAATTTGGATGAGTTTGAAAATTTTCGGATAAGTTCTAAGGAGGATGGATCTGAGGATCATGATGATATTATGAATCCTACTCCTTGGAATATCGTTCCTTTAGAGCAACACTTTGATCGGCATGATGCCACAAAGCTGAAAGAGGAAAATAAAATGGATCTAGGTGAATTCATTGAAGTGAATATTGGTACTTCTAAGGATCCTAAGATTGTTAAAATCGGTAAAGGTACTAATGAAGAAGAAAAGAAAAAGTTGACAAATTTACTTCATGAATATAGGGATGTTTTAGCATTTTCATATGACGAGTTAAACGGATATAGGGAAGATGTCATGCAACACATTATCCATTTGAAAGATGAGAATGGTAAACCTTTTTGTCAAAAGCTTAGGAAAATAAATCCTATGTTAGCCCCTTTGGTTTAGAAAGAGCTTTAAAAAATGCTTGCAGCTGGAATCATTGCTCAAACTAGACATTCAACATGGTGTTCCAACTTGGTTATTGTTAGGAAGAAGAATGGTACCATTAGACTTTGTGTCGATTTTAGAAACCTTAATCTAGCATGTAAAAAGGATAATTACCCTTTGCCCAACATGGAGACTATGTTGCAAAGAGTAACAGTTTCAGGAATGATGTCATTGCTAGATGATTTTTCTGGATACAATTAAGTTTGGGTTAAAAAAGAAGATTGTCACAAAACTACATTCACCACACCATGGGGTACTTTCGAGTACATTAGAATTCCTTTTGGGTTGACTAATGCTGGGGCTACTTTTCAAAGGGCTATGGATTATGATTTTAAAGCTTTAATTGGAAAAATTATTGAAATTTATCAGGATGATCTTACTGTTTTTTCTAAAGATGGTATTACTCACATAGGTCATCTTAAGCAGGTTTTTGATAGTTGTAAAGAATTTGGGATTTCCTTGAACCCGACTAAATCTGTTTTTGGAGTAATTGAAGGGAAATTACTTGGTCACATCATCTCCAAAGATGGGATCAAGATTGATCTTGAAAGGGTTGAGGCAATCCAAAAGATTCCTCTACCTCATAATCTTAAATCCCTTCAGCTTTTCTAGGAAAAACTAATTTTCTTAGAAGATTTATTCCAAATTACGCAGAAATAGCTAAGCCTATTCAAAGTCTTCTGAAAAAGGATGTAAATTTTTTATGGAAAGAAGATGGTAAAAAGGATTTTCAAGGGATTAAGGGTGCTATTTCTCAAGCTCCTGTTTTTGCGAGTCTTGATTATTCAAAGGATTTTATGATTTTCTCTTTCGCTTCTGAAGATACTATTGCTGGTGTCTTGTTACAAAAGAATAATGAAGGTCACGAACAACCTATTTCTTTCATGAGTAGAGCGTTTCAAAATTCTGAATTAAAGTATACTACTATGGAGAAGTAAGCCTATGCTTTGGTTAAGTCTCTTAAGCATTTTAGGACTTATGTGGGTTATTCTAGAATCATTGCTTTTGTCCCTCATTCCGCGATTAAAGATATCTTAACTCAAACTGATTGCTTAGGGACTCGTGCTAGATGGGTTAATAAAATTCAAGAGTATGATCTAGAGATTAGACCCACTAAGTTAGTCAAAGGTCAAGGCTTGGATGAAATGATGACCGAAGGTAATGAGAAAGCGCTTGGTTTGATCTGTCTGAATGATGCATTTTTGTCTGAGTTGCAAAGGTTAGGAGAGCATGAATGATATAAGGACATTATTTATTATTTTTTAAATATTACATGTCCTGACCATTTAGTTGCTCATAGAAGAAGGGCTGTTAGATTAAAAGCCACTAATTATTGTCTCATGAAGGATGGCCTTGGATGGAGAAATCCCTAGGGGATAATACTTAGGTGTGTTGATGAGATTGAGTCTAAAAGGTTGATTTCTGAGTTTCATTCAGGATTTTGTGGTGGTCATTATGTTGCTAGAACTATCGCCCACAAAATTCTGAGAGCTGGTTATTTTTGGCCTTTGATTTTTTCAGATGTGCATAAATTTGTTAGAAGTTGCCAAGCCTGTTAACTATTCACTGGGAAACAGAAGCTAGTTTCCCTGCCCCTACAACCTGTGGTTGTTGAGGCACATTTCCAACATTGGGGTCTAGATTTCATCGGTAAATTCCATGAAAATTATAGCAATGGCTATTCCTGGATCTTAACTGCGACAGATTATTTTACAAAATGGGTTGAAGCCATTCTTGTTAAGAATGCCAATGAAAAGGTCTTTATGGAATTTATTGAAAGTCAAATCATTACTAGATTTGGCGTCCCCGCCAAGATCACTACTGATAATGCCAAGGCTTTTAGTTCTTTTTAATTTTCATCTTTTTGTTTTAAGTATGGCATTAATTTATCTCATTCATCTAACTACTATCCTTAGGGTAATGGCTTAGCTGAATCAAGTAATAAAAATCTTGAAGATAGTAGGAGATAATAAGCGATCTTGGGATAGAAAAATCAAGTATGCTTTGTGGGCAGATAGAATTACTAAAAAGAAAGCTACTGGTAAAATTCCTTTTGAATTAGTTTATGGCTTGGATGTATCTTTGCCTGTGCACCTTAAATTTCCAACTTACCAACTCCTTCAACATTTTTACACTGATAAAGATGTTGTTCAAAATAGAATTGATCAGATTGTGGAGTTGGATGAAACTCGTAGGAAAGCTTTAAATAATATGTGTAAGAATCAATCTAACATTAAGAAAAGCTTTGATAAATCATCTCGATCTAGATATTTGCAGGTTGGAGTCATGGTATTACTTTGGGACAGAAAACATGAAAAGCCCAGAAAAAACAAGAAATTTGACAGTTTGTGGCTAGAACCTTATATTATCAGAGGCATTTCTGGACCAAATTCATTCCACTTGAGCACATTGGAAGGCGAACCACTTCAGTTACCTGCGAATGGCCAACTGCTCAAGTTGTTCTTCAAAGATGACATCTGATGCCATTGGGCATCCTTTGTATTGTATTTCTAACCCTACTCCTTGTCCTCTCAGCATTTCATTTATGTATTTAGATTAGATTTACTTTTCATTTCAAGTAGAATAATAGATGTTAGAAGAGCTTCTATTTTTCATGAGCTTAATGTTGTATGATGATATTTGGATGGACACTACTTATGTAATTTTGTGTGTTGCTTGGATGCAGATTTTGGATTCTCACATTCCTTCAATGAAGCAACGTGTCCCCAAGTAGAGCCAGATGTTGACCACACTTTGTTAACAACCCCATAGCAGTACACCCCCATTTTTTCAAGTGGGACTTATTATGTTCGAGGTTCATGCCATTCAGATTTCATCGACAAGCGACATTTTTATAAATGATGTAAACCCATTCTGCATGTTTATGATGTAAATGATCTAAGTAAGACCGTCATGTATGTAACAACCTAGGTAAGCCTAGTATGTTGGTGACGATTTCTATCCTAGGAGGTTTTTTGTCTCACTGATTTACTTGTGTTTTTTGACACAAGTTATCGGCAGAGTTTTCCCCTCCAGCCTCACCCCAAAGCTAGGGTGGATTTTGTCATCAGCATGCTAAGTGAGTCCTAGTGTTTTCTATTGAGTCCTTGTAAAAGTAGTTTGGGAATAATCCTAGCTATTTGGCTAGATTATTTTATTACAAGCTACTTGGTCTACTAGATCATGTTTTGAGTCGCAGAATTGGGTACCTATTTGAGGGTCTATACGAATGGGTATTCCCTCTTCATGTGTCTAAATGTATTTATCTTTTGTAAATAGGGTTGGAAAAAATAATTAAAATCCCCTCTCAGTCAATTAATTAAATTTTCTGGTCAAATTAATTAAAAAATCTTAAGCCAGAAATTTAATTAATTTTAGGTCCTAGGTGAGTTAGAATTCTTCAAAGGAAAATTCGTTGGTCCTTAAAAAATGAACTTTTAAAGGCCCCAGGCCAAGGGAATATTGAGAATTTCAAGAAATTTTGGACCCTTGGGCCTAGGTGGTTAAGTCAAAGTCAAAATTTTGAGGTAATTAACTCAAAAATATTATTTTTGAGTTAATTAAAATGGAATTAAATGATAAATTCGTTTTTTCCTCAAATTTATAATTTCGACGGTCCAGATTAAAAGATGTTCAAATCTTTTCGACAGTCGAGATTATTTTGACATGGATCAACCGAACTAGCCATTGGAGATTTTGTCTTATAAATTAGAGGTCTTGATGTGACATTTGCATCCGATCTTTGAATCGTTCACTTGTTCTTGGAAACTCTTGTGATTTTTTTGATGAATAAAGCATAAAGACTATGGCGTTACAAACTTTGGTGTTCCTTTTCTAGATCTATGTGGTGATTTATCTCTAAACTCTGCTACTTTATTTGGCATTTTTATGGTTGATGGCCTTCATGGATTAATCTGCATACATGTATCTTGTGCAGTTTTCTGGGTTCATAAAATAACATTTTTGATTTGACGGAAAGACTAGTTATCTATTTTTCTGAAGGGTCTCATGTTTATTTTCTTAAATCTCTATCAATCTAAATTTCAGATCTAAGTGTGCAGGGAATCTTTTTTAAAGGTTTGAGCATTTGGGGAAGTCTTTAGTTAGACCAGCTGACTCTCAGATTTCGTAAATCTGAAAAAGCTCATTGTTTCTTAATTCTCAAAGCTATCTTACGAAATTTGTTTTTTACAGGGTCTTCTAGAGCTTGTGCCTCTCTTAAAATTTTCTATCTTCTAAATCGTGCTGAAATGGGTTTAAATCTGGCCATGAGGGCCTCTAATTTGTAAATTAGCATTGTAAATTTGTCTATATTCTCTAGTGTGTAAGGGTTTATTAAATTTTGTGCATAGTTTTGGATCTGTTCTGGTTTTTTTGCAGGTTCGCAGGGGGTTTCTAGAATTTTTCTTAAAAAATTGAGGCAGATCTAACCCCCAGAGGGCAAGATCTGGCCTTAGGATCGCTTTTCCGACAGATCTGAGTGCAAAAAATAAGATTTCAAGTTCAACATTCTGAAAATCTAAGTAGTGTTGGAAAAATTTAATTTTGCTGGACGATTTTGAATGTACTAGGTTTGTTTGAGGTAATCTTGGCCTCATACGCTACCTAAAACGCTGCCTTTCGACCCCTTTATTTCCATCTTCAGCGTCCTCCCCATTCCTCTACGCTTAATCCTTCTCTGCTGTCGAGACTCCTTGACCGTCGTCCGGCCTTTTCTTTGCATCTTTGTTTCCATCCTCACGTTGCATAGCTCCTTCACGCAATCCGCATTCAAACCCTCCTCTGCCGTCAACCTTCTTCATCTGCATTAATCCTTCTCCGCCGTCGACCCGCCTTCTCCTTAGTCGCCGCCGTTTCTCCTTTTCCATCGAGTTATCCCTCATCACCCTCGTTGACCTGCAAAGCGAAACAAACTCACACATTCAATAAAAAACAAAAACGCATACCATAAAATTCGAACCCTCACGTATATGCGTTAATTTGTTTTGATTGGATTCATCTTTGTGTAGGAAGGTTTAGTGTTAGGTCTTAGTTTAATTTAGATTTTTGTTATTTAGTTTTTAGTTTTAATTTCATTAGTCGTAGTTTTAGATTTTATTTTTTGTTAGATTTTAAATTGTAAAGTTGGGTTAGCGTTAATTTTAGGTTTATTTTTTTAAATTCGATATTTTTTAAATTTTAGTTTTAATGTTTAGTTTTTTAGTTTTTTTAGATTTTAATTAATGTTAGTTTTAATTTGTTTTTAGAATTTCATTTTTTTAGATTTAGATAAAGTCAAAAACAAAAAATAAAAAAATCTTCTTTTAAAATTTTGTTAGATTTTTAGATTTTAATTAACTCTAGCTTTAGTTTAGTTTTTTTAGTTTTAGATTTTAAATTTAGATTTTTAGTTTCTATATTTTGTTTGAAAAATAATAAAAAAAAATATATATATATATATAAAATTTTTCAAAAAAAATATTTATAGTCAAGTGAGCTTTAAATTTTTATCTTAAGTTTGACTATACATTTTTTTTTTTTAAATTTCTGGATTGGGTTATTTAGAACATCATAAATTTGGAAATATTGAAAAAGATCTGGCATTTTAATTTAATCGTCATCTCATGATTTATTTCTGTGGGTTCAAAGTACTTTAATGCATAGTTGTGGTGCTTTTTTATCGAAAATCATTGTGGTGAACCTATTTTTCATAGCAGCAGTTGTATATCAGATACTTGAATTTAATTTTATAACGGGATATTTTGACTCCGTAAGGCAATGGTTTTAAAGTTTTGAATCTAATTGTATCTATTGTAGGTTTTAACCCTGAACATAAATTATCTACACACGAATCTTATAACAGAAAATAAACAATAGCGAGAGCATAAAACATAAAACAGATAAACACAGAGATTTTTCCCTGGATCCCAAATCGGGACGACCAGCTTGATTTTTCATTATATTCCTTTTAGTGTTACAACACACATATATATACATGCCGAAGCATACATAAACCCCAATCCATAAACCCTGGATTAAAACATAACCGTAGTTCCCTTGACCGGATCTACAAAAATACCAGGGGCCGAAAACCATCGTACCCCAATACCATGTGCAAAACCATGCACAAAACCATGGACGCGGACATTGAATATAACACATACCCAACATTCTCCCACTTGTTGTTTTCTTTCCACGGGGGGCCACAGGAGGGCTTAGTCATTGGCCCAATTCTTCAACACCCATTGATTCTCTACACCAAGAGAACTTCTGAGTGCTCACAGACTTTGTCAATGCATCTGCAACATTCTTCAAAGTGTCCACCTTTACCAGCAACACCCTTTTAGCCTCAACCAAATCTCTAACAAAGTGATATTGAACATCAATGTGCTTTGTCTTTGAATGATAAGCAGGGTTCTTATCCAAGAAAATTGCACTTTGGCTATCACAGTCTATCCTTATAGCTTGTTGTACCAACCCCATACTTGAACACAATCTCTGCAACCAAACTGCTTCCTTGCTTGCATGAGTGGCTACTATGTATTCTGCCTCTGTAGTTGAAAGAGCCACTACAGACTGTCTTTTACTCATCCAACTGACTGCGCCTCCAAATAGGCTAAACACATACCCACTTGTAGATCTTCTTTGGTCCAGATCTCCAGCCCAGTCTGCATCAACAAAACCACGAATGCCCAACATTCTTTCCAGTCCTGGTCTTCCCTGGTAGCACAAGCCATAAGCACTAGTGCCACGTAAATATCTGAAAACCCACTTCACTACTGTCCAATGCTCCTTCCCTGGGTTTGACATAAACCTGCTCAATACTCCCACTGCATGTGCAATGTCTGGTCTAGTACAGACCATTGCATACATCAGGCTACCCACTGGACTTGCATATGGAACACGGGACATATACTCCTCTTCTTGTGTCTTGGGGCACTATTCAGCAGACAACTTTACACCTACAAGAATAGGAACATTCACCGTTTTACTATCCTGCATATTGAACCTCTGCAATATAGTCTCGACATACTTCCTCTGGTTTAACCAGAGCTTCCTCTTTGCCCGGTCTCTCTTAATTTCCATGCCCAAAATATAGTTTGCAGCACCCAGATCCTTCATGTCGAATTTGGAGAACAGTTGGGTCTTCAAATCTTGGATAATTTCTTTGTCATTTTCAATCAACAACATATCATCCACATACAAGACCAAATAAATAACACGGTCACCAATTAATTTAAAATAAACACAGTGATCCTCCTTGCTTCTGGTGAAGCCAAGCCCCCGTATATAGGTATCAAATTTCTGATACCACATCCTTGGTGACTATTTTAACCCATACAGAGACTTCTTCAACCTGCATACCAGTTCTTTCTTACCCTTCACCACAAAGCCTTCAGGTTGCTTCATGTAGATCTCCTCTTCTAGATCCCCATGAAGAAAAGGCGCGCGCGCTCCACATCCATCACCCGATATCTCTCTCCCAAAATCAGAGGAATGCGGCGGCAACGGGGGAGAAGTAAAAGTAATCTAATAGAAGTAACCTTGGCAACAGGAGAAAAAATATCACCAAAATCAATTCCGGGCACCTGGGAATAACCTTTCGCTACCAACCGAGCTTTGTATTTCTCCACCTTGCCTTCTACATTCATCTTCTTCTTAAACACCCATTTGCTCCCAATGGGCTTCCTTCCAGCCGGCAACTCCACCAGATCCCATGCATCATTTTTGTGCGAGGATGCCATTTCATCAACCATGGCCTCCTTCCATAGTTTTCCATCCTCTGAATCTCTACTTATTTCAGCAAGTCTGGGTCGTCATCGATTGCCTGGTCTGAGCAAAGCACAGACGGAAACGGATGTCGTTCTCCTTTCTGGTTGCCTTCTTTCCCAAACTGATCTTCTCAAATTTGGAGTTTGTGGCTCTTCATCTTCTGAGTCTTCTTCTGTTGTAGAGTCTGATTCATCCTCCTTTAGCTAAAACTATATCTTCTCAGGTTCGTTTGGTAGGACTTCATGTTTAACAACATCTTTCACTTCTCTAAACACCACATCTCGGCTGTACACAACCTTCCTTGTTTCTGGGTTCCAAAGCTTGTAACCCTTTAAACCATCCTTATACCCAATAAAGATGCACCTTTCAGATTTATTATCCAACTTGGTCCTTTTCTCCTTTGGAACATGCACATATGCATCACATCCAAATACCCTTAGATGTGAAAGAGAAGGTTTCTTACCAGTCCATACCTCATGTGGGGTCTTATCCTCCAACACTGATGAAGGTAGTCTTATTAGCAAATGGCATCTCGTCTACGCTGCCTGCGCCGAAGTGCGCGGTACACGGCGCGTATGCCTTTTCCATCAGTGTTATATTCATTCTTTCTGCAACTCCATTTTGCTGAGGTGTGTATGGAGTAGTCTTCGGCCGTGCTATACCACACTTCTTACAGAACTCTTCAAATTCCTTCTTGCAGAACTCCCCACCATTATCTGTCCTCAACGCCTTTATCTTCTTCTCTGTCTGGTTTTCCACCAGAGCCTTAAATTCTTTAAATTTGTCAAAGACTTCAGATTTCTTCCTCGAGAAATATATCCATGTATTCCTTGAGAAGTCATCTATGAATGAAACATAGTACACAGACTTTCCCAGTGACGGAACTGACACAGGCCCAAACACATCACTGTGCACAAGTTCTAATATCTTGTTCGCCCTCTTAGCACCAGAAGGAAAACTCACCCGATTCTGCTTCCCATATACACAATGTTAATAGAAATCTAAATCCAGAGAGCAATTGAACATACCTTACTGCCATCCTGTTTATATGGGTATTCGAAGGCCCTTCTCTCCAATATGTCCAAGCCTTTGATGCCATAGTCTTTTCTCAGACAGCTGAACATAGTCACACAAGGAACCTTGGTATTGTTACCATCAATATTTGTGCTGCAACGCCTTGTGGAGACTACGATTCAACTCCCCGCATTAATACCGGTGCTCCCCGAACCATCTTGCAGGCATCTTTCTCGAACACTGTTTTTACACCTGCATCATCCATCTTGCTTACAGAAATCAGATTTCTGGCCAATGCAGGAATATGCAGAACACCGGGAAGTGTTCTAATCCTTCCACCTTGCAGCTTCAGCTTGACCTTTCCACGTCCGATGATTTTGGCCTTCCTATCATCCCCTAGGAAGACATCACCATCATATTTCTCATACTCGCAGAACCACTCCCTATCGGGAGTGAAGTGAAAGGATGCACCTGAGTCAATCAACCATGACTCATGATCTACATGTGTATTTGAAGAAGAAGCCAAATACACATCCCCACCTTCATCCGAGGTGGTTTTTGCCTCTGCAGAAGGAGCATCATCAGATCCCTTTCCTTTCTCGGGAGCTTTAGATCTGCAGTCCTTTTTGTAGTGCCCTTCCTTTCCGCATTTCCAGCACACCTTTACAAACTTTCCAGGAGATTTAGATCTCCCTCTAGATTTGGATCTCCCACTCGAAACCTTATTCTTGTTTCTGTTCTGTGACCTTCCTCGTACGGATAAGGCATCTCCATTCTGACCCTCCATATTTCTCCGTCTCATTTCCTCCGACAGCAAGGCTAAGACAATGTCATCAAAGTTCAAGGTAGTTGTATTGCTACCTATTGCAATAACCAGACTGTCCCACGAGTCTGGTAGAGAACACAACAAACTGATGCACTTATCTTCATCTGAGATTTTAATATCAACAGATGATAGCTGACTTACCACAGTATTGAAGGCGTTCAGATGCTCTGTCACCGAGTGTCCATCCTTCATCCTCGGGTTATATAGCTTTTTCCGCAGGAACAACTTATTGACCAGAGACTTAGACTGGTACAAAGTCCCAAGTTTTTCCCACAAATTCTTCGTCGTAGCTTCCCCAGATACATTCAACAATACTGAATCTGACACACACAACCGTATTGTGCTCTTAGCCTTCCGATCCAGTTTCTTCCAGTCTTCATCTGACATTCCTGTTGGCTTAGTACCTGGATCTATCGCGACTTTGCTTGATCTTTATCCACCGGCGGAATCCTCCATCAGCTATGACACCAGCTTTGACCATTAAATTTCTCGATCTCTATCTTTACGCACTACGCCATATTCTTTCACTGCAAGAATCGATCCCGCAGATCTCCCACTGCACAGGGTCTACCACAGGCCCGAGCAAAAAACCCTCGACAGCAAAGGCGTCCCCTTGAAGCCGAAACAGCTCTGATACCAAATGTAGGTTTTAACCCTGAACAGAAATTATCTACACACGAATCTTATAACAGAAAATAAACAATAGCGAGAGAATAAAACATAAAACAGATAAACACAGAGATTTTCCCTGGATCCCAAATCGGGACGACCAGCTTGATTTTTCATTATATTCCTTTTAGTGTTACAACACATATATATACATGCCGAAGCATACATAAACCCCAATCCATTAACCCTGGATTAAAACATAACCGTAGTTCCCTTGACCGGATCTACAAAAATACCAGGGGCCGAAAACCATCGTACCCCAATACCATGTGCAAAACCATGCACAAAACCATGGACGCAGACTACCCGCCGGAAAGAATATAACACATACCCAACATCTATAAAATCTCGTGAATCTTAACAAGTATTTGATTGTCTAGCTGTGTCTCCTGAATTGGTTGATTCTCGACCAATTCTTTTCCTTCATTTTTGTTAGGGTCTACCTCCCTTAAATTGCAAGGAGACAGCTTAAATAGAGAGATTAGGGATTAGGGTGACAGCCCCCGATCTGAGCCGTTGTCGCGGTGCCTAGAAATTTTGTGTGACAAAATTTTTTGGCGCCGTTTCTAGGGACCCATTTATTGGACTTTGGCTTTACGACTTTCATCTCTTTATTCATATTTCATCTCAGGTATTTGGGTTAGCTTCCTGTCCTAGTGGCGAATCCATTGGCTTCATCTTCCACAAGAATTTGTACTAGAAGACATCCAAGTAGCTTGATTAATCCTACTCCGGATCCTGAAAGGGTTCTGAGAGTCCGATTGCACAAGCTCTCTTCTCGTATACTTCTTGCTAATATTGGACAGGAATTTCTCTTTGATATCCATTCTCTTTTTTGTGATCCACCTTAGCATTATATCATGGAAATATTTAACTCGTGTAATTTTTCTAATATTCAGGGTTATCCCCATGCTTTCCCTCAAACTGGAATGGATAAATTACCTTCTTTTCAAGGAAATGATGCAGTTAGTGTCAAATCTCATTTGTTTGCTTTCGCTAATTGGTGGAATAGATTTTCAGTTGCAAATAACAATTTTGATGATGTAAAGATGAGGCTCTTTTTTCTTGCTTTTGGCCAAGATGTTGCAGACTGGTTTATTGAAAAACCTGATAATTCATTCGATACCTTTGAATCAATTGTAGTTGCCTTTAAGGACAAGTATGAAGATAAAAGGGAAGACAGGCATTTGGTGAAAGAGATCAGTACCATAAAGAAAGAAAGAAAATGAAACGATTGAAGAATTTAAGAGGAGATTTAATGGTATCCTTAGAGAAATATCTCAAACTCATAAACCTCCTGATGGATCTCTTCTAAATTTTTACATTGATGCTTTTAATTCTGATACTTCATATGAGTTAAGGCGTGCTAAAACTGCAAATTATAAGGCTTGTCAATCTTTAGCTGAAGAGCTTGAAAATGATAAAAGGGCATCAGGGAAGTCTGAAATTCCTAGTTTTGATAGGGCTGTGACTAAATTAAAAGGGCCCAAAGGTAAAGAACCTCTAGAAGTTGATGACGACCCTATGAAAAAGTTAATGAAAAAGCTTGAAAGAATGGAACTTAACCAAGCAAAATTAATCTCTGACCATGCTAAGGAAATAATCACTTTACAATCTAGGTTGGTCCAAATGGAAGGGGCTCAAGCACAAAATTCCCAACCTAGAAATTGAAATAATAACACTTGGCAGAAAAAAGGACAATCGAGTGAGCATACACCTCCTAATCTGCTTGAATCTACTAATATGATTGATGAAGCTCCACCTTATTGTAGAGCTTGTGATGCTTTTCATGAGGAGGTTATTTGTCCCACTATTAAAAGAATCATGAATAGTGGAATGTTTGGGGCAAGTAATCAGATAAATGTTGTTGGTAAGGAGTTCGCTTTGTCTATGGAAGATTGGATGGAAGTTAAGGAAAATAATCAAGATGTTAGGCCTTTCACATCTTCGCATAGTATCAATAATTTTGATCATGAGAGGGATTTGATGATTGAATTATTTGGTGAAAAGCCTTCTCCTGATCAAGTTTTGGAAATTTCTAAGGGCAAAGGATTAACTTATCAAAGAAGGGATAAAGAGCATGGTCATAATCAAAATCCCCCTCGAATTTTTAATCCTAGTCCTGGTTTGGATATTGATTTAGGTGCATGGTTGAATAATGCTAAGATATTGGTGCCTGTTACTGAGGTTTTAAAGCTTCCTACTCAGAGAGCTAAAGTTTTAGATGTTCTTGGAGCTTCACATGTTAATGTTACTCAAGATAAGACTCCTTGAAGTTTCTTATTTTTCTAAATTCGATATTTTTTAAATTTTAGTTTTAATGTTTAGTTTTTTAGTTTTTTTTAAGATTTTAATTCATTTTGGTTTTAATTTGTTTTTAGAATTTCATTTTTTTTAGATTTAGGTAAAGTCAAAAACAAAAAATAAAAAAATCTTCTTTTAAATTTTTGTTATATTTTTAGATTTTAATTAACTCTAGCTTTAGTTTAGTTTTTTTGGTTTTAGATTTTAAATTTAGATTTTTAGGTTTTATATTTTGTTTGAAAAATAATAAAAAATATAAAAATATAAAAATTCTCAAAAAAAAAAATTATAGTCAAGTGAGCTTTAAATTTTTATCCTAAGTTTGATTATATAATTTTTTTTTAATTTCTGGATTGGGTTATTTAGAACATCATAAATTCGGAAATATTGAAAAGATCTGGCATTTCAATTTAATGGTCATCTCATGATTTATTGCTGTGGGTTCAAAGTATGTTAATGCATAGTTGTGGTGCTTTTTTATCGAATATCATTGTGGTGAACCTATTTTTCATAGCAGCAGTTGTATATCAGATACTTGACTTTAATTTTATAACGAGATATTTTGACTCCATAAGGAACTGATTTTTAAGTTTTGAATCTAATTGGATCTATTAAATCTCGTGAATCTTAACAAGTATTTGATTGTCTAGCTGTGTCTCCTGAATTGGTTGATTCTCAACCAGTTCTTTTCCTTCATTTTTGTTAGGGTCTACCTCCCTTAGCTTGCAAGGAGACAACTTAGATAGAGAGATTGGGGATTAGGGTGACAGCCCCCGATCTGAGCCATTGTCGTGGTGCCTATACATTTTGTGTGACAACATTTTTTGGCACTGTTGCCGGGGACCCATTTATTGGACATTGGCTTTACGACTTTAATATCTTTATTCATCTTTCATCTCAGGTATTTGTGTTAGCTTCCTGTCCTAGTGGCGACTTCATTGGCTTCATCTTCCACAAGAATTTGTACTAGAAGACATCCAAGTAGCTTGATTAATCCTACTCCGGATCCTAAAATGGTTCTGAGAGTCCGATTGCACAAGCTCTCTTCTCGTACACTTCTTGCTAATCTCGGCCATTAAGCTCTCTCTAATATCCATTCTCTTTTTTGTGATCCACCAAAGCATGATATCATGGAAATATTTAACACGTGTAATTTTGCTAATATTCAGGGTTATCCCCATGCTTTCCCTAAAACTGGAATGGATAAATAACCTTCTTTTCAAGGAAATGATGCAGTTAGTGTCAAATCTCATTTTTTTGCTTTCACTAATTGGTGGAATAGATTTGCAGTTGCAAATAAAAATTTTGATGATGTAAAGATGAGGCTCTTTGTTCTTACTTTTGGCCAAGATGTTGCAGACTGGTTTATTGAAAAACCTAATAATTCATTCGATACCTTTGAATCAATTGTAGCTGCCTTTAAGGACAAGTATGGTGATAAAAGGGAAGACAAACATTTGGTGAAAGAGATCAGTACCATAAAAAAGAAAGAAAATGAAACGATTGAAGAATTTAACAGGATATTTAATGGTATCCTTAGAGAAATATCTCAAACTCATAAACCTCCTGATGGATCTCTTCTGAATTTTTACATTGATGCTTTTAATTCTGATACTTCATATGAGTTAAGGCGTGCTAAAACTGCAAATTATAAGGCCTGTCAATATTTAGCTGAAGAGCTTGAAAAGGATAAAAGGGCAACAGGGAAGTCTGAAATTCCTGGTTTTGATAGGGCTACGACTAAATTAAAAGGGCCTAAAGGTAAAGAACCTCTAGAAGATGATGACGACCCTATGAAAAAGTTAATGCAAAAGCTTGAAAGCATGGAACTTAACCAAGAAAAATTAATCTCTGACCATGCTAAGGAAATAAGCACTTTACAATCTAGGTTGATCCAAATGGAAAGGGCTCAAGCGCAATATTCCAAACCTAGAAATCAAAATAATAACACTTGGTAGAAAAAAGGACAGTCGAGTGAGCAGAGACCTCCTAATCCGCTTGAATCTACTAATATGATTGATGAAGCTCCACCTTATTGTAGAGCTTGTGATGCTTTTCATGAGGAGGTTACTTTTCCCACTATTAAAAGAATCATGAATAGTGGAATGTTTGGGGCAAGTAATCAGATAAATTTTGTTGGTAAGGAGTTCTCTTTTTCTATGGAAGATTGGATGGAAGTTAAGGAAAATAGTCAAGATGTTAGGCCTTTCACATCTTCGCATTTTATCAATAATTTTGATCATGAGAGGGATTTGATGATTGAATTATTTGTTGAAAATCCTTCTCCTGATCAAGTTTTGGAAATTGCTAAGGACTAAGGATTAACTTATCAAAAAAGGGATAAAGAGCAAGGTCATAATCAAAATCCCCCTCGAATTTTTAATCCTAGTCCTGGTTTGGATATTGATTTGGGTGCATTGTTGAATAATGCTAAGATATTGGTGCCTGTTACTGAGGTTTTAAAGCTTCCTACTCAGAGAGCTAAATTTTTAGATGTTCTTGGAGCTTCCCATGTTAATGTTGCTCAAGATAAGACTCCTGAAGTTTCTTATCAAGAAGCGTCTATATATCTGCAAAAAATGGAGTCGGATAACAAAGATCATCAGCCATTTTTTGTTACTTTAATGGTTAATGGTTACAAATTGAATAATTGTATACTAGATTCTGGTGCTTCAGCTTGTGTAATGACCAAGAGGGTCATGGAACAGTGTAACTTAAGAGTTTCTAGACCGTACTACAACATATGTGCCATGGATTCTAAGAAAATTGAAGTTCATGGGTTAATCAAGGATTTGCAAGTTCATTTATCAGTTTACCCTGACATAATGATTGTTATGGACATAGTTGTAGTTGTTGTTCTGGATGCTTGGGGTATGTTGTTATCAAGAAAGTGGGCCTCCGATATAGGAGGAAGTATTCAGATGAATTGGTCTTATACTATGATTCCTTCCCCTAGAGGTGAAGGGTTTGTGAGGCTAAATAGAGAGCCTGAAAGAAGATTCTACGTGGAAGATCCTAAAATAACTCATAATGAAATAATTAAGAAACATGGGGAATTATGCTATTATGTCTAATTTCACGGTTCCCTTAGATG
Source organism: Pinus albicaulis (assembly GCA_034641835.2). NCBI lineage: Eukaryota > Viridiplantae > Streptophyta > Pinopsida > Pinales > Pinaceae > Pinus > Pinus albicaulis. The sequence goes on along the minus strand of CM076581.1, from coordinate 85,124,480 downwards.
ACAAGGTTGATGAGAAGTTTGAGGACCTAAAAGATCAGGTTTGGTACATGCATTTTGATGGTGCAGCATCTAGGTATGGTAAGGGTGCTGGAATTTTTTTGAAGTCTCCCCTTGGTCATGTTTTAAAGTTTTCCTATAGAATTGAGTTCAATGCAACCAATATTGTGGTTGAATATGAAGCCTTGTTTTTGGGTTTTGAGTTGGCAAAAGCTTTAAGGATTAAGTTGCTTAGTATCAAGGGAGATTCTGATCTGGTTATCATGCAAGTTAAGAATAAATTTACATGTAAAAATAAAAGGTTAAGGAATGATCAAAATGCTGTGTGGGATGTTATGGAACACTTTGATGCCATTAACCTCGAATCTGTCCCAAGAAAAAAGAATGCCTTAGCAGATGAGCTCGTTGTGTCCTCTTCTACTTTACAATTATCTGATGAATTAATTAAGGAAAAGATAACAATGGAAATTATTTTTAGACCTTCAGTCCCGGATAATTCAGAGCATTGGTAGGTTTTTAACGAAGAAAAGGAGGCCATTCGTTTTCTTAATAATTTGGATGAGTTTTAAAATTTTCGGATAAGTTCTAAGGAGGATGGATCTGAGGATCGTGATGATATTATAAATCCTACTCCTTGGAATATCGTTGCTTTAGAGCAACACTTTGATCGGCATGATGCCACAAAGTTGAAAGAGGAAAGTAAAATGGATCCGGGTGAATTCATTGAAGTAAATCTTGGTACTTCTAAGGATCCTAAGATTGTTAAAATCGGTAAAGGTACTAATGAAGAAGAAAGGAAAAATTTGAAAAATTTACTTCATGAATATAGGGATGTTTTAGCATTTTCATATGATGAGTTAAAAGGATATAGGGAAGATGTCATGCAACACATTATCCCTTTGAAAGATGAGAATTCTAAGCCTTTTCGTCAAACTATTAGGCAAATAAATCCTAAGTTAGCCCCTTTGGTTCAGAAAGAGCTTTAAAAAATGCTCGTAGCTGTAATCATTGCTCAAACTAGACATTCAATATGGTGTTCCAACTTAGTGATTGTTAGGAAGAAGAATGGTACCATTAGACTTTGTGTCGATTTGAGAAACCTTAATCTAGCATGTAAAAAGGATAATTACCCTTTGCCCAACATGGAGACTATGTTGCAAAGAGTAACAGGTTCAGGAATGATGTCATTGCTAGATGATTTTTCTGGATACAATCAAGTTTGGGTTAAAAAAGAAGATCGTCACAAAAATACATTCACCACACCATGGGGTACTTTCGAGTACATTAGAATGCCTTTTGGGTTGACTAATGCTGGGGCTACTTTTCAAAGGGCTATGGATTATGATTTTAAAGATTTAATTGGAAAAATTATTAAAATTTATCAGGATGATCTTACTGTTTTTTCTAAAGATGGTATTACTCACATAGGTCATCTTAAGCAAGTTTTCGATAGATGTAGAGAATTCAAGATTTCCTTGAACCCGACTAAATATGTTTTTGGAGTAACTGAAGGGAAATTACTTGGTCACTTCATCTCCAAAGATGGGATCAAGATTGATCCTGAAAGGGTTGAGGCAATCCAAAAGATTCCTCTACCTCATAATCTTAAATCCCTTCAGTCTTTTCTAGGAAAAACTAATTTTCTTAGAAGATTTATTCCAAATTACGCAGAAATAGCTAAGCCTATTCAAAGTCTTCTGAAAAAGGATGTAAAATTTTTATGGAAAGAAGATGGTAAAAAGGCTTTTCAAGGGATTAAGGGTACTATTTCTCAAGCTCCTGTTTTGGCGAGTCCTAATTATTCAAAGGATTTTATGATTTTCTCTTTTGCTTCCGAAGATACTATTGCTGGTGTCTTGTTACAAAAGAATAATGAAGGTCATGAACAACCTATTGCTTTCATGAGTAGAGCGCTTCAAAATTCTAAATTAAAGTATACTACTATGGAGAAGCAAGCCTATGATTTGGTTAAGTCTCTTAAGCATTTTAGGACTTATGTGGGTTATTCTAAAATCATTGCTTTCGTCCTGCATTTCATGATTAAAGATATCTTAACTCAAACTGATTTCTTAAGGACTCGTGCTAGATGGGTTACTAGAATTCAAGAGTATGATCTAGAGATTAGACCCACTAATTTAGTCAAAGGTCAAGGCTTGGCTGAAATGATGACCGAAGGTAATGAGAAAGCACTTGGTTTGATCTGTCTGGACAATGCATCTTCGTTTTAGCTGCAAAGGTTAGGAGAGCATGAATGGTATAAGGAAATTATTTATTATTTGTTAAATCTTACATGTCCTGACCATTTAATTGCTCATAGAAGAAGGGCTCTTAGATTAAAAGCCACTAATTATTGTCTCATGAAGGATGGCCTTGGATGGAGAAATCCCGAGGGGATAATACTTAGGTGTGTTGATGAGATTGAGTCTAAAAGGTTGATTTCTGAGTTTCATTCAGGATTTTGTGGTGGTCATTATGCTACTAGAACTATCGCCCACAAAATTATGAGAGCTGGTTATTTTTGGCAATTTATTTTTTCAGATGTGCATAAATTTGTTAGAAGTTTCCAAGCCTGTTAACTATTCACTGGGAAACAAAAGATAGCTGCCCTGCCCCTACAACCTGTGGTTGTTGAGGCACCTTTTCAACATTGGGGTCTGGATTTCATCAAGAAATTCCATAAAAATTATAGCAATGGCTATTCCTGGATCTTAACTGTGACTAATTATTTTACAAAATGGGTTGAAGCCATTCCTGCTAAGAATGCCAATGAAAAGGTCATTATGGACTTTATTGAAAGTCAAATCGTTACTAGATTTGGCGTCCCCGCCAAGATCACTACTGATAATGCCAAGGCTTTTAGTTCTTTTGAATTTTCATCTTCTTGTTTTAAGTATGGCATTACTTTATCTCATTCATCTAACTACTATCCTCAAGGTAATGGCTTATCTGAATCAAGTAATAAAAATCTTATAACCGTTATCAAGAAGATAGTAGGAGATAATAAGAGATCTTGGGATAGCAAAATCAAGTATGCTTTGTGGGCAGATAGAATTACTAAAAAGAAAGCTACTAGTAAAAGTCCTTTTGAATTATTTTATGGCTTGGATGTAACTTTTCCTGTGCACCTTAAATTGCCAGCTTACCAATTCCTTCAACATTTTTCCACTGATAAAGATGTTGTTCAAAATAGAATTGATCAGATTGTGGAGTTGGATGAAGCTCGTAGGAAAGCTTTAGATAATATGTGTAAGAATCAATCTAACATTAAGAAAAGCTTTGATAAATCATCTCGATCTAGATATTTGCAGGTTGGAGACATGGTATAACTTTGGGACAGAGAAAATGAAAAGCCCGGAAAACACAAGAAATTTGACAGTTTGTGGCTGGAACCTTATATTATCAGAGGAATTTCTGGACCAAATTCATTCCACTTGAGCACATTGGAAGGCGAACCACTTCAGTTACCTGCGAATGGCCAACTGCTCAAGTTGTTCTTCAAAGATGACATCTGATGCCATTGGGCATCCTTTGTATTGTATTTCTAACCCTAATCCTTGTCCTTTCAGCATTTCATTTATGCATTTAGATTAGATTTACTTTTCATGTCAAGTAGAATAATAAATGTTAGAAGAGCTTCTATTTTTCATGAGCTTAATGTTGTATGATGATATTTGGATGGAAACTACTTATGTAATTTTGTGTGTTTCTTGGATGCAGATTCTGAATTCTCACATTCCTTCAATGAAGCAACGTGTCCCCAAGTAGAGCCAGATGTTGACCACACTTTGTCAACAACCCCATAGCAGTACACCCCCTTTTTTTCAAATGGGACTTATTATGTTCGAGGTTCACGCCATTCAGATTTCATCGACAAGCGACATTTTTATAAATGATGTAAACCCATTCTGCATGTTTATGATGTAAATGATCTAAATAAGACCGTCATGTATGTAACAACCTAGGTAAGCCTAGTATGTTGGTGACGATTTCTATCCTAGGAGGTTTTTTGTCTCACTGATTTACTTGTGTTTTTCGACACAAGTGATCGGCAGAGTTTTCCCCTCTAGCCTCAACCCAAAGCTAGGGTGGATTTTGTCATCAAGATGCTAAGTGAGTTCTAGTGTTTTCTATTGAGTCTTTGTAAAAGTAGTTCGGGGATAATCCTAGCTAGTTGGCTAGATTATTTTATTACAAGCTACTTGGTCTACTAGATCATGTTTTGAGTCACAGAATTGGATACCTATTTGAGGGTCTATATGAATGGGTATCCCCCTTTCATGTTTCTAAATGTATTTATCTTATGTAAAGAGGGTTGGAAAGAATAATTAAATCCCCTCTCAGTCAATTAATTAAATTTTCTAGCCAACTTATTTAAAAATCCTAAGCCAGAAATTTAATTAATTTTAGGTCCTAGGAGAGTATAAAATTCTTCAAAGGCAAAATTCGTTGGTCCTTAAAAAATGAATTTTTAAAGGTCCCAAGCCAAGGGAATATTGAGAATTTCAAGAAATTTTGGACCCTTGGGCCTAGGTTGTTAAGTCAAAGTCAAAATTTTGAGGTAATTAACTCAAACATATTATTTTTGAGTTAATTAAAATGGAATTAAATGATAAATTCGTTTTTTCCTCAAATTTATAATTTCGACGGTCCAGATTAAAATATGATCAAATCTTTTCGACGGTCGAGATTACTTTGACATGGATCAACCGAACTAGCCGTTGGAGATTTTGTCTTATAAATTAGAGGTCTTGATGTGACATTTGCATCCGATCTTTGAATCATGCACTTGTTCTTGGAAGCTCTTGTGATTTTTTTGATGAATAAAGCATAAAGACTTTGGCGTTACAAACTTTGGTGTTCCTTTGCCAGATCTATGTGGTGATTTATCTCTAAACTCTACTAATTTGTTTGGAATTTTTATGGTTGATGGCCTTCATGGATTAATCTACATACAGGTATCTTGTGCAATTTTCTGGGTTCATAAAATGACATTTTTGATTTGAAGGAAAGACTAGTTATCTATTTTTCTGAAGGGTCTCATGTTTATTTTCTTAAATCTCTATCAATCTAAATTTCAGATCTAAGTGTGCAGGGAATATTTTTTAAAGGTTTGAGCATTTGGGGAAGTCTTCAGTTAGACCAGCGACTCTCAGATTTAGTAAATCTAAAAAATCTCATTGTTTCTTAATTCTCAAAGCTATCTTACGAAATTTGTTTTTTACAGGGTCTTCTAGAGCTTGTGCCTCTCTTAAAATTTTCTATCTTCTAAATCGTGCTGAAATGGGTTTAAATCTGGCCATGAGGGCCTCTAATTTGTAAATTAGCATTGTAAATTTGTCTATATTCTCTAGTGTGTAAGGGTTTATTAGATTTTTGTGCATAGTTTTGGATCTGTTCTGGTTTTTTTGCAGGTTCGCAGGGGGTTTCCAGAATTTTTCTTAAAGATCTGAGGCAAATCTAACCCCCAGAGGGAAAGATCTGGCCTTAGGATCGCTTTTCCGATAGATCTGAGTGCAAAAAATAAGATTTCAAGTTCAGCATTCTGAAAATCTGAGTAGTGTTGGAAAAATTTAATTTTGCTGGACGATTTTGAATGTACTGGGTTTGTTTGAGGTAATCTTGGCCTCATACGCTCCCTAAAATGTTGCCTTTCAACCCCTTTATTTCCATCTTCAGTGTCCTCCCCATTCCTCTATGCTTAATCCTTCTCTGCTGTTGAGACTCCTTGACCGTCGTCCGACCTTTTCTTTGCATCTTTGTTGTCGTCCTCACGTTGCATAGCTCCTTCACGCAATCCGCATTCAAACCCTCCTTTGCCGTCAACCTTCTTCATCTACATTAATCCTTCTCTGCCATCGACCCGCCTTCTCCTTAATCGCCGCTGTTTCTCCTTTTCCATCGAGCTATCCCTCATCACCCTCGTTGACCTGCAAAGTGAAACAAACTCACACATTCAATAAAAAACAAAAACGCATACCATAAAATTCGAACCCTCACGTATATGCGTTAATTTGTTTTGATTGGATTCATCTTTGTGTAGGAAGGTTTAATGTTAGGTCTTAGTTTAATTTAGATCTTTGTTATTTAGTTTTTAGTTTTAATTTCATTAGTCATAGTTTTAGATTTTATTTTTTGTTAGATTTTAAATTGTAAAGTTGGGTTAGCGTTAATTTTAGGTTTATTTTTTAAAATTCGATATTTTTTAAATTTTAGTTTTAATGTTTAGTTTTTTAGTTTTTTTAGATTTTAATTAATGTTAGTTTTAATTTGTTTTTAGAATTTCATTTTTTTAGATTTAGAAAAAGTCAAAAACAAAAAATAAAAAAATATTCTTTTAAATTTTTGTTAGATTTTTAGATTTTAATTAACTCTAGCTTTAGTTTAGTGTTTTTGGTTTTAGATTTTAAATTTATATTTTTAGTTTTTATATTTTGTTTGAAAAATAATAAAAAATAAAAAATATATAAAAATTCTCAAAAAAAAAAAACTTATAGTCAAGTGAGCTTTAAATTTGTATCCTAAGTTTGACTATAATTTTTTTTTTTAAATTTCTAGATTGGGTTATTTAGAACATAATAAATTCGGAAATATTGAAAAGATATGGCATTTCAATTTAATGGTCATCTCATGATTTATTGCTGTGGGTTCAAAGTACTTTAATGCATAGTTGTGGTGCTTTTTTATCGAATATCATTGTGGTGAACCTATTTTCCATAGCAGCAGTTGTATATCAGATACTTGACTTTAATTTTATAACAGGATATTTTGACTCCATAAGGCATTGGTTTTAAAGTTTTGAATCTAATTGGATCTATAAAATCTCGTGAATCTTAAGAAGTATTTCATTGTATAGCTGTGTCTCCTAAATTGGTTGATTCTCAACCACTTCTTTTCCTTCATTTTTGTTAGGGTCTACCTCCCTTAGATTGCAAGGAAACATCTTAGATAGAGAGATTGGGGATCAGGGTGACAGCCCCCGATCTGAGCCATTGTTGCGGTGCCTAGACATTTTGTGCGACAACATTTTTTGGCGCTGTTGCCGGGGACCCATTTATTGGACTTTGGCTTTACGACTTTCATCTCTTTATTCATGTTTCATCTCAGGTATTTGGGTTAGCTTCCTGTCCTAATGGAGACTCCATTGGCTTCATCTTCCACAAGAATTTGTACTAGAAGACATCCAAGTAGCTTGGTTAATCCTACTCCGGATCCTGAAAGGGTTCTGAGAGTCCAATTGCACAAGCTCTCTTCTCGTACACTTCTTACTAATCTCGGCCAGGAAGTTTTTTTCTATCCATTCTCTTTTTTGTGATCCACCTCAGCATGATATCATGGAAATATTTAACCTGTGTAATTTTGCTAATATTCAGGGTTATCCCCATGCTTTCCCTCAAACTGAAATGGATAAATTACCTTTTTTTCAAGGAAATGATGCAGTTAGTGTCAAATCTCATTTGTTTGCTTTCGCTAATTGGTGGAATAGATTTGCAATTGAAAATAACAATTTTGATGATGGAAAGATGAGGCTCTTTGTTCTTACTTTTGGCCAAGATGTTGCAGACTGGTTTATTGAAAAACCTGATAATTCATTCGATACCTGTGAATCAATTGTAGCTGCCTTTAAGGACAAGTGTGGTGATAAAAGTGAAGATAGGCATTTGGTGAAAGAGATCAGTACCCTGAAAAAAGAAAGAAAATGAAATGATTGAAGAATTTAACAGGAGATTTAATGGTATCCTTAGAGAAATATCTCAAACTCATAAACCTCCTGATGGATCTCTTCCGAATTTTTACATTGATTCTTTTAATACTGATACTTCATATGAGTGAAGGCGTGCTAAAACTTCAAGTTATAAGGCTTGTCAATCTTTTTCTGAAGAGCTTGAAAAGGATAAAAGGGCATCAGGGAAGTCTAAAATTCTTGGTTTTGATAGGGCTACGACTAAATGAAAAGGGCCTAAAGGTAAAGAACCTCTAGAAGATGATGACGACCCTATGAAAAAGTTAATGCAAAAGCTTGAAAGCATGGAACTTAACCAAGCGAGATTAATCTCTGACCATGCTAAGGAAATAAGCACTTTACAATCTAGGTTGGTCCAAATGGAAAGGGCTCAAGCGCAAAATTCCCAACCTAGAAATCGAAATAATAACACTTGGCAGAAAAAAGGACAGTCGAGTGAGCAGAGACCTCCTAATCTGCTTGAATCTACTAATATGATTGATGAAGCTCCACCTTATTGTAGAGCTTGTGATGTTTTTCATTAGGAGGTTACTTTTCCCACTATTAAAAGAATCATGAATAGTGGAATGTTTGGGGCAAGTAATCAGATAAATGTTGTTGGTAAGAAGTTCTCTTTTTCTATGGAAGATTGGTTGGAAGTTAAGGAAAATAGTCAAGATGTTAAGCCTTTCACATCTTCGCATAGTATCAATAATTTTGATCATGAGAGGGATTTGATGATTGAATTATTTGTTGAAAAGCCTTCTCTTGATCAAGTTTTGGAAATTTCTAAGGACAAAGGATTAACTTATCAAAGAAGGGATAAAGAACAAGGTCATAATCAACCCCCGAATTTTTAATCCTAGTCCTGGTTTGGATATTGATTTGGGTGCATTGTTGAATAATGCTAAGATATTGGTGCCTGTTACTAAGGTTTTAAAGCTTCCTACTCAGAGAGCTAAATTTTTAGATGTTCTTGGAGCTTCGCATATTAATGTTACTCAAGATAAGACTCCCTAAGTTTCTTATTTTTTTAAATTCGATATTTTTAAAATTTTAGTTTTAATGTTTAGTTTTTTAGTTTTTTTTAGATTTTAATTAATGTTAGTTTTAATTTTGTTTTAATTTGTTTTTAGAATTTCATTTTTTTAGATTTAGATAAAGTCAAAAACAAAAAAATAAAAAAATCTTCTTTTAAATTTTTGTTAGATTTTTAGATTTTAATTAACTCGGGCTTTAGTTTAGTTTTTTTGATTTTAGATTTTAAATTTAGATTTTTAGTTTTTATATTTTGTTTGAAAAATAATAAAAAATATAAAAAATATAAAAAGTCTCAATTTTTTTTTTATTATAGTCAAGTGAGCTTTAAATTTTTATCTAAGTTTGACTATACAATTTTTTTTTTTAAATTTATGGATTGGGTTATTTAGAACATCATAAATTCGGAAATATTGAAAAGATCTGGCATTTCAATTTAATGGTCATCTCATGATTTATTGCTGTGGGTGCAAAGTACTTTAATGCATAGTTGTGGTGCTTTTTTATCGAATATCATTATGGTGAACCTATTTTTCATAGCAGCAGTTGTATATCAGATACTTGACTTTAATTTTATAACGGGATATTTTGACTCCATAAGGCACTGGTTTTAAAGTTTTGAATCTAATTAGATCTATAAAATCTCGTGAATCTTAACAAGTATTTGATTGTCTAGTTGTGTCTCCTGAATTGGTTGATTCTCAACCAGTTCTTTTCCTTCATTTTTGTTAGGGTATACCTCCCTTAGCTTGCAAGGAGAAAACTTAGATAGAGAGATTGGGGATCAGGGTGACAACCCCCGATTTGAGCCGTTGTCGCGGTGCCTAGAAATTTTGTGTGACAACACATGGTATCTAGTGCATTGGGATCTGTGTGGTATTTGGATAATGGCGCTTCCTTTCACATGACGAGAGATAAGGAACTTTCTAGTGACTTGGAGGAGAAATATATCCAGATGCATATTGAGATGGGTGACGACGGACAGTACAGTACTACCGAGATTGGTACCATTACCTTTCAGAGGGAGTCACGTAAACCATTTAAATTAAAATATGTGATACATGTACCAGGTCTGAAGAAAAATTTGTTCTCAGTCGCAATGTTGGAGGATAGAGGCTATGACGTTGTTTTTAGTGATGGAAAATATTTCCCGTGACATAAAACAATGGGTCAAGCCCATAGGATAGAGATTCGAGTTAAGACTACAAGCTAGAGGTAGATAGCTGCGCAGTAATGATGGGCAAGGTAGATCAAGTGGTGAGCCAGGATGAGGGCGAATTATGGTACAGGATATTGGGCCATTTTCACCATGGAGCCTTTAAATTCATGCATCATATTTCTAATGGTCTTCCCAGGGATACACTTCCGTAGTCAGACACACGCAAGGGATGTACTATGGGAAAATATGTAAAGGACATATTTCATGAGAAGGAAAACCGAGCTTCAGGGATCCTTGAGAGAGTTCACACAGACGTGTGTGGTCCTTTCTCGGTTTCTTCAACAAAAAAACATAAGTACTATGTAATATTTGTTGATGAATTTTTTCGTAAGTGATGGATTTTTGTAATATTCCAAAAATTTAGCCTTCAGCTAAATGGAATATTATAGTTTTTTTTATCACTAGGTAGGTGAATAAGTGGGTGGAGAGGCCCATAAGTTTCCTGAGCAACAATAAAAACACTTGAAGTGTGAAAAGAGACCTTTTTTAGCAGCTAAATAGAGCACCTCCAAGTGTGAACAGGGTTGGATCATGTTGATTCGGTCAAATTTGACCCAGTCAACAACGCTGTTATGGAGGAGTGGAGATTAATAGAAGGATAAAACAGTTTTGGAGAGAGATGGATCTCATGAAGGAAATTACCTAATTGAGTGGGACCAAGGGCAAGTAAGCTCATATTCTATTTAAGGAAGAGGATGTCAGCCATATTAGCTCATGTTTTAGTTTATCATTTTGATATTGGTCTGCATAGATTTTTGCTTCCTTTTGCTGTTTAGCAGGGTTGCAGTGATGTTTAGCACCGGGAGTTCCCGAGCGGGAATCCCACCTCTTTCCTTGAGGGGTCTCTTGAAAGAGTATTATATTAATTTCCACATTCAAGTTTCCAAGCCAAGCTACAAATTTCTTCATCAACGCAGTTTCTGCAGGTTATTGTGCTGTGTTGCAGGGTGCAGCAGTGGAGGGGTTAGAATCCCACTTTCTGAGCTAGTTTCTCATAGGAGGAAGATTTCCTTCTCTTGGGAGATTTGTTTGGGAGAGTCCTTGAGAATATTTTAGATATTTGGCACCAGGCCATATATTTCCCATCATTTCTAGTGCTGTTCAAGCTGGAAATTGTTTTATTTTGATGGGAAGATTCAGTGGAAGATCTTGTGGTTCCTTTGCAATGTTTTCTTGTGATTGAGGGGTTTATCATTTCATGGGAGGAGACCTTTGAGGGGATCTGCATTAGATTTTTTATACTTCAGCCTTCTACACTCTTTTTCTTCAATTTTCAGTAAGTCTTTAGCCATTTGGCTTTAGATCCCATCTTGTATAGGTTGTATTTATGAAAACCCTTTCTGGGTCCTTTGTAGGAGTTTGTATTGAGCGTAGTTCTATATTGGACATATATTTTGAGGCATATAACAGCCCTACATATTTTGTACATTCTTTTGTTGTAGAAGTGTGTTTTTAACTATGTTGTAGTAGTCTTCGACATTCTTGTATTGTGACAACAGTTCATTTGTGGAGTGATTTCTTATGGGAGGATTTTTCCTTCATTGTATATGATTCATGCCTCACTATTATGTATTGATTTGCTGATGTCATACATGATGTTATGTCTCCATATTGGTCTCTAATGTTTATGAGTTGATTTACACTGCTATTTCCAGTTTTGTATTCATTTATTGTTGCATCCCCATTTTAGGATATTATAGTGGTATTAGGGCATAATCATGGCTCAGCCTGTGGAATCTCAGCCAATATGCTATCAAGAAGACAAGATGAACAAAAAATACTAAAATGAGACTCCATTATTTGGAGGAAGGAAGGAAGAGAAACTTCCAAAGTTTCTTTCTCAAAATTTGCAGAGCATTCAGGGAGATCTCAAGAATTTGAGGAGGGAGATGAATAAAGAATCTCCAGGAGAGTTTGAATCTGAAACAAAATCTAGATTTTAATATGATGAGTGTGATCATGCAGCTACACACTATGGTTCACAGTGCAGTCATATGCCCAGATCTATTATGTGGGAGGTGAAAGAAGAAGAAATTCCAAAGATGGAGACTCTTAGAGATTATCTGCAGGAATATGAATCTCAAACTAAGAGGTTCAAAAATCAGATCACCTTCTAAGGGTTTTGCAAAGTCAAGGTGGAGAGGAGCAAGCAACATGACATGAGTAGGTTTTTCCTATCTACTTTTGAAGGGTCACCAACATGCTCAGTTAGAGCTTGGGTGGAGGAGTTACACACCTATTTGCAACAACACCAAGTTTCTGAAGATGAAGCCATCAAAGTTGCAGCGCTGCATTTTTAAGGTAAGGTCTATGCTTGGTGGATATTGTTAGAGTCGGTCCTTACAGCCCTCTGTCAGAGATCATTTCACTTTTTGCATATCATTTTTAGGTGTCTCGCTCATTACACTTCGTTGCATTTCGCTAGGGGCATGCCATTGACTGACGAGAGGGTATGGTCGTCTTGTATTTCCTCATGCTTGTACCTGCAGGGCTAATTAAAATTCCTCAAAAATCACTGAAGTTCAGGTCACGTCATTCATGGTCATAAATGATTGTTTTCGTCAACAAGAGTCATTAGTCCTAGAGTCTAGGGTTTTTAGTCTTTTGATACATCTAATAAAAGCCCGAAGGCCATGAGGCTGGTTTTGAAAAGGTTCCTATTTCAGGTTTTTATTCTCAAAAACATTTGAAGACATTTCTAGTTCAAAACTCTGTTTTGAACTAGAAACTATCAAATTTATTTTTTGTAATAATTGTGTATTTGTTCCACCATAATAAGTTCAAAAGCAGCCTCTGGTCTTTGCCAAAGCCAAAATGCCAAAATCCCTGCAAAAAAACAACCAAGTTTCATCAGTCCAAGACTCAGAAAAAACAGTGAAAAGCCAAAGACAGAATTGCATTAAATGATAAAGTGCCAAGAAAGCCAAACATTACAAAGTGGGTTATGGAGAAAATTAAAATCAAATCTGATTCTTATGAGATATTTTTCAACCCATATAAACCATGGAGGACAAGTCATTTTCATAAATTTCCAAAGCAAAGTCGAGTTGAAGTGTTGGAGTTGAGTTTGGAGTGTTTCAGAGCTGTGGAGTTGGAGTGGAAGTGCGCGTGGCGCACATAGGAGGCGCGCGACGCACACAAGGCGCGCGACGCACTGGGCTTCACAGGCCTGTGCAATTTTGCACGCACGCGACACACATACCGCACGTGGCGCACTGGGTAAGCGCGCAACGCGTAGAGTTTCAGGGCCGAAAATTTTTGCTCCTTCGCCCAGATTCATGCCAAATTGCCTCGATTTGCTTGCAAGTAGGTTATTCATGCTTACTTAGTGAATTATGGACATGATTATGGTGTTTTGAAAATGAAAAAACAAGTGTTTAGTGTGGTGAGTGTAGAAATTAGCTGAATAAATCACTTATTCACTGAAGATTAACCTGGTCATATATCAATTTCGAATTGCATACATAACACATAACCTTCTTCTACAATTAATTGTCACATGCGGAAATAACAGAAGCAATCTCACATCAATTCAATCACACATTAACTCAGTATGTATGGGGAAAGCCTATAGCTGAAAACCCCGCAGCTATTGTGTATATTATAATGGAGAAATCAAGTAACCAAACAAGTACAATACTCCTCACAAGTACTCGGTACTCTCTCATGAAGTTACTCACAATCTGACTCAGTTTTGAACAAGTCTGAGGTTCAAAACTCCCCGCCAATTGCCTTGCCTCTATTGCGCAATCATGGCCTGTATATGAAGAGGTTCAAGGTTCGAATCCCCTTCCCTTGATTGCGTAATTGTCATGGACAATTCCTCCCAGTGTAATGCAAATCTCATGCAAAACAAATCTACCAACTGATAGCTTTACTCACCCTTTCATCTACCTCTTCCACTGGTCTCCACTGAACTGATCATGCACTGTAGTGAACTGAAGTGTTCTTGAGTTGACTAATGAGTTAATATTTATTAAATTAAATATTATTTAATTTACTCCACTCATATCTAGTTGATTAGTTAGTTTAACTAATCCCAACTAGTTCAACTAAAACAAACAGAACATAACTCCACTACTTGTCCCGTTAACTCCTCCAAAACTTCTGCCACTGAAGTCTAACTGAAACCAACCATGCAAGATGCCATCAAACCCTAGGAACCACGTGATTCCTTGTGTCGGTTGCATGAGCCACCTCCATGACTCAAACTGAAGTGCGCCAAGAGAGTAAACTGCTGTTTATAGTCAAAATATTATTAAGGGTAAATAATATTTGACTTCCATATTTTTAGGAGATCAGTCTAAAAATAGCCTGGGTCCTAAAAATAAGGTCTCATCTATTTTTACCGACATGTCGCATCCATCAAGAATCTCCAAGTAGAATTCCCAAATTATGCTCCGTATGTCTAAAAATAGACATAGTCTAAAAATAGACTTTGCGCCAGAATTTGCCTGCGGGCCCACTTAGTGAAGGCGACTTCATTTCACTAAGCTCCATCTTCTTGCTGCATTCTCAACACTCCCTCTCAGCAAGATATGGATTATCTGCAATCCCTATCCTGCCTCTGTGGAATTCGAACTTGCTCCTGGTGAGCGCCTTCGTCGGGATGTCGGCATCCTGATCCTCCGTGGGAACATATGAAAGCATCATGATCCTCCGCTGAACACAATCTCTGATGTGATGGTACCTGATGTCGATATGTTTGGACCTATCATGAAAAACTGGATTAGCGGAGAGCTTGATGCAGCTCTGGTTATCACAGTAGATCACTGTAGGCTCCAAATGCAACCTGAACAAACCTGCGAGGATCTTCCTCATCCAAATAGCCTCACATGCAGCCAAGCTAGCTGCCATGTACTCGGCCTCTGCTGAACTGAGTGCCATGGATCTCTGCTTCCTGCTGTACCAGGAAACTGTTGTCGACCCAATGCTGAAAACTCCTCCAGAAGTGCTCTTCCGGTCCGTTGGACTCCCTGCCCAATCTGCATCAGTGAAGCCAGAAAGCTTCACTCCATCCTCCTGTCTGTGCCATAGACCATATCCCGATGTGCCTCTGATATAGCGCAATACATGCTTGCCCGCCTTCCAAAAGAGCTTGGTAGGCTTAACCATAGCTTGCGAAAGCTGGTTAACTGCATAGCATATATCGGGTCGAGTATTGACCAGATACATCAACGACCCCACCAACTGTCGATAGGCAGTGGCATCCACTACCTCCTCCGAAGTAGCATCTCCCTTCCTCCAACCTCCAGGAAGAGGGGTATCAACAGGCTTGCAGCCTTGCATGTTGAACCTCTCCAGAATCTCCCGGGCATACTTGCCCTGAGAAACAAACAGTCCTCCACTGCGCTGCCAAATCTCCAATCCCAGGAAATAATGAAGGATGCCCCGGTCCTTCATCTCAAACTCTCGTGCAAGATCCTCCTTGCATGAAAGTATCAACTTCTCGTCGCCAGTCAAAATCAGATCTACATACGGTACGATGATCACGAGCTTCCCCTCCACCTGTCAGTACGGGTTTGGATCCGCCTCACTCTTGGAGAATCCAAGCCCGGTGAAATGTGCAATACCTCAGAGTGTGCCTGACACGAGGTGCTAACCGGCCCATACGGATCTCTCTTGGTCGACACCGTGCAGCTCGCTGTTGAAGATCTCCGACCTTCGAGGAGACGCTGCATGTACACCTCTTCCTCAATAACTCCCTTGAGGAACGCAGTCTTCACATCCATCTGATGAATGTGCCACCCCCTCTGCGCTGAGAGAGCAAGGATCGTCCGTATGGAAGAGTACCTTGCGACAGGTGCAAAAGTCTCCTCATAGTCAATCCCCTCGATCTGTGAGAAGCCACGGGCGACAAATCTCGCCTTGTGCTTCTCCACACTCCCGTCAGCCGCCTGCTTCACCTTGTAGATCCATCGCGAACCTACAACTGATTTCCCAACCGGTCTTGGGACAATCTCCCATGCACTGTTCCTGATGATCGAATCATATTCTTCGATCATGGCATCAGCCCATGCGGGTTCCTCCACAGCTTCCTCAAAAGAGGATGGCTCTGTCACAACACATTGACTCATAAGAGCCATGTATCCAGTGTACCGATCCGGTGACTGTCTCTGTCTGGGCTGTGCTGTAGGTGGTCCTACAACCTTCTCTGCATCCCGAGCCAGTCGCTCAGCTTCTGTAGTGCGCATGCGCCCTCTGATGGTTGGCGCTGCCTGGGTAGTTTCTTCCACCTCCTGAACCTCCTCTTGTGGCTGATCCACATCCGGAAGCTCCTCCTTAGGAACTAACAGCTCCTCATCTGCATGCAAGTGTAGCTCCCTCTCAAGCGAACACTGCATGGCTTTCTCCTCCTGGAATTTTATATCCCGTCGCACAACAGTCTTTCGACTGTCTGGCACATACACTCGATAGTTATGGGGTGTATCAGTGTACCCCACAAATATTCCAACTTCAGCAGTTGGATCCAGCTTCCTTCTTGCATCCTTCGTCACATGCATGTAGACAGGAGATCCGAAAATCCGCAAATGGGAAATATCAGGCCTCTTGCCAGAATAAGCCTCCTCTGGTGTACTCATGCCAAGAACCTTGTGAGGACAACGGTTCTGCACATACACTGCTGTATTGCATGCCTCAGCCCACAAGTGAAGGGGTAGGCCCTGATCATGCAACATCGCCCGTGCAGCACCCACGATCGTTCTGTTCTTCCGCTCGGCCACCCCGTTCTGCTGTGGGTTATGGGGTGCGATGAGCTCTCTCCGAATCCCTTCTGCGCTGCAGAACTCCTTGAATTCAGCCGAGATGAATTCACCACCGTTATCACTCCTTAGAGCAATCACCTTCTTCCACGACTCCTTCTCGACCAGTGCTTTAAACTCACAGAACTTCGCGAATGTATCGCTCTTCTTCTGCATGAAGAAGATCCAGCACTTTCGAGAGAAATCATCAAAAAAGATCACATAATACCTGTGCTTTGCTGTCGAAGCAACTGAGAAAGGACCACACACGTATGTGTGAACTCTCTCAAGGATCGTCGTGGCGCGACTATCCTTCTCGTGAAAGGTGGCTTTCACATACTTCCCTAAAGTACACCCCTTGCACTGATCTGACTGCGCAAGGGTGCCCATAGGAAGTCCAGTAGAAATCTGCTGCAGAATCTTCAAAGCTCCATGGTGAAGATGGCCCAATCTCCTGTGCCATAGTTCGCCCTCATCATCCCGGCTCACCACATCTCCAGCCTTGCATGCCATAGCTGCGCGGTCATCTACCTGCAACTGATAAAGGTTCTGAGTTCGAACCCCTATCTTCCGGGTCTCTCCAGTAGTCTTACTGCGCAGGAAAGCTTTTCCTTCGCTGAAGACCACATCATAACCCTTATCCTCCAACATCGCTACTGAAATCGGGTTCTTCTTCAATCCAGGTACATGCATGACATCCTTTAAGACAAAGGGTTTACCAGACTCCCTCTGAAAGGATACGGTACCGATACCAGTCGCACTGTATCTACAGTCATCGCCCATCTCGATGTGCATACCCAAATCCTTGTCCTCCAGATCTGAGAACAACTCCCGATCTCCCGTCATATGAAATGACGCACCGCTGTCCAAAAACCACACCGATCCCATCACACTTGAAACCAAGCATGCAATCAGTGAAAAGTCAAGCTCGAACTGTGAAGCCAAAGCTTCTCCATCTGCAGATCTTCCCGCTTGCTTGTTCTTCTTCTTCTTTGGATAATTGGTAGCATAATGTCCGTGATCATGGCAGTGAAAACACTTCACTTTCGCCATATCCTGCTTCTTGCCCTTAGCTCCAGAATGAGAGGTTTTCTTACCCTTCCCTTTCTTGGCTTTGGACACCAAAGCGCAGTTTTCTTCATCAGCTCCCTTTGATGAAGATCCATCTCGAGTAGTCCTCCTTATCTCCTCCTGCATGAGATCCGCCCAAAGGCGCTCCCATCCCGGCAGCTTCTCCCGACTATTGACACTATCTTGATATGAGTGCCAAGCCTTCGGAAGACCAAGGAGAGCCAGGTCGACCATATCCTCTTCATCGACAGTAACTCCCACACTTCCCAGTTCATCTCTGCATTGAGTGAACTTCGTGAGGTATTTAGCGATACTGTCGCCCTTCTCCATCTTGATGTTCCTGAGCTTGTCTTTGAGCGCCGGCTTCCTTTGGTCACTCTTACTCTGGAATAGATCCGTCAAAGCTTTCCACATTAAATATGGAGTAGCCTTTCCATGCAGGCTGGATACAATATGATCCTTGACGCCCTCCAACAGGATCCTTCAACATTTCGCGATCTTCTTTTGCCATGCATCGACCAGAGCTGCATCAGTGGGCTTTGGGACATCCGCATCCACGAACTCCTTCAGACCATTATCTTCTAACACTGCTTCCATTCGATCTTTCCATGCAACATAGTTCGAACTACCTTCAAGAGCATATTCGAGTCGCAAACCATTGAAAGAAGACATCTTTCAACACCGGCACCAAGAAGAACAACCTTCTGCAAAATTCGAATTCCAAACTCCAAGCTCTATCGCTTCCGATCTATACTTGAAAAAAAATTATTTCCAAATCAGAGATTGACTGCAAAGGGCATTCACCAGATCTTTCACCTTACAAAGAAGGATGAATATTCCGGAGGCTACCTGGCCCGCATGCAGACTCTGTCCGAGGAAATAAGTTTGCAATCACCATAATAGATCTCGACAATTAATCTCGCTCTGATACCATGTAGAAATTAGCTGAATAAATCACTTATTCACTGAAGATTAACCTGGTCATATATCAATTTCGAATTGCATACATAACACATAACCTTATTCTACAATTAATTGTCACATGCGGAAATAACAGAAGCAATCTCACATCAATTCAATCACACATTAACTCAGTATGTATGGGGAAAGCCTATAGCTGAAAACCCCGCAGCTATTGTGTATATTATAATGGAGAAATCAGGTAACCAAACAAGTACAATACTCCTCACAAGTACTCAGTACTCTCTCATGAAGTTACTCACAATCTAGCTTGGTTTTGAACAAGTCTCGGGTTCAAAACACACCACTAAATGCCTTGCCTCTATTGCGCAATCATGGCCTGTATATGAAGAGGTTCAAGGTTCGAATCCCCTTGCCTTGACTGCGCAATTGTCATGGACAATTCCTCCAAGTGCAATGCAAATCTCATGCAAAACAAATCTACCAACTGATAGCTTTACTCACCCTTTCATCTACCTCTTCCACTGGTCTCCACTGAACTGATCATGCACTGTAGTGAACTGAAGTGTTCTTGAGTTGACTAATGAGTTAATATTTAGTAAATTAAATATTATTTAATTTACTCCACTCATACCTAGTTGATTAGTTAGTTAACTAATCCCAACTAGTTCAACTAAAACAAACAGAACACAACTCCACTATCTGTCCCGTTAACTCCTCCAAAACTCCTGCCACTGAAGTCTAACTGAAGCCAACCATACAAGATGCCATCAAACCCTAGGAACCACGTGATTCCTTGTGTCAGTTGCATGAGTCACCTCCATGACTCAAACTGAAGTGCGCCAAGAGAGTAAACTGCTGTTTATAGTCAAAATATTATTAAGAGTAAATAATATTTGACTTCCATATTTTTAGGAGATCAGTCTAAAAATAGCCTGGGTCCTAAAAATTAGGGTCTCATCTATTTTTACCGACATGTCGCATACTCAAAGAATCTCCAAGTAGAATTCCCAAATTATGCTCCGTATGTCTAAAAATAGACATAGTCTAAAAATAGACTTTGCGCCAGAATTTGCCTGCGGGCCCACTTAGTGAAGGCGACTTCATTTCACTAAGCTCCATCATCTTGCTGCATTCTCAACAGTGAGATATAAACCCTATGTTCATTGCTAAATCACTCCCTAGGGTTTTGAAACAAATGTTAGTGCTTTTGTGGGGGTTTCCAAACTTGTGTTGTTGATATATATGCTCATGCCATCTACTGTCAGTGGTGTCCTTGCTCATTATTTACCTTAGCCTCACGCTCTCTCTTTGCCATTACATCACTGCTGTCATTGTTATTGCCATTGTCATTGTCACACTGTTTATCATTCATGTTATAACATAGTCCCATTTTCACTTGTCCACATCCTCCATTGACATTGTCAAACACTGCAAGGGCTATTGTCACTTTGTTCCTAATAGTTATTTCCCCCACATTACACTCTTTTTTACTCACTTGTCAAATCCCCTTATAATCAAAGCAGTGACTGTTTTTCATGCAAACTCATTTGACAGAACCATTATCATTGTGGCTTTCCTATAATACTTTGATACACATGTGACACATTTGGGAGTAAAGCATACACTGAACTCTTGTCTTCACTATACCTATATCAGCATATATTTTGCAAACATCTTGATTTCAGCGTCATGTTAGAGACGGATTCAGTTTATGAGCAGGAGTATGACAGTGATTCCACAGCAGATATTAATGTGCCACGAAGGTCTCACAAAAGTGGCAAAAGTGGTAGGCATGTCAGGGAGGAGCCTAATTCTTTGGCTCAATTGCAGGCTTTCCCGCTTGCAATGGATTGTTTTCAGCATCAGTCATGTTTCCAATACTGTGAGATGATTTCCCGAACTCAGCATCATCATGAGCTATCTCGCCTATTTTTTCTACATTTACATGATGGCCATGTAAACCTTGCCGGAGTAGATTTCATTCTGTCACAAGAGACCATTGCTCAGGCCATCGGAATACCAAACATAGGAGAGGAATGGAACAAATGACAGCAGCTAGAGAAATCCTACTATGAGCCATACATCAAACCTGGGTATATGAGGCAGCTGAGCAGGGTATTTCCATTCAGATTTCTGAAGGATGAGTTTGCACCATTGATGAAACTCATCATTCGATATTTCAGTTGCGAGGGCAGATTCTCGCGCCTCTATGCGTACCATGTCCGTTTGTTGATGCATTTCATGAGGGTACGTATGATGAGAATTCCATACTTAATGTATCACAACATAGAGTGGATGAATTTTATTGTACAGAAGAAGACCCCAACACAGCAGCATAGCAGTATATATCATTACGCGCTGATCAAAATCATGGTGGTACATCAGCTGACACAGCAGGGCATTGCTTGGGAGGATTTCATCTCCCGTGACTTCTTCGTAGTGCCATAGCCACCTCCCGAGGTAGTTCATGATGAGGGAGAGCCTTCACATCAACTTGAAATTCCTGAGACTGAGCATATCAGTGCTCCATTGTATGTGACATATCAGCGAGGCCACAGATCCTTATTTGTAGCTACACGACGAGTACTATCTCCACACTGAGGTGGCTAGGTGGTTGAGTGACTTCATCGGCGCGAGTATTATCTCCACCCGGGGTGGAAGGGGTCCGCCTTCTTCGACGGGTACGGATTCGGGACGAGGCAAGAGGCCTATGCCGATGAGGGCCCTCGGGAAGGCAGGGCCACTGACTTTGCACTCATTGATGTTGATGCGAGCTCTCCGCGCTCGAAACTGAAAGAGATCGTCCGGGAGCAGAAGGCCGGAGATTGACCTGTTGAATTTTAAGTTGGGAATCCTAGTTGGTGATCATCGCAAGACGGCGTAACAAGCAGTGAAGGACAAGCCACACTTGTAGAGGTTGCGGCGAATCCGTGAGGATCGACGAATTGCTTTAAAGAGACACAGTGACATGACACCATTGAGCCGAGACATGCCTCACATGTTGGAAATTCATATGCAGAAGTTATTGGCAAAGGCCAATGAGACAAAGACATGCTCCGTCACATGAAAGGTCATTATTGGGCCCACATGCACGTCTGCAAAGCAAAAATGAAGATTCTGAAGAGGAGGTTGAGCAGAGCACTAAAACGGCAGAAGAGGCCTGATCCACTCCGGATTTTGGCCGAGGCTTCATTGGCTGGGCATGATACATGATGGAGGGTCTTCGCTCCGAATTTGAGAAAATTTGAAGAAGTTTTTGTCATTTTGGAAAATTTTGGTCTCAAAACAGGTTTTTCAGCCCAATGCGTAGCGCGTCGACGCGCGTGCTTATGATTGGGACACTTGCTGGAGGAAAAATTTATATTTTTGGATTTTTCATGGTAATTTATGCATGCTCCAGTATGGCCAAAGCATTTCACCAAGTTCTGGATGATCAAAACGGCCAAAAACACCATGAAAATCACCTTTCTGCCACCTTTTGCACTAGCAGGAAGTACTTGTGGGAGAATGAAGTTTTGGAGGGGAAAATGAGCTCCAAATTGGGAAATTCCACTTGGGTTGGATAGCAGACATCCAGGGATTTCCAAAAAAATATCATGAGCTTGATTTTGATGCTGGGAAGTGCCCCAAAAATAGGCTGAAAGGCACGCGACGCATAGAGCTCAGGCCCGCGACGCATAGAGAAATTTGGCCAATTTTTCACCTTCCAGCTCAGGATTTCGGCCAGTTGGACCAGTTTTGATTGTGGATGTAATTTTTGAGTTATCTTGATGTAATTTTATGGTTGTAATGTAATTTTGATTCACTTTTACCTATTCTAGATGATTCACTCTCAAAAAAGTAAAAATCAAGTGAAAGAATCAGTTTCCTTCCTTTTAGAGGTAAGTTGTTTGGCTGCCTAGATTCTAGCTCCTTGTTTAGAATTAGTTGAAACTGCTCCTAGAAGGAGGAATTCAACCCCTAGAGGCATGGGAAGGGGTTACAATGGTCTATATGATGTAATTTCTGAGACACTATCAGGGTTGGACTCTTGGGAAAAGTTTGGCACACTATTGTACATATTTTTCATATTTTGGCTAAGGAAAGATCAGAGGTTTTGCAGCACCTGTTGGGATTCTTGTGGCTTTCAGTTCTTGATGGTGTTTTCTCTCATTTTATTGTAATTTATTTCATGTTTGATGTATACCATTCCCTTCTTATGCTTCTGAAACTAAATGAATGAGTAAATGAGGTTGAATCCATTGTTTCCAGTGCTCTGCCTTTAAATTTGTTTAGTTTTACATGTTTTCGCCAGTTTGGAGAGGATCCATGTTCTCCCTTGCCCTCTTCAGCTCCTTGTCATTCTGATCCATGCATACACCTGACCAAAATCATCAAGACTACTGCCTACCTTGCCCCAACTCGAATTCTGCAAAGATCTGGCCTTATCCCCGGACCCAAAATTGTTTTTCCCATTTTTTCAACAAAAACCCAAAAAATCAAAATCAAACTTTCCTATCTCTTTACTAGCCTAAAATCAGTATTCATTATAAGTCATCTCATCCCCTTTGAAGATCTTTTGCCGAGATAGACCCAGAGAGAGCCCTTTCCTGTCCTCGTAGGGCTAGCTACGAGGCTGAGCGTGGTTTGATGTAGCCTTGAGTTTTACCTTATTTCAGCCTAAGGTAGATTCGAGCGCTAACAAATATTTGAGTCTTTTTCATTAAATAATGTAAATATTTCTTCTTATTCAAATTTCACTAAGATATTAGTGGAAAGGTTTGATGGAAAAAATTATGTAACATCATTGGTTGAATCAAACAAACCACAACAAACACAACCTTTGCATATAATGGAGGGACCTATAAACTCAAATCCACTTCATAAAACTGTTGGAGGAACTCACATATTGCATCCTACTTTGCTAGAGGCAATACCTCTGTCTCATATCCTTGGACAAGAAGGTATCAAGACCCCTTCTTCAAAAGAGGATCTTCTTATTGAGAAGGCGACTCCCATGCATATTGAAGGAGAAGAGAAGGATGGGGGAAGAAACACTATCATATATAGAGAAAATATAACACCTCATGCAAAGGTAGATGGAGCACTTTCTCCAACAAGAGGGATTCTTGTATCATTTCAAGAAATTCCCCAGGATCTCATATATGGAGATCAAGGCACAATTAATGAACATAATGATTGTGAAACATTGCATATGGGAGGAAAAGGTAAGGTGGAAGGTCAACATCACTTGATGAGGAGCACACATCCCTATATATTTCAGAGAGTTAATTCAAAGAAGAGAAAGACTGATTTGCGCTGTGACGGTAGGGAAAAAGTTGTCCATCCATATGTGTAGTCTACTCTTGACATTGATGTCTCATTACATGGAGGCATTCCACCGGGGAGACCACCAGATCAGGAGATGATGAGGAATGTTTCACATTGGATAGCACCACTCTTAGATTCCGGAGAGGTGAAGACCTTGGAGGAGTCTAGCACAACGCAGAGAGTTTGGGATGGAATCAAGGAGGAGGGAGACATTCTCCCATTTTCAACATTACCCACTCTCACTACATATACTGCGCTGAAAAAAGTTGCTACAGTGATGGAGGATGGCACCTTCATGGTGCAAGGGAGTTGCTCCATGGATTTGGAGAAACAGAGGGTACTTCCTTTGAGGAAGGAATCCTCCATAATTTGGATTATATGGAGGCCACTCATGCTTACATTGGTCAAGATCAGAAGATTCTTTTTGGATGGGAGCTTCTCATGGGAGGCCAACTTCCAAAAGACACCACTTCTATTTGAGCATGATCAGCTGCATGATGGGCATGGAAACACTTTGGAGGATGAATTTGGCATAGGGGATGTCAAAGGAGAAGAAATCAGCATATGGGGAGCTTCACATTTCATATCTTCAGTGCTGTCTCTTAGGAGGGTTGATCCATATTGGAGGTGTCAAATTTTGGTAGAGTACTCCAAGGATCTTGGTTCTTGCATGATTCTTGATGACTCGGAGGAAGATGATAGATACATGGTGGTTGGAGAGGTCATCTATTCTTATGGTAGAGTCTTCTTGACTAGAGTTTCTGAGCTCAAGAGGAAGCTACTACATGCAACACATGTGGACTTTCTTTCCATGCACTTTGATGCATTTCATTCTTTGATGGAGGAGTTCACTTGGGAGGGCATCCAGCATGATATATTTCAAAATATGGAGAGATGCATAGCCTGGATGGTGATAGAGAGGATTTCACAACCACTTCCCTTCTCATTGGGGGTGAGGGAGGATTTTCAGTTGAGCCATTTCAGCTCAAGGACCAAAGTACATGGTAGAGAAGGTACAATTTTGCATTATGATTTGTACATCTTTACTTTATATGAGAAACATGTTGTATTAAGGAGGGTAATTCCTTCTTATGCATTATATTATAA
This sequence comes from Pinus albicaulis, assembly GCA_034641835.2. Lineage (NCBI taxonomy): Eukaryota > Viridiplantae > Streptophyta > Pinopsida > Pinales > Pinaceae > Pinus > Pinus albicaulis. The sequence goes on along the minus strand of CM076581.1, from coordinate 85,099,354 downwards.
TTTACTTGAGTCCAAATGTAGCATTGAGATTGGGTATCTTATTGGTGGTTTTTTGGGGGAAGCCTGTAGTATTCCAAATTGGAAATAGCAGCAATACAAGACATAATAATGTAAAACACAGAAAATATGAATATGACATAAGAGGGATCAATGTACAACCATAATTTTATTAATATATCAGCATAAATATACAAAAATATCATAAGGGACAAGCCACTCAATCAATAGGAACAAGCCTCCAATGATCAAAACAATCAGTGCATGAGTTGCTGCAACTGTATAGAATGTCGAAGAGAAGTGACAACGCTGTCTATATCAGTGTAGCTACTGATAAATACATATATAAATGAAATATGGCTGATAGAAACAAAATAAATTCCCAACCAAGAATATGTGGGCTCTAATACAAGATTTCTAGCCAACTTGGAAAGGATTGCTAAAAATACCAAGAAACATACAATGTGACAAATAACCCTGGGGTTAATGTGCCACTGCAAACTGGATCTGATATGAAATGAGGCTATGATAGATCTGAAATTATTATTTCCTCCAATGGTATTTCTAAATAGAAGGTTGATCCCTCTACTCAAAAATAGACCCTCCTGATGAGCTCAATGAACCCTCCCAGTAATTGCCTCCAAAAATAACGCAGTTCAGAATTGTGACTGCACTGTGTGGGATGGTAGATGGTTGGCCTGATACCAAAGATGATAAAATATGCCCAGGAGCCCTCCTTGCTGATCCTCCAATGGATAGGCTACCTCTCCACTGAAAAACAAGCCCAGAAATAGCTCTATGTGATCCTCCCTTGCTGCACCCTCTAACACAACCCAGCTCTAAACAGAAACTATGCTGTAGCTGAAGGAGGTTGCTTGGCCAAAATTCCAGAATGAGGAAATTAAGCTCAAAGAAACTCTCCTTCCCTGAGGATGATGTAGGGATTCCCGACCAGGAACACCCTTGTACTAAACAGCACTGCAACCTTGCTAAATAGCAAGAGGAAGCAAAAGTCTAAACAGACCAATATCAATAATAATCTAAAACATGAATAAAAATGGTTGCTATCCCCTCCATATATAACATGAGAGCCTCCTCACATTGGGTCCCATCCATACTTGCCACCAAGCTGATGCAAGTTTTCCTACACTAAAACTGCATTGTCTCATCATAAAGAGCACTCCTCCATGACAATGCTGTTGATTTGGTCAAAGTTGACTAAATCAACATGATCCAGTCCCTGTTCACACCCAAAGGTGCTTAATCCAGCTACTTATTCTTCCTCCTTTCACATTAGGAGTGTTCTTATTCCTTCTAAAGAGTTTTTAGGGGTCTCCCCACCCACTTATTCACCTACCTAGTGATAAACCCAACTATAATATTCCATTTAGATGAAGGCTAATTTTTTGGAATATTACAGTCCTCCCCTCCAAATTGTTGCTTGTCCTCAAGAAATTATAAAGGTGGAGAAAAATTCCTCCCCTCCTCTTCTTGTGGCCTCCTCATTAACAGTTCCCACCACATCTAAACATAATTTGCAATAAATCTTCCCTCCAATGGTTCCTCCCAAGTATGCAAAACCAAATGGTGTACATCATGAGAAAGTGGAAGGTGTAAGTGGAAACCTTCTTGCTGTCCAATGGCCTCCTCAAGGTAGGAGTGATGATAAACATAGGGAATTTCATCCCCAATGACAGTCTCTCATATCCATGCTATCATCCAAATGAAATGAGCCATTCTAGGTAGCTCATCAAAGAAGTCCTCAACCCCTGGTTTATGCCATGTGTTGGGGCTACATGGAGAGATTATATTTTCCCATCCAAGTTGTTTCTCTCTCCATTTATGGTAAGTATGGGGTTGTTGCTGATCTTGGGCTGAAATTTCATGGTCTCCAAGAATGGCCCAAGTTACCCCACAAAACAAATCAGCCATGAAGTGCCTCCTCCAAGAACTCAAGTTCTCCAAATGGTTCCTCCAACATGAAGAAAAGAGATGTATTATGGAAATCATGGTTTGCCCAATGTCCCTCCTGAAACATGCAACATGTAAATTAGGGAGAATGATACTCCCAATGGGAACCTCCAACTCTTGTCCAACTCTCCAAACAATGCTCCCCATGATCATAAGACTATCATCAATATATGGAAGCAAAAACCAATGGAAACAAGTTGCCATATGACAACCGGAAAGTGGATCATAGTTCCACATATGGAACTAGTGTAGTGCATCCATTTCCTGCCTCAAAAAAAAGAATAACAAGTGCTTTTACAACCACTTTTTTGATGCCACAATCATCCTACAAGATAGGATCATGAAAGTAAAGTGTGGTGCCAATGGTGCACACCAAGAATCATGTGGCCTCCCCCACAAACCACCAATAAGATAGCCAATCCCAATGCTACATGTGGCCTCAAGTACATCATAATATAATGCATAAGAATGAATGACCCTCCTTAATACAACATGTTGCTCATATAAAGTAAAGAAATGTAAATCATAATGCAAATGTGTACCTTCTCTACCATGTACTTTGGTCCTTGAGCTGAAATGGCTCAACTGAAAATTCTCCCTCACCCCCAATGAGTAGGGAAGTGGCTGTGACATCCTATCTATCACCATTCGGGCTATGCATCTCTCCATATGCTGAAATATATCATGCTGGATGCCCTCCCAAGTGAACTCCTCCATAAAATAATGATATGCATCAAAGTGCATAGAAAGGAAGTCCTCATGTGCTGCATGTAGCGGCTTCTCCTTGAGCTCAGAAGATTTAGTCAAGAAGACTCTGCCATAAGAATATATGACCACATCATCCACCATATATCTATCATCTCCATCTGGGTCATCAAGAATCATGCAAGCACCAAGATCCTTGGAGTACTCTACCAAGAGTTGAGATCTCCAATATGGATCAATCCTCTTAAGAGATAGCGCTGAAGATCCGAAATGTGAAGCTCCCCACATGCTATTGTCTACTTCTTTGACATCCCCCATGCCAAATTCATCCTCCAAAGTGCAGTCATGTCCATCATGCAGCTTCTCATGCTCAAATAAAAGTGGTGACCATTGGAAGTTGGCCTCCCATGAGAAGATATCCTCCAAAAAGAAACTCTTGATCTGGACCAATGTAAGCATGAGTGGCCTCCATCTACTCCAATGTATGGAGGATTCCTTCCTCAAGGGAAGTATCCTATGTTTCTCCAAATCCATGGAGAATCTCCCTTGCACCATGAAGGTGCCATCCTCCATCACTGTTGCAACTTCTGTCAACGCAGTATATGTAGTGAGGGCGGGTGATGCTAAAAATGGGAGAATGTCTCCCTCCTCCTTGAGTTTATCCCAAACTCTCTGCGTTGTAATAGACCCCTCCAAAGTATTCACCTTTCAGGGATCTAAGAGTGGTGAACCCAATGACAAGATGTCTCTCACCAACTATAAATCTGGTGGCCTCCCAGGTGGAATGCCCCCATGTAGTGAGACATCAAAATATGAAGTGGACTATATATATGAGTGGATTGATTCGTCCCTTTCTTCACTGTGCAATACATTCTCCTTATTTTGTGCAGAAACTTCTTGAAATAGATAAGGGTGAATGCTCATCATCCCTTGATGTTGATCCTTCCTTCCTTCTCCTTCCATCTTCCAAGATTCACAACCCAAAATAACTGATGCATGTTGCTCCGAAATTGTGCTTTCATTCCCACATGTTGGATCATTTGGAACTCCTTGTAAAGACACAAGGGCTCCTCTAATGGAAGAAATGGCTCCCTTTCCATTTCCATGTAGTGATGGATCTCCTTCTGATGGTACAACAATGTCATCTCTTCTCTACTCATCCTCTTCACCAATATATGAGAATGCCTCATCAACAATGAGAGACCCTTGAAGGAGGAACCTCCATGTCTTCATCTATAGAAGAGGGCTCTTCAAGAAGCGGGGATCTTGCCCTTGGCAAGGCATCATGCATGTTTTTATCCCCTTCAATGGAAATATGGAGTGGAGTTGCAAAATAAATCTCTCCAACTCATGCAAAGGTTTTGAGTTTTTGGGTTCAACAAGAGATGTTTTACAATGTTTAATGTCAAATATTCTCACTAATTTCTTATTGAACCCAGCATAAGTGTTTACATTTGCATGATAAAATGAAGTAGAACTATTAAACCACCAATCATGGGCCATACCTTTGAGGTGCAGCGCTGCTACTCTGATGGCCTCCTTCTCTGAAACTTGGTGTAGCTGGAAATAGGAATCTAGCTCCTCCACCCAAGCCTTGGTTGTGCACTATGATGATCCATCAAAGTTAGATAGAAAGACTATACCTCTCTTGCTTATACTATGGTTGCTGGATCTTCTATCTTCCTTGAGTTGGAAAAACCCTTGGAATTCCAGGTTCTCTTTGAATCTCCATGATTGAGACTCATACTCTTGAAGATAGTCACTCAAGGTCTCCTCCCTTGGTGCATCTTCTTCCTCCATCCTTCTTGCAGTGAATGTGGGCAATAGACTGTGCTGTGGATCTTCATGTGTGGCTGAATGCTCACACCCATCATGTGAATAAATAGGGCTTGCTTCACTTTCAAACCCTCTTGGAATTTTCCTACACTTCTTCCCTTTCATCTCCTTGAAATCTTCCTTGATTTTCTTCATAGTTTGGAAAAGAAGCTGGGAGGTCCTCTCTTCCTTCATTTCTAAAAATAACGGAGTCATGCCTTTTTTAATTCTGTGCATATTCTCTTTTCTGTGAGAAGAAGCTTCTCCTTCTGATGGCATAATGTCTTGAATGCACAGGCTGAGCCAAGATTATGCTCTGATACCACTGTAATATTCCAAATTGGAAATAGCAGCAATACAAGACATAATAATGTAAATCACAACAAATATAAATATGACATAAGAGGGATAAATGTAAAACCATCATTTTATTAAGATATCAGCAGAAATATACAAAAAGATCATGAGGGACAAGCCACTCAAGCAATAGGAACAAGCCTCCAATGATCAAAACAATCAGCACATGAGTTGTTGCAACTGTATAGAATGCCGGAGAGAAGTGACATCACTGTCTATATCTGTGTAGCTGCTGCTGAATACATATATAAATGAAATATGGCTGATAAAAACAAAATAAATGCCCATACAAGAAGATGTGGGCTCTAATACAAGATTTCTAGCCAACCTGGAAAAGATTGCTAGAAATACCAAGAAACATACAATGTGACAAATAACCCTGGGGTTAATGTGCCACTGCAAAATGGATATGATATGAAATGAGGCTATGACAGATCTGAAATTATGATTTCCTCCTCCAATGGTATTTCTAAATAGAAAGCTGATCCCTCTACTCAAAAATAGACCCTCCTGATGAGCTCAATGAACCCTCCCAGCAATTGCCTCCAAAAATAACGCAGTTCAGAATTATGACTGCGCTGTGAGGGATGGTAGATGGTTGGCCTGATTCCAAAGATGAGAAAATATTCCCAGGATCCCTCCTTGCTGATCCTCCAATGGATATGATACCTCTCCACTGAAAAACAAGCCCAGAAATAGCTCTATGTGATCCTCCCTTGCTGCACCCTGTAACACAACCCAGATCTAAACATAAACTACGTTGTAGCTGAAGGAGGTAGCTTGGAAAAAATGCTGGAATGAGGAAATGAAACTCAAAGAAATTCTCCTTCCCTGAGGATGAGGTAGGGATTCCCAACCAGGAACACCCTTGTGCTAAACAGCACTACAACCCTACTAAACAGCAAGAGGAAGCAAAAGTCTAAACAGACCAATATCAATAATAATCTAAAACATGAATAACAATGGTTGATATCCCCTCCATATATAGCATGAGAGCCTCCTCACATTGGGTCCCATCCATACTTGCCACCAAGTTCATGCAATTTGTCCTCCACTAAAACTGTGTTGTCTCATCATAAAGACCACTCCTCCATGACAACGCTATTGATTTGGTCAAAGTTGACTGAATCAACATGATCCAGTCCCTTTTCACACCCAAAGGTGCTTAATCCAGCTTCTTATTCTTCCTCCTTTCACATTAGGAGTGTTATTATTCCTTCTAAAGAGGTTTTATGGGTCTCCCCACCCACTTATTCACCTACCTAGTGATAAACCCAACTATAATATTCCATTTAGATGAAGGCTAAATTTTTGGAATATTACAAAGCCACATGATTATTGGTGTGCACCATTGACACCAAATTTTACCTTCATGATCCTATATTATAGGATGATTTTGGCAGAAAACAAGTGGCTGAGAAAGCAATTGTTAGGCTTTGATTTTAGGCAGGCAGGGGATGCACTGCGCTGGTTCCATGAGTGGAACTATGATCTACTTTCCGATTGTCATATGGAAACTTGTTTTCATTAGTTTTTGCTTCCATATATTGCTGATGTTTCTATGTTTATGGGAAGCTTTGTTTGGAGAGTGGGACAAGAGTTGAAGGTTCCCATTAGGAGTATGATTCTCCCTACTGTACATGTTGCATGTTTCAGGAGAAACAATGGGCAGACCATGATTTCCATACTACATCTCTTTTCTTCATGTGGGAGGAGTCATTTGGAGAACTTGAGTTCTTGGAGGAGGCAATTCATGGCTGATTTGTTTGGTGGGGTAACTTGGGATATTCTTGGAGACCATGTCATTTCAGCCCAAGATCAGAAACAACCCCATACTTACCATAAATGGAGAGAGAAACAACTTGGGTGGAAAAATCTAATCTCTCCATGCAGCCCCAACACATTGCATGAACCGGGGGTTGATGATTTCTTTGATGAGCTACATAGAATGGCTCATTTCATTTGGATGATAGCATGGGTTTGGGAGTTTCTCATTGGGAATGAGATCCCATATGCTTGTCATAAATCCTACCTTGAGGAGGCCATTGGACAACAAGAAGGTTTCCACTTTCACCTTCCACCTTTTGATGATGTGAGCCATTTGGTTTTGCATACTTGTAAGGAAACATTGGAGGGTAGATTTATTGCAGATTATTTTGAGTAGTGGCGGGGACTATTGATGAGGAGGACACAAGAGGAGTAGGGGAGGAATTTTTCTCTCCTTGTATATTTTCTTGAGGACAAGCAACATTTTGGAGGGGAGGACTGTAATATTCCAAAAATTTAGCCTTCAGCTAAATGGAATATTAAAGTTTGTTTTATCACTAGGTAGGGGTATAAGTGGGTGGAGAGGCCCATAAGTTTCCTTAGCAACAATAAAAACACTTCAAGTGTGAAAGGATACCTTTTTTAGCAGCTAAATAAAGCACCTCCAAGTGTGAATAGGGTTGGATCATGTTGATTCTATCAACTTTGACCCAGTCAACAATGTTGTTGTGGAGGAGTGGAGATTAAATGAAGGATAACGTAGTTTTGGAGGGAGATGTATCTCATGAAGGAAATGACCTAATTGAGTGGGGCCTGTTAGCTCGTTGTAATTTCAACAAATTGGCAAGACTAAAATTGCAGAGGCAACATATGAACCACTTTGGGATTCTAGGATCTAGCCCTCCTGAATCTAGAGAGGGATCTCTCTATAAAGTGCAAATATTGATGTATCTTTAAGGCTTGAAATGTGATATTAGGCTAGTTATGAGAAACAAGGTCTTGTTTGTTTTGGTTGGGCTAAGATAAATGAAGGTGAAGGAAGTCTAAATGAAGGGTGAAGGTGTATGAAAGTGAAATATTGATTCAGCAAAAAAGATAGGCAAGAAACAACTTCAATCCATTGGGCTATGGAGTCATAGTAGGATTTAATTGAAATAACAAGGTTCAAGAGTGGTCCATGGGGCAAGTCATCTATGTCTAAGGATCTCTTTAAAGTTGATTTTATGGAATGGAATGAAACAACAAGAAGGGGAAACAAACAAATGAAGAACAAAGAGCAGCCTAAGATCAAGTAAGTACTTTGAAACTATCCTACTTTCGGCATACACTTAAGAAAGACATAAAAGTTATCTAAGATTAGGCAAGTACTTTGAAACTAGCCTGCTTTCGATGCAATTCCAATAGAAAACATTTAAAACACAAATAGAATAGCTTAAGATCAAGTAAGGACTTTGAACCTATCCTGCTTTCATCATATTCAAAGGAAAAACATTCAAGATAACAATAAAAGTAGTCTAAGATCAAGTAAGGACTTTGAACCTATCCTGCTTTCAACATACTTTAAGGGAAAACTTTCAGACCACCTTTGGAGAAGAGCCTAGAGGACAAGGCTAACCATAGACTTCCCTAGTTCAACTTTACTTAGCAGACACTGAAAATAACATTTAAGAACAATGTTTAAAATCTAGACAGTAAGAGAAGGGAACACCAACATCTTAACTGCTTGGATTGTATTAAATCATTCTTAAACAACACAATTGGAAGAAAACATGTAGATAAAGCTTATCAGTAAGAACAATGTACCTTTGACAGTAAATCCTAACTCTATAATTGCTGTTCTTTATCAGAGAAGATGGACAGAATGGAAACAAAAATAAAATGACAAGTTACAATAAGAAAAACATCACCATTGACGTAGACCAGGATCCCATAAATCAGCTTGTATTTGATGCTTCAAACTAGTTACAATCTTCAAGTCCAATGGGTCTCTTTAGCTTCAAACTTCACATCTCAACTTAGGTATCTTCAATTACAAATAGAGCTTACAGTAGCTTCAGAAAACTATTTACATGCAACAGATATTCGAAGACCAACCTTTGCCTCATCTTCTACAGAGGTATTTATAGAATAAATGAGGAGGTGGGATGTAAAATAAGATCTTTAGGTTCAATTAATACAATTAATGCTTCTCGGCCTTTGAAGGGCTGAATGGAGAAGTGTTTATGATATTTCCTCTGTATTAATTGATTTTCATTAAGTTATTGAGCTACTTAGGAGAATTTGTTGACTTTAAGGCTGCTTGTTATCCTTGTAATAACTTTGCTGACAGTTGTAATAAGTTTTTTTGGTTTGAAATAACTGTTCAGCTGTATTGAGGAAAATATCTTCTATTCTGCAATAACTATGCCTCCTTTGAATTCTTTGAGGCTGTAGGTGGCTTTTGGTAGCTGGAGAGGATTCAATTAGTCTCTGATGCGACAGTGGAGGCTTCTTGGATTGATAAAATTCTTTATCTTTCCCTAAAACACCTTTAATTTACTTGAGTTCTGTGTTTTAGGACAGATTAGGCTTAATCCGTGTCTTCCGGTCTTCATGTTGTCTTTAACTGTGGATTAGGCTCTTGGATAGCTGAATTTATGCCTTAATCCTTCAAAACTGTGTATAAACCTTCAATTCTTCACTTTTTCTTTGATTTCATACTGTCCAACTGATACTCTTTGTCTATGGTAATTGTTGTGTTTTAATTTCTTTTGCGGGCGTGCAGAGGGTTTTATAATAGCATCAGTGCTCATGAGGCATAGATGAGACATGATATGGAACCCTGCAGAGTGATTTATTTCACTAATAAAGGCCTAGGGGATCGTCATCCCCGACCCTTGATTTATTTTTGAAACAATGGAAAACCTTTGAAACCTGCAAAAACAAGCAAAAAGTTATAAAATCCTGCATGGACGGGCTTAGACCGCTTCAGAGGTTTAGGTTAGATCACAACCGTTGGATGAAAGCATCCAACGGTGAGGATTGCTCGCTGGGATCAAAAGGGGAAGCGGTGGACAAACGGTGGTGGAGATTAAGTTCGGGCCGTTGATCTGCAAAGATCAACGGTCGATATTGATCGAGTTTATATAATGCAGAGGGGGCTACATTATAGCGAAATGGGAGAATATACAAAGGAAATGGGGGAGAAACCTTTGGCGGAGGGAAAATAGGGTTAAAATGAAATTTGGGGTTTCAGAAAGACTCTGGGCCATCGGATTAGATTAGCCAACAAAGATCAACGACGAAGATTAAAAATGAGGGAAAGTAATGTAAATGGGGTAAGGTGGTTTTGGCCATAAAAAAAACTGGTGTCACGCTGCTTTGGGGCTGTTTTCAAAATTTCCCAAAAAAAATGCGATATAGGTCTCCAGCTGACACGTGTCCTTAAAAAACTGCCAATATCGCATAATTTTTAAGAATTAACTGTCAGACTCAGAATTAAGCGATATGGTTCCCTGGCCATTGGATCAAAGGCGGGTAGATCCAATGATGGAGACGAGAGCGTGAAAAGACAAGATGCGCGGGCGAAAAACGATTGGGAAAGCCAAGGTGGTTTGATCTGGACCGTTGGATGTTCAGAATGAACGATCCAGATTAAAAGATGGAGCATTGAAAGGGATATGAGGCAAGAGTTTGGGCGGAGGTTAGGTGAATTATGGGCCGTTTATCTATAGAGATCAATGTTGGATCATCACCTGAGAACTTTATACAGCGGGGTTTACGTTATAACAAAGGAAATCAGGGTTAGATCTGGACCGTTGGATCGATGAAACGAACGGCCCAGATGTAATCGTAGGGTCGCCGATCGGCGGAGGAGAGAGGAAAGGCGCAAAGAAAATTTGTGATGCGATTGCACGTGGACCGTCATATCTTTAGAGAGGTCGACGGTCGAGAATGAATCTGTGGGATAAAAGCAGAGGTTAATGGGAATTTTTTTTATTAATCTGGGCCATCGATTCTTGTGGATTCGACGGTCCAGATTGAATCACAAGTTTTGCAATCGGAGGAGGAGAGAGGGATAGCACAAAGGTTTTTTGTGATGCGATTGAATTAGAGTTGTCGATCTCAAACTTAGATCGACGGTGGAGATTAAGTTATGGATGCCAAAGGCGGAGGGGCGGGTTTTGGAACAGAGCGATGTGGACCGTTAGATCTGGGTATGGTGGAACAAATCAACGGTTGGGAAACCATCGCAATGTTGCAATCGAAGGTAGGAAATAAATCTTTACAATGCATCCAATGAAAAACTCTGATGCGATGTGTCAACGGTCGTTGATCGGTTTTAGATCAATGACTGACAATTTACCAAAAAACGAACTGTCAGGTCTTGTTAAAACATAGGAAAGTTGGGTTTTTTATAAAATACAAAGGAAATTTATGCTTCGGGAAGGGTTTTTTATGGTGTTTAGCGCCTGATTGCGGGGCTCGGGGTTATATGAAAAGATGAAGGGATCAGGAGTTTTCAAAGAGGAAAGGGCCTAATTGCATTGGAAAAAATTGAAAGGAACCAACAAAGGATTGTTTGTTTATTTGTGATGCGATTAGCTGACAACCGTTGTTTTGGTTTTGGATCAATGGCCAATATTCATTTAAACTCCGAACTATTGGATTCATGAAATATCAAAGGGAAAGTTGGGTTTTATGAATTTCAAAGGAGGAAAAGGTTTCGGACTGGGGTTTAAGGACTTTTAGCGCCCGGTTGTAGGCTTAAGGTCCTATGAGAGGCGGGGTTTATAGAAGTTAAGCCCTCGGGGGCTAAAAATCTACATAATGTAATATAAGTGTTTATAGGCGAAAAACAAAGTTTTTAAGCCAATTTTGAGGGTTCCGATAAGGGGATGAAGGCTTTTTGAACCAAATGGTAGGAGACCAAATGATTTTAAAAGGGTCTTGAAGTAATTTTGAAGGTTAAAATGAGGGAAATGGAGGATTTATATGAGGAAAAGGGGATGAAAAATGGAAGTCAATTATGAGTGAAAGAAGGGGAAAAATGATGAAATATGGGGTTTCTGAGCAGTCTCTTTCTTCAGGTAAACAACAGATCTTGAGGGCTTTTGTGAGGGAAACAACAGTGAAGATTATCTTAAAGGAAAAATACCATCATGAGACTTCAAGAACTAACAATTTTGAATCATGAATTGTTTCTTGAAGGCTACAAAAAATTTTAGCCACCATTTATATGAAATTTTTTATAGGTGGCTAACAGTGGCTCCAACTTGGGATGGTAGCTCCTTGGAGGTGCCAAGAACCTCAGACATGTCTTCTATGGAAGCTGATCAATGCATCATCCATTTGGGCTGCAACTTTCTTTCTTTTTCTCTGACAATGTTAGCAGCCATTAAAAACAATGGAGTTCTATCAAAACAAGCTTTCTACTTACCCAATCCTACTGATATAACATTTTTTCTTCTTTTTAGAGTGAATTTGGATTGGCAACTCTTTGTACAAACACTTTATTATTTTGAGAAAACATAAACCTAATATATTTCTACCCTTATTTCTCCATGAACTCAGATTAAGCTGTTGAGTTCATAAACTTCTCTACCTAACTATACTCTGTCAGGATTAGACTGTCTGACAGATTTTTATTCACTAAATTCTAAAACAGGAAATTTAAAAGCAAACAAGCCAGGATTGAATAGTCTAACTTGTCGCTGATCTATGGCATAAAGACAAGTTGCACATAGACAAAAATTTACTGAAAAATAAAGAAAAATGGTGAAGGCTTAAGATTTGAAAACTAAATAACATCCTTCACTTTCTTTCAGCTCTGTTTTTAGGCTTGTTTGAGCTGTTTTTTTCTTTGTTCATTGGTTCAAGTTTTGGGCATATTAGAACCAGTTTATCTTCTATCCTTGGCTCAGGATTTAAATAGATTAGAGCCATGCATATTTTTGAAACTCATAGGTTCATATTTTGAGCTTGTTTGAACCTTTTTTCTTCTATCCTAATCTTCCTAACTGATAAGCCAAGATTAAGTTGTTTGGAAAATCTAATTCACTAACCTATCAGCAGTAAATTGAAAACTAATTAGTCATGATTTGACTGTATTACTAACTAGGAGTGTGTTTCTTAGGAGTGGCATTTTATCTTGCATGCTTTCAGACTTTGTTTCTCTTTTTTGGTATGGGGTTGTACCTTTCTTGTTTTTTACAATCTACCCTCTTTTCTTTTGTATTGCTTTTGTATTTTTTATTTTTCTAACTTTGAATGCAATGATGGATGTAATATTCACAATGAGAAGAAATAAAAAGGTTTCCAAACTGATGTGGTCAAGAGAAATAATGTTTGAGCATCCTGCCATTGACAGGACCCCCAAACAGTTCAGCTCCATTCAATTCTTGTAAAAAATAGGCATTGTTACCAGCAGTAGAATGAATGAGATAAGGGCCAAGCCATAAGTTATCAAATTTCCCATGCTTACCCTTATATTCTCTCTTTGAATCCCACTTTAACACTTTGTCACCAATGTTGAAATTTCTGGCCTTTGTCCTTCTATCAAAAAGATTCTTGATGCTTTCTTGATTTTGTAATGCTCTGTTGTATACCTCCTCTCTGGTTTGCTGAAGGTGTATGGTCTGATTTACTCTTCTTATTATTTCATTGTCTTCAGACTGTACTTCTTGGATCAGCTTCATGACTGGCACACCTAGGCTAGTTGGAAAAATTGCATCCACTCCATATACAAGCTGGTAGGGTGACATTCCAATAGATTTTTTAAGTGTTAATCTGTCAGCCCAAAGTGCATGTACCAACTTCATGTGCCATGACTTCTTGTTGTCCTCCAGCAACTTCTTGATTATATTCACCAAGATTTTGTTTGAGGATTCTGCTAGCCCATTACCTTGAGGGTAATAACCAGTAGAATGTCCCAATGTAATTTGATATTTGCGACAGAATTGAACCATATTTTTGGATCCAAATGCAGCAGCATTGTCAGTAATAATCTTCCTAGGGCAGCCAAATCTAGATAGGATATGGGTTTCAAGAAACTTTATAATAACAGAGTCATTGGCTTGCCTAGAAGGGATGGCTTCTATCCATTTGGTGAAGTAGTATGTTGCAGTGAGAATCCATCTATGTTGTGTTGAACCCTTAGTTAAACTGAGAGGGGGGGGTGGTGAATCAGTTTAACACATTCATGGACTTCTAAAACTTTTTCATTAACACTTGTTTACACCTTCATTTTATGTTTAACTTAATCTTGTGAGTAATCTTAGAATGTGAGCAGCAAGCATTAATATAATGTAACAATAGACTTAATATGAGAGAAGCAAGTATTAAGCAGATGATATAAACCAGATCAACACATAAACATCATGCATAGAGACACCAGATATAAGTGGAAACCCATAAAGGGAGAAAACCACATCTCATTATTGTTGCGATGTAAAGGCAAGCTCCAACTCCCTCTCACCACTGGTTTTCTGTAAGCACCAACCTACAGGAGGCTCCAACCTCAAATTATACAAGCTACAAATTGCAAGGAAGCTTCAACTCCCTCTTTTTCATAAAGAAACATTTGTTGATTTACCTTGGATATCAGCTCTGTTCTGTACCTTTGATTTCTTTTATTGCACTCCAATCTTCATATCTACTTGATTATTTCTTTTTCTTCAATTCTGCATTCTCTTCTCTTTTTATCAATTTACTCAGAGAAAAAGTCCCATTTCAACTTTACAGTGGGATTTTATCTTTCTCTGGAGACTTGCCAATTACATCACAAACAATATAAACAGTTAAAACCTTTCATTCAATTACAATGTATATTTCGAATAACATTCCTCTCTTCCTCTTTTTCTTCCTCATACATCCAACCTCACTCTCTTTTTCATTTTCACTTTTTATTCAGTTCCCTGTTCATTGCAGTTATATAACTGTTGTATGTACAACTGCCTTTTAATCAAACAAAATAACTCTCGGCGTTTTTATTAAAACCTTTTTAACGACCCGAATATATTAGTACTCACCACCTTTAATTCATTTAAATTCCAGCACCCTTTGAACATATAAACCCGCATATGGATGCATTATATAAGATTTGATATTATATATATATATATATATATATCAACACATATATATGTTTCAAACCTTGGGAATTTTAAATATATATCTCGATTTTTAATTCAATTGAACTGCTTATAACATACCTTTGGCTCCGGGCCCACATATATGATTGGCGGAAATTCAATGGAATACATATGCCCGTACCTTTGGTTAAACTCCGTGCCACTTCTAAACGCGATCGCCGTTCAATAAACCTTCCTCTAGATTGACTGCTTGTATCAATATCACACGGGGTCCTCAGCCAAAGATTAAGCACGATGGCACGCAATGAGAGCGATTTTCCATATTCGCTTAGGGACATGTGTCAGATCCTCTATGGAATCGTTGTGATTTCATGAATACCGCTTGCTCGTCGAAAGCGGTGCGATAGAAACCAGAAACCCGCTTTTACTGTTCACTCTTCGTTGTTCCTCTCCTTCGCTCAAGGTTCCATCCGCCTTTATTATTTATGAGTTCCACTCACTCTTCAATGTATTATTATAAATAGACTCTAGGTTCCGTTACTCCCACTCCAGACCAGAACAATGCATTTAGTTACAAATAGGGCTCCGACTTAAATCTGCATCGGACTTCTTCAGAACGAGGGTTAAACATACAGATAATGACCAGGGTAATCTCAATTGCGCCTCCCTTCCGGGATCATAACGTCGTTGCTCTCGCAATTCCCTCTTTCTTATGCAGAGTGCACACACAGTCACTCATTCACAAAGAGTATGGTTCATTATTCTTCTGAGGGGAACAGGAAATTTACACAAACCGATCCTACAAGGTTCTTCACCACAGAATTGCCACACAATCACTCGAATTTCCATACCCTTGCTTATTGGACTCGGCTTAATTACATAGGATCATTCATCAAGAACTCATGTGTTCACACAAGATTTAACTCGTCAAATGCACAATAATACTGAATTAATTCTTCACGTGATTCGACCAAGAAGACATTCAAACAGAGTTTAACCCCATCCAGACACACTTAATTCAAAGACAGTTCTTCCATAACAGATATATATATAGGCGATCAATCTCAGAAGAAAATTCTTGCAATTTCATGACAGGCCAAAAATTAAGTTCAGTGGCCATTATCCTCCTGCTCTGTTGATGAAGAAGTTCTCTACCTCAATTCAATGCCTTTGTTGCCTCTGTTCTCCTTGACTGATGCTTCTCCTTACTTCTCTTTTGTTTAAGGTGTTCCTTCTTTGCCATCTCCTTTGCCGGCTCCTCCTTTGCCAAATCCTATGCCATCAATGACAACATTTCCAACATGTTGGGTATGTTGGTGTCCCGTGTTTTGATAGTTTGGAAAATCAAAAGACAAGGCAACATTAGAACCAATATTTAGAGTTACAGGATCTAGTCCTCCTGTTCTCAGAGAGGGATCTCTCGAATGTTTGTTTGCAAAGGTTTATCTTGTGTGCTTAGAGTATGGATTTTAGACTAGTTATTAAGTGCAGGTGTTTATTTGTTTGTTTGGTTGGATTGATACAACAGAACATGAAAGGCCTGGGAAAGATATATAGAATGGAGGAACATCTGGTTCATTGGGCAATGGAGTCAAAAAGAGGTCATAACATACTTATGAATGGATATGGGATATCAGAGGGAAAATCTAACTTGGCCACATGATCCTTTGGTTTTTTGGAATGAGATGGACATCAATGATTTGAAAAGAGAAGTTTAATTCTCAACAAAGGGAATTTGAAAACTCAATTTGAACAATAAAGAGCTTTTTGATAGACAAGGCTAACCATGAATTCTAAAAATCACACCTTTAAGCAAACAATGATTTCAAAACAACTTTTAAAATGAAATCTAAGATTCGGGGAACACCTTATTTCCTCAAAGATTTTATTTCAAATGACTTAGAAAACATAAAAGATTCACTGATAACTGCAGTCATAGAAGAGGGAACACCTAACACATCTATGATTACAACCATAAAGACCTTTGAGACAACTGTTTAAGTAAGGAAAAAGGGCAAGATCAGAACAGACCTCATTTATTCATTGTAAACGGAAAACTACAAAGGGAGACCTCAATAACAATTTTAAAGTGGCATCAGACAAGCAGGGAGAACCATAAATCATGTTGAAACCAACTATTCAAACTATTAAGGAAATAAAAAAGCATGAGTACAAGAAGATAAAATATAATGGCAATGACATAAACAGTGAGATGAAACAGATCTGGAATGCTTCGAGTCATTCTGCTTCAGAAACTTTCAACCCTCGTAGTAAAAATCATAGACAGAATAAGCAGAAGAAAACTGTCACATGAGTTCAGAATACTTCACCAACATCCAAGCTCATGGATCCAATGATAGAGCCTTCACAGTAACAAGCATGCAACAACATCATCAGGGCGTCCAAGACTTCAATTTCTTCTTCAACTTCAACAAACTATGTATTATTTCAGAAAGTTCCAATATTACAACTAGTGATAAACCAACCCCTCACTCATCTTCTTCAGAAGTATATATAGAAGAATGAGGAGGTGAGATCTGATAAAAGATCTCAAAGGCCAATTAAAATGCGGATTAATGACTTCGGCCTTTGAAGGCTCGATGGAGAAGTTTACGGAGTGTCATTCTTGTATTAATTGATTTACATTTATGAATTAAGCTCAGTGGGAGCTTTTGCTGACCTTTGAGGCTCTGTTTTATATTAAAGTAACTCTGCTGATATTTTGTGCATTAAATCCCATGGAAGAATTAATTCTCTAGCTGCGCTGAGGCAAATATCTTCGTTTGATCAATAACTTTGGCCTCTGCTTCTATGCTTGTGGTTACAGGTGGCACTGTGGCAGCTGGGAGGAATCAATTTGCCTCAGATGTGGCGGTGGAGGCCTTTCTGTCTGATAAAACACTTATGTTTTTCTTTTCAATGTTTAAATTTGGGGATGGAAGCACAGTGAAATCTTAGTCGACGTGCAATCAATCTTAAATACTAGTCTTGCATTCTATTTTCAACAACGTATTCTTTTTAATTGTAGTTTAATACTTTACTTATAGTGTCTTGTTGATGTGCGGAGTCGCACAAGACTCGTATGGCATCAATGTCTATGAGTATTAATGAGACGTGGGTAAAACCTTTAGTCCTTTTCCCTTTGATAACGGAAAGGCCAGAGGATCGTCACCCTCGGCTTTCTTTTCCTTCATATTATGGGAAAAACCTTCGAAACTTGCAAAATAAACAAAACATTATGAAATCCTGCTTTTTTTGGGAAAGACTGCTTCAGAGGGCGTGGGGAGGAGCGTAGACGCTGGATGGTAGCTCCGACGGTGGATAATTGCATAGAAGAGGTTAAAAGGAGAGCGGAGGGATAATTAAGTTAGAGCCGTTGATTGATGAGTTCTTAAGAAGATCAATGGTCAGGATAAGCGGCAGACTAATAATGTGAAGGATTCACATTATTCGGATTTAATAAGAGAATGAGAAAAACTAGGTTTAAACCTTTGGCGAGGGTGGAGGGCGATGAAGTGATGCAGGAATGATCTGGGACCATCCGATCTGGACACGTGGACGGTCTAGATCCAATCAGAGGATCGCAATTGGCAAAGGAATTATGTTAATGCGCTCAGCAAAAACTTGCGATGCGATGTAGCGGGGGCCATTGATCTGAGGATCAGATCAATGGTGGGTAATTAATCGAAGGGATGGCCAATCGAGGGGAACAAACAAATGTACCGAATGAAAAAATACAATGCGATGTAATGCGGGACGTTGGATCGGCTTACGATCAATGGCGGGGATCGGTCTTAAAGTGAACTGGCGAAAAAACTTTATGATATACAAAACCCAAAATTTTTAATAAAACAAAGGTTTTGGCATGGGCGGGGTATATATATAATATGGCTAGGCGCCTGTCTGCGGGGCCTTTGGATGTATGGAATGTAGTATGCCCGGGGTGTTATGTATAAAAGAGCTTGATCGGCATCAAAATTTATACTTAACAAAATACTTATGCACCATCGAAAGTCTCCGATGCGATAAGCGCTCGAGACTAAAACTCTTGGTTTTTTACAAAGGAAGCATGAGATCTGGAGTTTATACGAAGGGAGCTGATCGCATCAGGGGTTTTATGTAACAAAACATAAGCGCTCACCAAAGTTCTGATGCCGATAAGCACCATATGGGTTTAGCGCTTGGTTCTAGCACCAAGTCGCATGATGAGGAAGTGGTTTAGGACTTAGCCCAAGGGGGCTTAATCCTGTGGCAAAAAAAATCATTTTTATGAAAATTTTCCAAGTTTTAAATGGTTTTGGGGGGGTTCGATAGAGTTAAAAAGGAATTTAAAACTCTGTAAAAAGGGGGAAAACATGAAGGAAAAATGGAAAAATGGAAAATGGAGGAATTCTTTTGAGGAAAAAGGGAGGCAAGAAGGGAGGTTAGTTTTGAGGTGGAGGAAAGGGAAAATGGTGATTTTGCGGCAGTCTTTTTCCTTATAAAAATAACGGATTTTCAGATTTGAAAGGAAAACAACAGTGACAATCAAAATAAGGATAGAATATCTTCAGAAGACTTTAAGTACCAACAATTTTGGCAATAAAATTGTTTCTTGAAGGCTGGCCAAAATCATTTAGCCACCAGTTGACATGGAAAAATTTTATAGGTGGCTAACAGTGGCTCCACTTGGGGATGGTCCCTTCTTGAAGGCATCAAGAACTTTAAACTTGCATTCTCTGGGAGGTTGGTCAGTGCCTCATCCATTGGGTTGCCTTTCTTTGATTGAATGATCTTCTTTGCTCTACAATATGTTAGCAGCCATGAAAAAAATGGATCTTTCATCAACTCAATCTTTCTACCTACCCAATCTTACTGATCTAACATTTTTTCTTCATTAGAGTACACTTAGATTGGAAAACTCTCTTACAACATTTTATTCTTTTTAAAGCAAGAAACCAATCTAATTCTACTCCTTATTTCTCCCTGAACTCAGATTAAACAGTTGAGTTCAGATGTTTCTCTACTTATTCTACTGTCTATTGGGATTAAACTATCCAACAGACTTTATTCTCTAAATTCTACAACAGAAATTCAAAGCATTCAAGTCAGGATTGAACAGTCTAATTTGATGCTGGTCGATGGCATAAAAAAAAGCTGCACATAGAAATTATTTTGCACAAAATTTAAAACAAAAATGGAAGGCTTGAGATCTGAGATTTTAAAACATTTCCTTCCTCTTTTCTACAGCTCTGTTTCGACCTTTTCTTGAGTTGTCTTTCCTTTGTTAACTGGTTCAGATTTTGAGCATGTTTGAACCTTTAATTTTTATCCTAAACTATCTACTGATAAGCCAAGATTAAACAGTTTGGCCAATCGAATTCACTATCCTATCAGCAGAAAATTTAAAGCTAATTAGTCAAGATTAGGCTGTTTGACTAACTATAAGTGTTTTCTTTAGGAGTGGCATTTAAGCTTACACACTTTCAGATTTGTTTCTCTTTTTTGGTATGGGGCTATACCTTTCTTGTTTTCACAATCTGCCCTCTTTTCTCTTTTCGATTGTTTTTGTATTTTTGATTTTTTATAACTTTGAATGCAATGGTGGATGAGATATTTACAATGAAAAATAAAATGCTTTAAACTCAAGACTCTTGGTAGAAGTAATGCTTTAGCATCCTGCCATTGACAGGACCCCCATATAAGTCTTCTCCATTTAATTCTTTAAGGAAAAATGCATTGTGACCCCTCTCAGCATGAATAATATAGGGACCTTTCCACAAGTTCTCAAACTTTCCATGTTTTCCCTTCTCTTCTCTTCTTGAATCCCATTTAAGAACAACATTTACAAATTGGAAATTGTTTGCCTTAGTCCTCTTATCAAATAGCTTCTTCATATTTTCTTGGACTAACTGTGTTCTTTCATAAACTACTTCTCTGGTCTGTTGCAAATGGATGGTTTGATTAATTCTCCTCTGCATATAATTCTCTTCAACCTGCAATTCTTGAAGGAGCTTCATGACTGGTGCTCCCAACGAGGTGGGAAAAACTGCGTCCATGCCATAAACTAGCTGATAGGGGGACATATTTATTAATTTCTTTGTAGTTAACCTATCAGCCCATAAGGCATGAACCAGTTTACTGTGCCATGATTTCTGATTTTGTTCCAACAGCTTTTTAATGATATTTATGAGGCTATTGTTGGAAGATTCAGCTAATCCATTTCCTTGGGGATAGTAAGCAGTGGAATGGCCCAAGGTTATGTGGTATTTGTAACAGAAGTCAACCATATTTTTAGATTTAAAAGCAACAACATTGTCTGTTATGATTTTTCGGGGACAACCAAATCTGGATAGAATATTAGTTTCAAGAAACTTGATAATGACAGAGTCATTGGCATTTCTAGAGGGTATAGCTTCTATCCACTTGGTAAAGAAGTCAGTGGCCGTGAGGATCCACTTATGTTGAGCTGAGGAGGATGGGTGGATTTCCCCAATGAAGTCCAGCCCCCATTATTGAAAAGGTGCCTCAACTCTGATAGGATGTAAGGGTAAGGGAAGGAGTTTTCTCTTGCCATCAAATATTTGACACTTATGGCAATACATGACCAGATTCTAAGTGTCTGGGAAAAGGGTAGGCCAATAGTAACTTTATCTAAGAATTTTGTTTGTTGTGGCCTTCCAGTAGAGGTGTCCTCCACATTCTCTGTCA
Source organism: Pinus albicaulis (assembly GCA_034641835.2). Taxonomy (NCBI): domain Eukaryota; kingdom Viridiplantae; phylum Streptophyta; class Pinopsida; order Pinales; family Pinaceae; genus Pinus; species Pinus albicaulis. Next base: position 85,077,980 of record CM076581.1, on the reverse strand, counting down.
TGCAACTCATGCATGATTTTCTTTGCATCATCTTCAAGTAAAAATTTAAGAAAAATTCCAACAACATTTATCCAATATAATACCCCGTCTAGGATGCAAAAACTCAAAGCCTTTTATTTCAAGAATATAGCTTTAGTTTTAGACAAAGAAGGAGGGGCATTTAAATATAAAAGCACATAAATAATGTCAGCATACCAAGGAGAATTCAGAAATGTTTCTTCAATAAAAGGAGCAGTAAATTCTTCTATTTCTTCCAACACATCTACCATATTCATGTCTAGCACTTGGAAGTTAGACTCAGTCATAAGTTTTGCTAATCCTTGCCCTTTAACTAGTTTGGTGGGCCTGATTTCTAAGTCATATTCAAGAATAGTTGCAATCCATTTTCCCCTTTTTCCATCAGGGTCTTGACTTAGGATGTCCTTGACAACAGTATGTGGAACAAAAGAAATTATGTGAGAGTGTAAAATATAGACCCTAAAGTCCTTTAAATCTTTCACTAATGCTAAGGTTTGATTCACCATGATAGTATATTTGAGAGGAGCATCTCTTAAGGCCCTACTAAAGAAAGATATTGGTTGTTCCTACCCCAAATCATTATTTTGAAGTAAAACTGCAGCTATTGTATGTTCGGACGCAAAAGAAAAGATGTAAATGTCTTTGGTAAAATCTATACTAATCAGGACTGGTGTTTGAGTAAGAGCTTGTTTGACCAGTTCAAATGATTGTTTAGCTGGTAAACTCCATTTTACACCAACATTTTTCTTAAGCATGTTTGTAATTTTTTTTAATAGCTCAGCAAGATTAGGAATAAGCCTCCTCAGAAAATTAATCTTTCCAATGAAAGATTGCAATTATTTGAGGCTTCTTGGATGGCTGATCTGCAATATGCCATCTATCCTTGTAGGGTCTATTTTGATTCCCTCTTCCGAAATTATATGGCCAAGAAGTTTACCTTCTTGGAGACCAAAGAGTGTCTTCTTGGGATTTAATGACAAACCAAATTTCCTACATTTCTCAAAAAAATTTCTTAGGTGAATCAAATGTTCTTCATTGGTTTTTGAGAAAATAGTTATGTCATCAAGGTGAATGATTATGAAATAGCCAATATCTTCAGAGAAGGCTATGTACATGGCCCTTTGGAAAGTGGCCCCTGCATTCATTAATCCAAAAGGAATTTTGACATACATAAAGGTGCCCCAAGGTGTGGTAAAAGCAGTTTTGATTTGATCACTTGGGAGCACTAACACCTGGTTGTAACTCGAGAACCCATCTAAGAGGGAAATCCTTCTTGACCCAACTACCCTGAAGTATATGATCCATCTTGGGTAAGGGGTAGTTGTCTTTTAAAGAGGCTCTATTTAAATTTCTGAAGTCAATACAGAGCCCGATTTCCCCTGTTTTATTTCTAACAGAAACTAAGTTTGATACCCACTCTGAAAATCTAATGGGTACTATGATTCCAGCATCATGCATTTTTTCAATTTCTGCCTTAAATAAATGTAGTAAGAGAGGATTTATTCTTCTTAGTTTTGTTTAAAAGGCTTTTGATTTTCCTTCAGGGGAATCTTGTGCTGGATGATGTTGGTATCATAAGATTTCAGGTCTTTGTATTCCCAAGAAAACACATCTTTAAAATTTTTGAACAACTCTACGTATTGCATTTTTATGTGAGCTGGGAAAGTGCTGGATAGTTTGATCATTTTGGGTTCTGCTAGATTTCCTATGTTATGCTCTTCTACATTTGTTTCCACAGGATCCATTCTTGGTTCTTTGGCTACATCGTTAAAATCAAACAGGTGTTCTAAAGGTGTGAGACCTCTTGGGATTTTATCATTTTTGCATAGTAAGACTTCCAAGTCTTCTTGGTCTGTGTTGTTTGTTATCTCTGCTTAAAAAGGATTCTCATAATGATTTATATCATCAGAATATGTCATTTCAACTTCTGGGATTTGTTCAATATACAAACAATTTTATTTTTGGCAGGTTTCCGATATTGGTATGCTGAAATCATTTTCTGATTTCAAGAAATCATCTATGTGTTTGTCAGATTCAAAAACTTTCCAGTGATCTTCGTTATTGGGCACAACAGGCCTGTGTTTTACCTTCATGCTGAGTTGTTTATTTATCTCAGGTATTTGGAAGTTGTTGGCATTGAAGGCTAGTTCATTTGCTAGATGATTCAGTGCTCTAGGGATGAAAATGAGTTCATATTTTTTGAAGGTTTTCAATAAATCAAGGGTAGCGTTCTGATATTCCCTAAGCCTTGGATTTCTAGCTGAGTATTCTCCTTTGATTTGTTTTATGATAATTTCAGAATCCCATAGGATGGATATCTTTTGGGCTTCTAACTGTTTAAGAAATTGTAAGCCTAGGAGAAGGGATTCATACTCAGCGACATTGTTAGTGCATGGGAAATCCAATTTGTATGAAAAACTTTGATTCGTATTTTGAATCCAAACACCTGCCCCTGCACTTGTTTTGTTACAGGATCCATCAAAGTTTATTATCCAAAGTATATTTGCCTCATTTTCAGCTTCTTGTTGCTGTTGATTGTCAATGTTTTGAATTTGATTGAAGGGAATATTTGATTGTTCTAGTGAACTGATTGGGTGCATGTTTTCCTTATCTGGTAGGGTGATTTCATCTTTGTTACATAAGATAAAGGAATCCAAACTTGATTGAATAGAATAGATTGGAGTGTTTTTTGGTTTGTCTATGTTTCTCACCATGTACTTCATGTGAAATTCCATGTATAGTCTTCTGTTTTGGTTAAAAATAGGGATGGTGGCATAAGACATGTCCATTTGAAGGCTTCCCTGAAGTTTGGCTCCCCAAGATCTTGATAAGAGCATGCCATACTTAGGGGGAATGTCAACTACAACTATATCCATTACTAGACTCTTAGCAGGGATTTGAGCTAGATTAACACATAAATCTTTGATTAAACCCAAACATTTGACTCTGCTTGAGTCAAAGGAATACAAATCGTTGTATGGTTTAGTAATCTCTAAGCCTAAACTTTCCATTACCACCTTGGGCATTAGATTGTGTGAAGCTCCTGAATCTAACATGGCATTGTGTAAAATTCTCTCGTGTATGTTCAAGCTAACATATAAGGGAGGGAAAACCCCTTCTTGGTATTTTCCTTCCACTTCAGGACCAAACAAAAACTCAGGTTTATCATCTGTCAAGTTCAAGGTGTTGGTATCACTTCCTAATTTCAAAGCTTTCAAAACTTGGTTTTTGTACACTTCTTGGGTTACTACTTCAGCTAGGGGAATGGCAATTTTTATCTTAGCAATCTCTCCCTCAAGGTTGAAAGGAACAATTGACTTGGTGATATTTATGTATGTTTTTTCAATTGAATTCCTTTCAGCAAGTTTGATTTGCTGAACCTTGTTTGGGCTGGTAATTGGGACAGTTTTATTAGGACCACAAGCTGAAGTGCTCGGGGTGCTCTGTTCAACATTTGGCTAGACGCTTTTGTCTTTGTTTAAGACTGGTTTCTTGGCCAAAATGTTGGTTTTCTCTACTGTCTTTTTGAGCTAGTTTTCTGCGTTTTTCTTGACAGCAGTGCTAGTGTTCTTATTCTTTGAATTATCTATGCTTCCCTTGCTCCTAAGATCATACTATTTGTGTACCTCCATGATTGCATTTTCAAAACCCAATCTATAGTCATCAGAATCTTCATAGGTATTTGTATTTTGATCATAAGAGAAGAAACCTTGTTCTTCCTCTGTGAGGAAAACATCATCCCCACTGTCTGATCCAATCAAGTTTACATGAGGTCTAATTTGTTGGTCGCTTTCCTTTTGCTTGTATTGATTGTTTTCTCTTCTATAATTCTAATTTCTATTTCTATTTTGATTGTTTTGAGGTTCTCTTGGTGGCAGTCTCTCATTTAAATTGATCTTTTCAAGCATCCTCTCCATCACCTTCACTAGGTTGTCAATTTTTGTGTCAGAAGCTGAGTTTGAGGGTAGTAGGTCATCATTATAAGTTACCCTCTTCTCTAATCTCAACCTATTTCTTTTCTCGATTCTGTTTGCTTCTACACTCAAAGCTCCTTTCTACATGTCTTCCAAGGTTAAGTAATCTCTCCCCCTTAATTCATAAGTCATTTCAGCATCAAGGCCTTCGAGATACCTTACCAAGGCCATGCCTTGGGGAGGTTTCATGTGAGGTGGGAGAGCATTGTAAACGCTATTGAACCTAGTGGAGTAATCATGGATGCTCTCCCCTTTATTTCTCTTGAGGCTGCTATACTCTGCTAGTCTTTGGAGAGGGTTTCTTTGGAGTTCCCATTTGTTGATAAATGTTTGATGCAAGGCAGGGAGATCATTTATGTTACTAGGAGGTAAGCTTTTAAACCATTTCTTTACATCTCCTCTTAAAATTTGGGCAAAGATCCTCATCTTCATAGTTTCTTCTTCTATCTCCATGTAATCAAATGCATCTTCCATCCTATCTACATGATGTTGGGCTGTTTTCGACTCTTTTCTAGTGAAGTGAGGTATTTTGGATTGGTAATCATTTGGTAAGGGAAGTAAAGGTTGTGGTAACACTAATGGGGCATACCATGTTTCCATGGCTAGAAATAAGGGTGGATTTACAAGAGTTGGGTTTACAAAAAATGGCTGAAATGGAGTGTTTTGAACAGTGGTAGTATGAATTGGAGTAGAAGAAACACTTGGGCCAACAAACTCATTTTGAGCATATTTGTTATGGAAAAGGCTAAAGTGATGAAAAAGCTGGGAATCAGGAGGAGTGGAAGGTGGGGCTTCTCTACTAAAGCTCTGTTGTGAATCTGCAAAGTTAAGGTCAGTCTTGTTTAAATCACCTTGAGATCTAGTTCTAAAGATGTTCTGTGTATGATGTAAATCAAAGTGTGAATCCTCTAAGACAACAAGGTTTTTAGGGACAAATTTTGTTCTTAAGAGGCTCTTATTAGCAGTTGATTTTCCAGAGTTAGAAGTCTGCCACAGAATTCTCTTAGGATTGTCAACGATTAAAGGAGGATTTGGGTCTGGATGGGATCTAGTGTTGATCCTATGTGAAGCCAAACTATTTTTCAAAAATGAGAGAGGTTGAGGTTTTAAGGGCTGTTTTTTGGAAATTTTTATCTCTCACGATGTCTTATCCAATATGGGACTAGGCTCCTAAACTTCTTCAAGGCTAGTTAACACAGTCCTAAAGAGACCTGGAGACCTAGATGAATCATAGGCCTACTGGGGCTAGTGGAGTCACCAGGTGAAAACTTTTTAGCTTTTATGAAGGTAAGATATTGGATGGTTCCACCACCATGTTTGTTTGTGAAGCCAAACTGAAATATTTTGGGTTTTTCTGAGTTTATATTATTGTTTGAAAGACTAAAGAGTTTATAAGAGCTTGCTAGGCAACTATGAACTCAGTGGTCCCACCGTGATCGCCATTATGTTGGTGTCCCGTATTTTGATAGTTTGGCAAATCAAAAGACAAGGCAACATCAGAACCAATCTTTAAAGTTACAGGATCTAGTCCTCCTGTTCTCAGAGAGGGATCTCTCGAATGTTTTTTTGAAAAGGTTTATCTTGTGTGCTTAGAGTATGGATTTTAGACTAGTTATTAAGTGCAGGTGTTTGTTTTTTTGGTTGGTTGGATTGATACAGCAAAACATGAAAGGCCTGGGAAAGATATATAGAATGGAGGAACATCTGGTTCATTGGGCAATGGAGTCAAAAAGAGGTCATAACATACTTATCAATGGATATGGGATATCAGAGGGCAAATCTAACTTGGCCACAGGATCCTTTGGTTTTTTGGAATGAGATGGACATCAATGATTTGAAAAGAGAAGTTTAATTCTCAACAAAGGGAATTTGAAAACTCAATTTGAACAATAAAGAGCTTTTTGATAGACGGTGCTAACCATGAATTCTACAAATCGCACCTTTAAGCAAACAATGATTTCAAAACAACTTTTAAAATTAAATCTAAGATTCGGGGAACACCCTATTTCCTCAAAGATTTTATTTCAAATGACTTAGAAAACATAAAAGATTCACTGATAACTGCAGTCATAGAAGAGGGAACACCTAACACATCTATGATTACAACCATAAAGACCTTTGAGACAATTGTTTAAGTAAGGACAAAGGGCAAGATCAGAATAGACCTCCTTGACTCACTGTAAACGAAAAACTACAAAGGGAGACCTCAATAACAGTTTTAAAGTGGCAGCAGACAAGCAGGGAGAACCATAACTCATGTTGAAACCAACTATTCAAACTATTAAGGAAATAAACAAGCATTAAGATGAAAGAGAGATATTAAAGACTCTAAAATACTTCAGCAGAAGAAAACATGAAACAATGAAGGATGAACAGGTTTAAGGTGCTTCCAGGAGTCATTTCTTAGCCTAAAACTTTCAACCTACTGTAGTAAGAAATCATGGAACATAATGAAAACATGAGAAAACATTAAACAGTTTAGAATACTTCACCAACAGCCAAGCTCATGGATCCAATGATAGAGCCTTCAGAGTAACAAGCATGCAACAACATCATCAGGACGTCCAAGACTTCAACTTCTTCTTCAACTTCAACAAACTATGTATTATTTCAGAGAGTTCCGATATTACAACTAGTGATCAACCAACGATTTCTCATCTTCTACAATAGTATTTATAGAAGAATGAGGAGGTGAGATCTGATAAAATATCTCTTAGGACAATTAATACAGATTAATGACTTCTCGGCCTTTGAGGGGCTCGATGGAGAAGTTTATCGGTGTGTTACTGTATTAATTGATTTACATTTATGAATTAAGCTCAGTGGGAGCTTTTGTTGACCTTTGAGGCTCTATTTTATTTTAAAGTAACTCTACTGATATTTTGTGCATTAAATTCTCTGGCATAATTAACTCTCTGGCTGCGCTGAGGCAAATATCTTCGTTTGATCAATAACTTCGGCCTCTGCTTGTATGCTTGTGGTTACAGGTGGCACTGTGGTAGCTGGGAGGAAACAATTTGCCTCGGATGTGGCGGTGGAGGCCTTTTTGTCTGATAAAACACTTATGTTTTTCTTTTCACTGTGTTTTAATTTGGGGGATTAGGCTTTTGATAATCAATCTTAGCCATGATCCCCGCAAATTTGTCTTCAATCTTCCGTTCTGCTGCATTCTGTTTTCAACACTGATATTCTTTTAATTGTGATTTAATAACATAGTGTCTTGTTGATGTGAAAGCCGCGCAAGGCTCGTATGGCATCAATGCCTATGAAGTATTGATGAGACGTGGAGTAGAGCCTTTTTAGTCCTTTTCCCTTTGATAACGGAAAGGCCAGAGGATCGTCACCCTCGGCTTTCTTTTCCTTCATATTATGGGAAAAACCTTCGAAACCTGCAAAATAAACAAAACATTATGAAATCCTGCGTTTTTTGGGAAAGACTGCTTCAGAGGGCGTGGGGAGGAGTGTAGCCACTGGATGGTAGCATCCGACGGTGGAGAATTGCGTAGAAGAGGTTAAAAGGAGAGCGGAGGGATAATTAAGTCAGAGCCATTGATTGATGAGTTCTTAAGAAGATCAACGGTCAGGATAAGCGGTAGACTAATAATGTGAAGGATTCACATTATTCGGATTTAATACGAGAATGCGAAAAACTAGGTTTAAACCTTTGGCGAGGGTGGAGGGTGATGAAGTGATGTAGGAATGATCTGGGACCATCCGATCTAGACACGTGGATGGTCCAGAACCAATTGGGGGATCGCAATCGGCAGAGGAATTATGTTAATGTGCTCAGCAAAAACTTGCGATGCGATGTAGCGTGGGTCGTTGATCTGAGGATCAGATCAATGGTGGGTAATTAATCAGAGGGATGGCCGATCGGGGGGAGCAAACAAATGTACCGAATGAAAAAATGCGATGCGATGTAATGTGGGTCGTTGGATCGGCTTACGATCAACGGCGGGGATCGGTTTTAAAGCGAACCGGCGGAAACCCTTTATGATATACAAAACCCAAAATTTTTAATAAAACAAAGGTTTTGGTATGGGCGGGATATATATAATATGGCTAGGTGCCCATCTGCGGGGCCTTTGGATGTATGGAATGTAGTATGCTCGTGGCGTTATATATAAAAGAGCTTGATCAGCATCGGAATTTATACTTAACAAAAGACTTACGCACCATCGAAAGTTTCCGATGCGATAAGCGCTCGAGACTAAAACTCTTGGTTTTTTACAAAGGAAGCATGAGATTTGGAGTTTATACGAAGGGAGATTATCGCATCGGGGGTTTTATGTAACAAAACATATGTGCTCACCAAAGTTCTGATTTCGATAAGCACCATATGGGTTTAGCGCTTGTTTCTAGCACCAAGTCGCATGATGGGGAAGTGGTTTAGGACTTAGCCCAAGGGGGCTTAAGCCTGTGGCAAACAAACTCATTTTTATGAAAAGTTTCCAATTTTTAAATGGTTTTGGGGGGTTTCGATAGAGTTAAAAAGGAATTTAAAACTCTGTAAAAAGGGGGAAAACATGAAGGAAAAATGGAAAAATGGAAAATGGAGGAATTCTTTTGAGGAAAAAGGGAGGCAAAAAGGGAGGTTAGTTTTGAGGTGGAGGAAAGGGAAAATGGTGATTTTGCGGCAGTCTTTTTCCTTATAAAAATAACAGATTTTCAAATTTGAAAGGAAAACACCAGTGACGATCAAACTAAGGATATAATATCTTCAGAAGACTTTAAGTACCAACAATTTTGGCAATAAAATTGTTTCTTGAAGGCTGGCCAAAATCATTTAGCCACCAGTTGACATGGCAAAATTTTATAGGTGGCTAACAGGGTAGATGATGGTGGATGGATTTCTCCTATGAAGTCAAGTCCCCACTATTGAAAAGGGGCTTCAACAGTGATTGAATACAAAGGTAAGGGTAGCAATTTTCTTTTGCCTTCAAAAAGTTGGCATTTATGACAGACAATGATCATCTTATGGAAATCCTGAAAGAAGGAGGGCCAATAAAAACCAGCTCTAAGGATTTTGTTGGCAGTTGTCTTCCAATAGAGGTGGCCTTCACATTATTCTTCATGGAACTCGTGCTTGACCTTATCTGCATCATTCTCAGGAAAACATTTAAGCAATAAACCACTAAATTTTTTCCAATAAAGACATTTATCTAAAATGTAGTAGTTCATAGCTTTTAACTTTAAAAATCTTGCCTTTGTTTTTGTCAAACCAAGAGGTGTATTTAGACTAAGAAAAACATATACAATATCAGCATACCAAGATGAATTCAAGAAATGATTTTCAATAATAGGAGTTGACAACTCCTCTTGTTCATCTAAGCCAATTATCATGTTTATATCAAGAGCTTCAAAATTTGATTCAGCCATTAATATAGCTAGTCCTTGGCCTTTAATGAGTTTAGTGGGCTTGATTTCTAAGTCATATTCAAGTATCACAGCTATCCACTTACCTCTTTTGCCATCTGGGTCCTGTGTTAAAATGTCTTTTACAACTGAATTAGGCACAAATGCAATAATGTGGGAGTGAATAATGTAAACTCTGAAGTCTTTTAAAGCTTTGACCAAAGAAAAAGCTTGATTTTCCATAGTTTTGTACTTCAGAGGAGCATCTCTTAGTGCCTTACTAAAGAATGCAATTGGCTACTCTTGTCCTTTTGAATTTTTCTGCAATAGGACAACAGCCACTGTATGTTTTGATGCAAATGAAAAAATGAAAAAATCTTTTGAAAAATCAGGGCTTATAAGAACTGGTGTTTTGGTTAATGCTTATTTTACCAGTTCAAAAGATTTTTTTGCTACCAAGGTCCATTTAACTCCTTGTTCTTTCTTCAGCATGTTTGTTATGTTTCTAAGGAGTTCAGCCAAGTTGGGTATGAACCTTCTCAAGAAATTAATCTTTCCAATGAAAGATTGAAGTTCCTTGATGTTCCTAGGATGAGTGATTTTCAATATACCCTCAATCCTTTTTGGATCTATCTTTATCCCTCTTCTAATATGATGTTCCCAAGAAGTTTACCTTCTTGGAGACCAAACATTGTTTTCTTAGGATTTAAAGACAAACCAAATTTTCTACATTTCTCAAAGACTATTCTCAAGTGTTCTAGATGTTCTTCATCTGTTTTTGAAAAAATAGGGATATCATCAAGATAAATAATGATGAAGAAGCCTAATTCTTCCGAGAATGCAATATCCATGGCTCTTTGAAATGTAGCACCAACATTCATTAAACCAAAGGGCATTTTCACATACATGAAAGTACCCCAAGGTGTAGTAAAAGCTATCTTTAATTGATCATCAGGATGTACTAAAATCTTATTGTATCCTGAGAAGCTATCTAGCAAAGAAATTCTTTTAGAACCAACTACCCTTTGTAAAAAATGATCCATCTTGGGTAAAGGGTAGTTGTCCTTTAATGAGGCTTTGTTTAAGTCTCTAAAGTCAATACAAAGCCTAATTTCTCTTGTTTTCTTCCTCACTGACACTAGATTAGACACCCACTCTGAATATCTAATAGGAACAATAATCCTCGCTTCATACATTTTTTTGATTTCCTTTTCAACCAAAGGCAACTGAACAGGGTTTATTCTGTGCAGTTTTTTTTTGAAAGGTTTTTGGTTTTCTTTGAGGGGTATTTTGTGCTGGATTATTTCTGTGTCATAGGATTTGAGATCCTCATAAATCCAAGCGAAAACATTAGAAAATTCTTTAAACAACTCTATGTATTTGAGTTTGAGTGAGCTGGTAAAGTCTTAGACAGTTTAATCATTTTTGGGTTTAGTTCACTGCCCATATTACACTCTTCTACTTTAGTTTCCACGAGCTCCAATTTTGGCTTCTTTGCAACATTATTGAAATCAAATAACTCTTCCAAAGAGACCAGTCCTTTTGGAAAATCTTGTGTGTTAGATTGCAGTGTTTCTAAATCTTCTTTTTCTGAATATGCTCTAATCTCTATGGTATGTCTAAGTTTATTAGTCAACAGATTTATCTCAGCAATCTTGGGAGAGGTTTCTTCTTCATCAAGTGGATTTTTTTCATTAGAACAGTCTGTTTCGTAATCTGAATCTGAATTTGGTAGTTCAAATTAATTTTTGGACTGTAAGAAGTCTTCTATTTTTTTGTCTCCATCAAACACTTGCCAATATTTCGTATTGTCAGGAACAGCTAGTCGAAAATTGATTTGGGTAGTGCAAAGTTTGGTTTCATAAGGTGTCAGGCATGTTCTAGCAGCAAATGCCAAACCATTAGCAGCAATATTCTGATTTCTTGGGACAAAGAGAAGATGAACTCATCAAATGTTTTCAATAAATCAAGGGTATCATTCCTATAGGCTCTAAGTCTGGGATGTTTGGCGCAATATTCCCCATTCACTTGCCTAATTATCAGTTCAGAATCACCATGAACCTTTATCATTTTGGCCCTTAATTTCTTCAGTAAGTGCAGGCCCAAAAGGAGGGCTTCGTACTCTGCTGTGTTGTTGGTGCATTGAAAATTTAACTTGCAGGAATTTCCTTCAGCATGATTGTTCACTGTATTTTGAAGCCACACTCCTACACCTGCATCACTCTTAGTACATGATCCATCAAAATGCATGCTCCAAAGAGGACTAGTTTCGGACTCACTAGTTTGATTGCTATCCTCTTCATCTAGAGTGCTTTTGGATTGTTCTTGTAAGTCGGCACTATGTTGAATTTGATGTAACTCCTCACGTTCTTCATTGCGTTGAGGATTCCTTTCTTGACTCTCAAGGTTGAAAAGCAACGGATGACTAATTTGCAGCTCAAGACCTGTGATTAGTTTGCTATGATTTTCAGATTCAGGAAATTGTTTTAAAGCTTCTATCTTATCTTCCTCTTTATCTATGTGTGCCAGTATGTCACTTTGAGGTGTGGCCATTAATTCAGTTAAGGCTTCTTGCTCATCTAAGGTTTCAAGATTGAAAAGAATAAACGAGTCAAGGCCTGTGTGAATAGAATAAAGAGGAGAGTTTGTTGAAATTTGGTACCGAAGGACAGGTGGTTCCCTAAGGCTTTGATCTTTGGCCTAGGGAAAAGTGTCCAAAAGAATTTAATTTTTCTCCTAAAGTGACTTTATAAAGTTATAAAGTCAAATCTAATTTAAAAGTGACTTTAAGTGATAAAGTTACTAAAGTGACTTTATAAAGTTATAAAGTCAAATCTAATTTAAAGGTGACTTTAAGTGATAAAGTTACTAAAGTCTAATTTTAAAGTGACTTTAATAAAGTCAATATAAAATTAGAAAGGAAAAAGTGACTTTGGAAATAAAAGACTAAGTGGGTCTTTATTAAAGTGGGGTGAATTAAAAAATAGAAAGTGAAATTTAAATGAGCATTTAATCTCAGCCCTAGATCTCAATCTATCTCAGCCATTGGATTTAGGGATTCCCCAAAAGTCACTTAGGGTTAGGTTAAAGGAGGAAAAGGAGGAAAAGATCATTCATTCTTTCATGAGAAGATTGAAAACAAAGCAAGAAATAGGAGCGGTGAGGAAGAAATGAATACAACAGCACACATTCAAAAAAATATTTAATGAAACAAGTACAAGAGTTTACCTGATTCAAAGGCCAGTTGGCCACGATTTCCAAGGCGAATCCGTCTGGCTGACAGCACGTTTTCCAGGTATTTGTCACCATTTTAAGGCACACATTTCGAGAAGTTAACATTTTTTTTGCACGCTTTTCTAGGCAAATACATCTGACTGTAGGCGGTCTTAGCACAAAAATCAGGCATATTTCCATGCAAGCGGCTTATTTAATACATCTACACATTCAAGGAGGTTATGCAATGACATTTATTGCTGTACACTTAAAAGAGGAGTCATTCTGCTTATAAATTAATCTTGTAATTTGCAGGTACGTTTTTTCAGAAATCATACGGCATTTATTCTTTAGGATCGGTTTTCTTGTCTGCACATTTTGCGAAGGCGGTGGTTAAGCACGGAAAACGAGATAAGTTGTAAAAGTTTACTTGCTGATTTTTTTGAATATTTCTCTCACTGTAAAAAGCATTTTTCAGAAATAAGAAGGAGCTCTCAAACTGGTTTTCCCCAAGAGTTGTAGGGGGTTTTTCCAGGGTCATGTTGACCAAAAATATCAGTGTCAAATGTGTGAATGACTATTTTTATGCTTGCTGATTTTTAATTCTGCATTTTCCAGCATTCTGAAAAATTTCCAGAATTTGTGTTTTCAGCAAAAGTTATTTTCCAGTTTGTTAAATGTATGGATATGGGAAAGGGCATTTAACTATTTTGGAGTAATAAGGTGAAAAACTGAAAACCGAGGTGGGAAACTATAAATTTCTACAGAGTTTTCTGGTCTGTCTTGGTTGGTAACCATGTATTGCATAAGAGTTTCCCTGTAAAGTCTTCTAGTCTGATTGAAAATAGCGATGGTTGCATAAGTCATATCCATCTACATTGTTCCTTGTAACTTAGCTCCCCAAGATCTTGATAACAACATACCATACTTGGGGGGGACATCAACCACTACAATATCCATTACTAAACATTTGGCTGGAATTTGGGCTAAGTTTACACAGAGGTCTTTGATTAATCCTAAACATTTCACTCTGCTTCAGTCAAAGGAGTAAAGATATTTGTAAGGTTGAGTGATTTCAAAACCTAGACTCTCCATTACAACTTTGGGCATTAAATTGTGAGAGGCTCCTGAGTCATGCATGGCATTGTGCAAAATCTTGTCAGGAATATTCAAACTAACATAGAATGGTGGAAATGGCCCTTCTTGGTATCTACCTTCAATCTTTGGACCAAATAAGAGCTCTAGTTGGTCATCACTAAGATTGACAATGTCATTATTTTCTCCTCTATTAAAAGCCTTCAAAATTTGTGATCTATATACATCTTGGGTGGCTAATTCAGTAAGAGGAACAGAGATTTTGATTTTGGCAATTTCTTGTTCCAAACTAAAAGTCATATGATTTTTTAACATGTTTGTTTCAGCCATATTAACCACCACTTTATCAGCAAAATCAGTTTGTTGATTTCCTCTATTTACATTGGTCAAAATTGTTTTAACAGGAGCACTAGCTGAGGTACTAGTGCTACTAAGGTCTGCACCCTGTTTTTCATTAATTGGAGTGCCTTTTTCTTTGTTCTTATTAGAATTTACAGGCACTGTTTTGTCTTTCTATTTTGCAGTCTTGGGTTTGTTTATAGGGCTGTCTTTTACAGATTTATCAGAGGTTTTGGTTTTGGGAGTTTCATGATTGCTTTTACTCCTAAGGTCATACTCTTTTGATGTCTTTATGATGACATTTTCCATCTCTTGATAATAATATTCATCCTCTGCTCTTTTATCATCATAGGGTGTGTATAGACCTTGTTTCCTATTGTAATGAACTTCAAAATAATCATTGTCTACTCCTAACATGTTTATTTCATCTTCCTCTATTTGTTCAGTTGGTTCTTCAACCTCACTCACATAGTTTTAGTGAAAAGGAGGTGTAATCTATTGATCATCCTCCCTTGGTCTATTTTGAGGTTGGTTTCTCCTAAAATCCTGTTTTTTATTTTGATTTCGGTTTTGAGGAGCTGTTTGGTTTTGACTAGCTTGTGATCTCTCAAGTATGCTCATATTTTTCATCATCTCCTCCATCATTCTTTCCATCTTTGAGCTAGATGTGGAAGGTGTAGATTCCTCTCTAAAGGACACTCTCTTCTCATTCTTAATTCTTGCTCTTTTCTCCATTAGATTAACTTCCACAGCTAAGTCTCCTTTCCGCATATCTTCTAGAGTCAGAGGATCTCTTCCTCTAAGTTGATAAGCCATTTCTGGATCAAATCCTTCAGGGAACTTGTTTAAAGCTGAGCCTTGTAGAGGTTTTAGATCTGGGGGAAGTGCATTATACACATTGTTAAACCTAGTACAATAGGCTTGAACACTTTCCCCAGTGTTTCTTTGGAGATTCTTGTAGTCCGAAAGTATTTGTAGAGGGTTTTTCTTTACTTCCCATTTGTTTAGGAATAGTTGATGGAAGGCTTGGAGATCATTTATACTGTGAGGGGTTAAGCCTTTGAACCATTTTCTTGCTTCTCCCCCTAAACTTTGAGAAAATAATCTAAGTTTGACAGAGTCATCATTAATCTCATTTATGTCAAAGTAGTCATTCATCTTATCCACGTGTTGTGAAGCAGTGGTAGCACCACTGGCATCATACAATGGTATCTTGGACTGATAGTCCTATGGAAGATTGACTAAGGGTAAAGGAAGGACTAGAGGGGCATACCATGTTGCCATGATAGGAGGTTGTTGAAAAAGTGGGGGTTTTACAAGTGGAGGAGGTTGATGGAATGGTGTAGTTTGGACAGTGGATGTATGGATAACAGATGTGGATGGACCAACAAGAGATTTTTGAGCACATATAGGATGAGAGAAACCAAAATTATGAAGGAAATGTAAATCAGGTGGCGTAGTTTCTCTGCTACTAGGATGCTCACTTATGTCTTGGGATGAAAGTGGAGATTCAGAGTCGATCTGAATTATATCATCAAGTGACCTGGTTCTAAATTGGTTTCTTAAGTCAACTTGTGATTGTAGTAGAGTTGTAAGATTATCTGGGACAGAATAAGCTCTATGGAGTGATCTGACAATAGTTGAAGATTTGGTCTTAGGGGACTTCCTAAGTATTCTTTCAGGGTCGTCAACTATCTCAGGGGGGTTTGGATCAGGATGACTCCTAGTATGAATTCTTTTAGAAGCCACTATGCTATGTTTTCAGACCCAATTAAACAAGAAATGTTTAACCAAATATGACAATCTTTAGGAGGCTAACTGATCTTTAAAACAAGAAAAATTTAATGCTTAAAGTCTTCTGACCGATTTTGTATGATTTTATGAGAGTAATGGGTTTCCCAGTGGAGTCTTAAGGTCTATTTAGGGTTGTGGAGTCACCAGGTGGAAATTTTTAGCTCTTTTGGAGGTAAAAATTTTTATGGTCCACCACAATGTTTATTTGAATACCAATCTGAAATGTTTTTTTGGTTTTCTGAGTTTTTCCAATCCTATGGGTTCTAAGAGTGTCCTAAATCTATTTCAACACTTAGCTATGGTGATGAGACAAAGGAATTTTACTCTTATGGCTTAGCTAGCTGTTTCCTCCAAGGTTTGATAAGCTCTTAAGAGAATCCTAAGGGTTCCTTAGTTTGTCACTGATTCAAATAAGTTTTATCATGATTACCATTGCTTTGGTAGTGCTTGAAGAGAGCTACTTATACTGCATTGAAAATTGAGTACTTTGTTTCAAGGATTTTACTCAGAAGTTCCCCAGTGGAGTTGCCATAATGTTAGCTCCCTGTAATTTTAGCAGATTCACAAGACTAAAACTGCAGAGGCAACATATGAACAACTTTGGGATTCTAGGATCTAGCCCTCGTGAATCTAGAGAGGGATCTCTCTGTAAAGTGCAAATATTGATGTATCTTTAAGGCTTGAAATGTGATATTAGGCTAGTTATGAGGAACAAGGTCTTGTTTGTTTTGGTTGGGCTAAGATAAATGAAGGTGAAGGAAGTCTAAATGAAGGGTGAAGGTGTATGAAAGTGAAATATTGATTTAGCTAAAAATATAGGAAAGAAACAACTTCAATCCATTGGGCTATGGATTCATAGTAGGATTTAATTGAAACAACAAGGTTCAAGAGTGATCCATGGGGCAAGTCATTTATGTCTAAGGATCTCTTTAAAGTTGATTTTATGGAATGGAATGAAACAATAAGAAGGGGAAACAAACAAATGAAGAACAAAGAGAAGCCTAAGATCAAGTAAGTACTTTGTAACTATCCTGCTTTCGGCATACACTTAAGAAAGACATAAAAGTTATCTAAGATTAGGTAAGTACTTTGAAACTAGCCTACTTTCGATGCAATTTCAATAGAAAAAAATTTAAAACACAAATATAATAGCTTAAGATCAAGTAAGGACTTTGAACCTATCCTGCTTTCAGCATATTCAAAGGAAAAACATTCAAGATAACAATAAAAGTAGTCTAAGATCAAGTAAGGACTTTGAACCTATCCTGCTTTCAACATACTTTAAGGGAAAACTTTTAGACCACCTTTGGAGAAGAGACTAGAGGACAGGGCTAACCATAGACTTCCCTAGTTCAATTTTACTTAACAGACACTGAAAATAACATTTAAGAACAATGTTTAAAATCTAGACAGTAAGAGAAGGGAACACCAACATCTTGACTGCTTGGACTGTATTAAATCATTCTTAAACAACACAATTGGAAGAAAACATGTAGATAAATCTTATCAGTAAGAACAGGGTACCTTTGACAATAAATCCTAACTCTATAATTTTTGTTCTTTATCAGAGAAGATTGACAGAATGGAAACATAAATAAAATGACAAGTTACAATAAGAAAAACATCACCATTGACGTAGACCAAGGTCCCATAAATCAGCTTGTATTTTATGCTTCAAACCGGTTACAATATTCAAGTGCAATGGGTCTCTACAGCTTCAAAATTCTCATCTCAACTTATGTATCTTCAATTACAAACAGAGCTTACAGCAGCTTCAGAAAACTATTTACATGCAACAGATATTCGGATACCAACCTTTGACTCATCTTCTAAAGAGGTATTTATAGAAGAAATGAGGATGTGGGATGTAAAATAAGATCTTTAGGTTCAATTAATACAATTAATGCTTCTCGGCCTTTGAAGGGCTGAATGGAGAATTGTTTCTGAAATTTCCTCTGTATTAATTGATTTTCATTAAGTTATTGAGCTACTTAGGAGAATTTGTTGACTTTAAGGCTTCTTGTTATCCTTGTAATAACTTTGCTGACAGTTATAATAAGTTATTTTGGTTTGAAATAATTGTTCATCTGTATTGAGGCAAATATATTATGTTCTGCAATAACTATGCCTCCTTTGAATGCTTTGAGGTTGTAGGTGGCTTTTGGTAGCTGGAGAGGATTCAATTAGTCTCTGATGTGGCAGTGGAGGCTTCTTGGATTGATAAAGCTCTTTATCTTTCTCTAAAACACCTTTAATTTACTTGAGTTCTGTGTTTTAGGACAGATTAGTCTTAATCTGTGTCTTCCGGTCTTCATGATGTCTTTAACTGTGGATTAGGCTCTTGGTTGGCTGAATTTATGCCTTAATCCTTCAAAACTATGTATAAACCTTCAATTCTTCACTTTTCCTTTGATTTCATATTGTCCAACTGATACTCTTTGTCTATGGTAATTGTTGTGTTTTAATTTCTTTTGCGGGCGTGCAGAGGGTTTTATAATAGCATCAGTGCTCTGGGGGATCGTCATCCCCGACCCTTGATTTCTTTTTGAAACAATGGAGAACCTTTGAAACTTGCAAAAACAAGAAAAAAGTTATAAAATCCTGCGTGGATGGGCTTAGACCACTTCAGAGGTTTAGGTTAGATCGTAGCCATTGGATGAAAGCATCCAACGGCGAGGATTGCTCGCTGGGATCAAAAGGGGAAGCGGTGGACAAATGGTGGTGGAGATTAAGTTTGGGTCGTTGATCTGCAAAGATAAACGGTCGAGATTGATCGGGTTTATATAATACAGAGGGGGCTACATTGTAGTGAAATGGGAGAATATACAAAGGAAATGGGTGAGAAACCTTTGGCGGAGGGAAAATAGGGTTAAAATGAAATTTGGGGTTTTGGAAAGACTCTGGGCCGTTGGATTAGATCAGCCAACAGAGATCAACGACAGAGATTAAAAATGAGGGAAAGTAATGTAAATGGGGTAAGGTGGTTTCAGCCATAAAAACCACTGGTGCCGCGCCGCTTTGGGGCAGTTTTCAAAATTTCCCAAAAAAAATGCAATATAGGTCTCCAGCTGACACGTGTCCTTAAAAAACTGCCCATATCGCGTAATTTTTAAGAATTAACTGTCGGACTAAGAATTACGTGATATGGGTCCTTGGCCGTTGGATCAAAGGCGAGTAGATCCAACGGTGGAGACAAGAGCGCGAAAAGACAAGATGCGCGGGTGAAAAATGGTTGGGAAAGCCAAGGTGGTTTGATCTAGACCGTTGGATGTTCAGAATGAACAACCCATATTAAAAGATGGAGCATTGAAAGGGATATGAGGCAAGAGTTTGGGAGGAGGTTAGGTGAAATGTGGGCCGTTGATCTACAGAGATCAACGGTGGATCATTGCCTGAGAACTTTATATAGCAGGGTTTACGTTATAACAAAGGAAATCAGGGTTAGACCTGGACCGTTGGATCAGTGAAACAAATGACCCAGATGTAATCGTAGGGTCGCCGATCGGCAGAGGAGAGAGGAAAGGCGCAAAGAAAATTTGCGATGCGATTGCACGCGGACTGTCAGATATTTAGAGAGATCGACGGTCGGGAATGAATCTGTGGGATAAAAGCGGAGGTTAATGGGCGGAGTTTTGATTAATCTAGGCCGTTGGTTCTTGTGGATTCGACGGTCCAGATTGAATCACAAGTTTTGCAATCGGAGGAGGAGAGAGGGATAGCACAAAGGTTTTTTGTGATGCGATTGAATTAGAGCCGTTGATCTCAAACTTAGATCGACGTTGGAGATTAAGCTATGGATGCCAAAGGCAGAGGGTCGGGTTTTGGAACGGAGTGATGTGGACCGTTAGATCTAGGTATGGTGGAACAAATCAATGGTCGGGAAACCATCGCAATGTTGCAATCGGAGGTAGGAAATAAATCTTTACAATGCATCCAATGAAAAACTCCGATGTGATGTGCCGACGATCGTTGATCAGTTTTAGATCAACGACTGACAATTTAACAAAAAACGAACTGTCGGGTCTTCTTAAAACATAGGAAAGTTGGGTTTTTTATAAAATACAAAGGAAATTTATGCTTCGAGAAGGGTTTTTTATGGTGTTTAGCGCTCGATTGCGGAGCTCGAGGTTATATGAAAATACGAAGGGATTGGGAGTTTTCAAAGAGGAAATGGCCTAATCGCATTGGAAAAAATTGAAAGGAACCAACAAAGGATTGTTTGTTTATTTGCGATGCGATTCGCCAACAACCGTTGATTTGGTTTTGGATCAACGAACAATATTCTTTTAAACTCTGAACTATTGGATTCATGAAATATCAAAGGGAAAGTTGGGTTTTATGAATTTCAAAGGAGGAAAAGGTTTCAGACTGGGGTTTAAGGACTTTTAACGCCCAGTTGTAGGATTAAGGTCCTATGAGAGGCGAGGTTTATAGAAGTTAAGCCCTCGGGGGCTAAAACTCTACATAATGTAATATAAGTGTTTATAGGCTAAAAACAAAGTTTTTAAGCCAATTTTGAGGGTTCCGATAGGGGAATGAAGGCTTTTTGAACCAAATGGTAGGAGACCAAATGGTTTTAAAAGGGTCTTGAAGTAATTTTGAAGGTTAAAATGAGAGAAATGGAGGATTTTTATGAGGAAAAGGGGATGAAAAATGGAAGTCAATTATGAGTGAAAGAAGGGACAAAATGATGAAACATGGTTTTTGAGCAGTCTCTTTCTTCAGGTAAACAACATATCTTGAGGGATTTTGTGAGGGAAATAGTAGTGGAGTTATCTTAAAGGAAAAATACCATCATGAGACTTTAAGAACTAACAATTTTGAATCATGAATTGTTTCTTGAAGGCTACAAAAAATTTTAGCCACCATTTGATATGACAAATTTTATTGGTGGCTAATAGGGCCAAGGGAAAGCAAGCTCATATTCTATTTAAGGAAGAGGATGGCAGGCATATGAGCTCATGTTTTATTTTATCATTTTGATATTGGTCTGCTTAGAATTTTGCTTCCTTTTGTTGTTTAGCAGGGTTGCAGTTCTGTTTAGCATCGGGTGTTCCCAAGAGGGAATCCCACCTCTTTCCTTGAGGGGTATCTTGGAAGATTATTGTATTCATTTCCACATTTAGGTTTCCAGGACAAGCTATAGCTTTCTTCATCAGCGCAGTTACTGCAGGTTGTTGTGTTGTGTTGTAGGGTGCAGCAGTGGAGGGGTTAGAATCCCACTTTCTGAGCTAGTTTCTCATAGGAGGAAGGATTCCTTCTCTTGGGAGATTTTTTTGGGAGAGTCCTCGAGCATATTTTAGATATTTGGCACCAGGACATATATTTCCCATCATTTCCAACACTGTTCCAGCTGGAAATTGCGTTATTTTGAAGGGCAGCTTCAATGGAAGATCTTGTGGTTCCTTTGCAGTGTTTTCTTTTGAATGAGGGGTTTATCCTTTCATGGGAGGATACCTTTGAGGGGATCTGCATCAGATCTGTTATACTTAAGCCTTATACACTCTTGTTCTTCAGTTTGCAGTGAATCTTCAGCCATTGGGCTTTAGATCCCATCTTGTATAGGGTGTATTTCTGAAAACCCTTTTCGGGTTCTTTGTAGGAGTTTGTATTGAGCCTAGATCTGTATTGGGAATATATTTTGAGGCATATAACAAACCTACATATTTTTTACATTCTTTTGTTGTAGCAGTGTGTTTTTAATTGTGTTGTAGCAGTCTCCAACATTCTTGTATTGTGACAGCAGTTCATTTGTGGAGTGATTTCTTATGGGAGGCTTGTTCCTTCATTGTATATGATTCATGCCTCACTATTATGTATTGATTTGCTGATATAATACATGATGTTATGTCTCCATATTGGTCTCCAATGTTTATGAGTTTATTTACACTACTATTTCCAGTTTTTTGTTCAAGTATTGCTGCATCCCCATTTTTGGATATTACAATCTTCTTCATGTAGAAGAAAGATCAAACATTCTCTAAGTTCTGTGAGTTTAAAGCACTGGTGGAGAGAGAGTCAGGGACTCAAGTGAAGGCTCTTAGGAGCGATAATGGTGAAGAATATATCTCTAACGAATTCAAGAAATTCTGCAACAAAGAAGGAATTCGAAGAGAACTCATAGTGCCTCATAACCCAAGCAGAATGGGGTCGCGGAGAGGAAGAACATAACTATTGTGGGTGCAACATGAGCGATGTTGCATGGTCAAGTTCTACCGATGCATCTATGGGAGTAAGCATGTAATACAATGTTACATGTGCAAAACTATTGTCCTCATAGAGTACTTGCCATGAGTACACCTGAAGAGGCTTTCACTGGTAAGAAACCAGATGTTTCACACTTTAATATTTTTGGCTCATCTGTTTATGTGCATGTGACCAAGGACTCCAGGAAGAAGCTCGAACCGACTGTTGAGGTTGGGATTTTTGTGGGGTACACTAAAACATGCCATAATTATCATGTGTATTTTCCAAACAACAGAAATATTGTTGTGCGACAGGATATCAAATTTGACGAGGAGAAATCCATGTGATTGTCCCTTGAGATGGAGCTAGACTTGCATGCAGAGGAGGAAATGTTGGTTCCCAAGGATGAGTCTCAATATGTTGATCAACCACATGAGGAGATTCAGGGAGCGGAGGAAAACCCTCATGTAGAGGCATCCATCAGAAATGGTAGAAGGTGCACCATGAAAGCTGATAGATTGAGACTTGATGCTGCATAGAATGTAGGAGCCCCTACTTCACAGCGCAGAAAGAGGCAGTCTCCTGACCGATTTTTAGGATACATGGCTCTTATGAGTAAACGTATTGTGACTGAACCATCTTCCTTTCAGGAAGCAGTGTAACAGCCTACTTGGGTTGATGCAATGGTGTTGGAGTATGACTCCATTGTCAAGAACATTCATGGGAGATAGTCTCAAGACTGGTCGATAAATCAGTGGTTGGATCGAGATGGATCTACAAGGAAAAGCAAGCTGCTAATGGGAGTGTGGATAAATACAAGGGCATATTTTTGGCCCAGGGTTTCTCACAGATCGAGGGGATAGATTATGATGAGACTTTCACACCTATCGCAAGGTACTCTTCCATAAGATCCATCCTTGCACTCTTAGCACAGATGGGCTAGCACATTCAATAGATGGATGTGAAAACTGCGTTTCTCAATGGTATCATTGAGGAAGAGGTTTACATAGAGTAGCCTGAAGGTTTCAAAATCTTCAACAGTGAGTCACATGTGTGCAGTCTCAAAAGAGCACTGTATGGGCTAAAGCAAGCACCCCGTGCTTGGTACACTCAGATAGATAGTTATTTCACCAGCCTGGGCTTCACCAAAAGTGAAGAAAATGCAAACTTGTACCAGATTTTGGTTGAGTGTAAATTATTGATCATTGTTATTTATGTTGATGATCTAATTTTGACTGGTGATGAGCAGCTGATACACTCATGCAAGGAGGGTCTTGCAAGGGAGTTCGAAATGAAGGACATGGGACTCCTTCATTATTTCCTTGGATTGGAAATACAGCAGCATGATGGTGAAATTTTTGTGTCTCAAGGCAAGTATGCAAAGGAGATACTGGGTAAGTTTAACATGGATATCTACAAACCCATGGATAATCCTCTTCCAGGAAATTGGAGGAAAGAGGATGCTACTTCTGGAGATGTAGTGATTGTTACTGTCTATAGACAATTAATGGGTTCACTAATGTATTTGGTGAACACGAGACGGGACATTTGCTACGTAGTTAAAAAGCTAAGTCAAGCTATGGTTAAGCCTACCAAGCTCTTTCGGAAGGCGGGGAAGCATGTCCTGAGATACCTGAGAGGCACATCAGTGTATGGTCTATGGTACAGACGGAAGGATGGAGTGAAGCCGCATGGCTTCATAGATGCAGATTGGGCTGGCAGTCCATCAGACAAAAATAGCACATTAGGGGGGATATTTACCATTGGATTGACAAAAGTTTCCTGGTACAACAAGAAACAATGATCTGTGACACTCAATTCAGCGGAAGCGAAA
Organism: Pinus albicaulis; assembly: GCA_034641835.2. Classification (NCBI taxonomy): domain Eukaryota; kingdom Viridiplantae; phylum Streptophyta; class Pinopsida; order Pinales; family Pinaceae; genus Pinus; species Pinus albicaulis. The sequence goes on along the minus strand of CM076581.1, from coordinate 85,054,172 downwards.
TACATGGCAGCAAGTCAAGCTGCATGTGAGGCTATCTGGATGAGAAAGATCTTGGTTGGTTTGTTTGGTTCTTAGATGGATTCGACAGTGATTCATTGTGATAATCAGAGTTGCATTAAACTCTCGATTAATCTTGTGTTTCATGATAGGTCCAATCATATAGATATCTGGTACCATCATCTCAGAGATTGTGTGCAGAGAAGGATCATGTTGCTTCAGTACATTCCCATGGAAGATTAGGATGTTGATATTCTGACGAAGGCGCTTGATGAGCTCCATCATTAGACATATTTGGAGGGGTTAATAGTCACCTTTTTGCCTTCTTAGATCTATTTTTCTTGCATTTTTATTATTATTTGGTTATATGATGCTAGTATAGGTGGTGATTAAGGCTAACATACTTTGAGTGCCTAATATGAGGTTGAGTGTAGAAAATCATGAATTATTAGCATTTTATAAGGATTTTATCATGAAGACTTGGAGGAGACAGCAAGGAGAAATTATATGAGGATTTTCCACCCTATTTAACTCTCAAAGGAAACCAAAGGATCCCAAATATTCTCTCGAGTAGTTACAATTCCAAAGACAGCCAAAGGATCCCCAAGGATTCTCTCCAACAATTCGAATTCCAGAGGCAACCAAGCAACTCAAAGAGGAGTGCACCCAATATTTGTTTACTTGGAGTCAAGTGGATTCAATCACCATTTTCTAAGGAGATATTGGTAGCTGCTCTGTAGAATAAACAGAGTAGAGGTAGAGCTAGGAAGGGGGTTGATTCTAGTCAGAAATTTTTTGCAAGCTATTGAGATTTTTATTATTTTTACGCAGTGATCAAACTTTCAGAAATGTATGAGGTTATTCTTTTATGAAATGAGCAGATTAATTTCATTTTACTAATTTAAGTTTCAGAGAGCTAGGCTCGTGGGTTAGGGCCCAATCCATGTGCCTCAACCTCTCTGTTGTATTTGTTCTCTGCTTTCTTTCATTCAATTAGTTCTGCTTCTAATAGTTTCATTGTTGTTTAGTTTTTCTTTCAGTGCGCTGTTGTAGTTTTCATTTGCTTATGATAGTAATAGAATAGAGGAAAACCAAAAATCTGTGGATCAAGACCCCCTTCTCATCTCTATCAATAGGGCTCGAGGAGGGTGAACCTTCCCACCAACTCAAAAACTAATTTCTGTTCACTATTTCTGAGATTAAAAGTAGATTTGCATTACCATTTTCATCCTTCCTTTTTGTATTTCATTTTCACGCATTTGCCTATTTTTCATGTATAGAACAATAGAGTTGTTTGTAGGAATTAGTGATAAATCCCTAAAGCAGCTCCGTGGTGCTTCCCTAATTCATTTTCCATCTTTGTATTCACAACCTTAGCATTGTTGTTATGCCCTCCATTCCCTCTTTTTCTCTGCTTATTGTAACTGTTGCACCCTCCTTTTTCCTCTAAAATAATTTAAACCCTTCAACCTGCCTTATTCCTTTACTTTTATTGGTTATAGTTTCCTTACTCTTTTTAACGCAAAAACACTTGAAAAACCATCAAATTTTGACCTCCGCCTTTCCTCCTCGAAATCCCTACTACCGTACTTCACTCATCGCAAATCACAGTTTTCATTTGGTTCCTTTTAAGACTTACCCCTCTTTTTTTCGATTGTGATATTGCGATATCACATATCGCATATTGAAACCTTTGCCCTTTCCACAATTGCACTTTGCACATCGCACCTTTTTCCCTTTTCCCTTACGACTTACCGCAATTCTCGCATCGCAATCGCACTTCGCACCTTTTCCCTTTTCCCTTAAGACTTACCACTTCCAAACGCCAATTGCGATATTGCGATCACACTCTGCCACTGTTCCCACTGCCACATCACCCGTCACATTTCACACTTCGCGGATTTTATCCGATTGCATTTCGCACTTTGCATCGTTTTATTTTTTCTTTGAAGACTTACCGCTATCCCTCCATCTTTGCGATATCACACTTTGCACTTCACAACTTTTACCACATCATAACTTTTTCCATTTTCTTTTAAGACTTATCGCTTCTATCTACCGATTGCGATATTGCGATCACGCTCCGCCATTGGTCCCATCGCTATGTCACTCATCGCAAATCACATTTCGCAAAATTTTCCCCTTTCTTTTAAGACCTACCTCTCTTTTTTCCGATTGCAATATTGTGATATCGCATATCGCAGATCGAAAAATTTTCCCTTTTCCCTTCTGTCATTTCACATTTCGCAGTTCTTTCCTTTTTGCATTTCGCATTTCACAGTTCTTTCCCATCGCATTTCTCACGTCACAGCTTTTAGCCCGTCACACTTTGCATTTCACAACATTTTCTCCATCGCATCTCTGCCATTGTACTTTTCAAATTATTCCACTTCAAAGCATCTTTGCGCTATAATAATTTTTAATCATGTTTAAACCCCCCTCTTTCCACTTCTAAGCCTTGTTCCATGTGTGAAGCCATTAGGGGAATTTTGAGGTCTAAAATGAGCCTCCTAAGGAAATAATAAAATAATAGCCAAAACAATAAAATAATATTTATAAATTTTAAATTCACTTTTTGCACCAAAATCCATGTAACCATGGTTAAATTCAATTCAAAATTTGTACCAAAAAAAAAATTGTATTGATGTGACTATAAATAAGAATAGGTTTTTCAAGAAAAATTCATTATCATTGCACAACTAATGCATTTTTCCTTTGTACTTAAATAAATTAAATTAAATATAAATATAAATTCATAAATTCTTAATGAGACGAATATATAATTTAAAAATAAATATATGAAAATATACAAATATAATATTTATTGAAAAGTGTGTAAATACATGAAGATTGTGTAGGATATGCTTTGTTTCTTTCAAAAAATATGAAATGAAAATAATAATATTTTATTAAAAAAGTGTGAAATGACATTTATTATGAGTACTTTACTTTATGACTTTAAAAGTACTTAGAGCACTACCATGATTAACTATGAGTTTTTATCCACCAATGAGAACGTGACAAGTAAGTACCTTTAACTAAAGTAATGCCACCTCAACCATTAGGGATGGTGTCATCTCCTAAAATGTGATTGGTTCTCATAAAGTGAATTTTGATTGTACATTTTCCTTAGGAGGCCCATTTTAGACCTCAAAATTCTCCTAATGCCTCCATTAGCCTCTTTAGCCTTTTTTTTCCTCCAAGCTGCAAATCAACACTTTTTCAATTAAAATTAAGCCATGGATAGCTTTATTGCATAGATAGAAGCATGGTAGATAGACCATAGGATAAGTAGAGTGCATTTAAATGTTTGGCCAAGTTAAGTGTGGTTTAGAATTAGTTTCCTTTCTGTCATTTATTTCCAGCGATTTAGTTTAGTTTCCTTTCCGTCATTTCTTTTCAGAAATTTAATTTAGTTTCTTTCTTCCATTTCCTTTCTGCACATTAAATTATTTTCATTTCCATCATTTCTTTTCTGAAAATTAAGTAGTTTCCTTTCTATCATTTCCTTCGAGCAATTTACTTTTCGGTTTTTATCATAGTTTAAGAAATAACACCCTTTCGTAAAGCATAAGAGGATGAAGGTGAATAGAATGCATTTGCTGTGTCTATAGCATTGTCACCTCCAAGTTTGTAGGAACCCCGAGTTGATAAAGTAAAGTAGGGCAACCCCTGGGAGTTGCAGCACTCTTGAAGTAATACCAGGGCTCACCACTCTTTGGCACCGTTTCCGGGGAGGTGTCTAGTAGAAATTTTGATTTTTTAAAGCATTCTTTTCTACTTTCCTTTATTTTCATGTCATTTCATAAATATTGAAAAAATACAAAAAGATATGACTTTCATGCCTCATAGGAGTAGGAATAATCAAATACAAATCTTACCTAAAACCCCACATCACCTCCTAGCCACCCTTCACTCTTCTTCAGTGGTAGTGAGATTGAACCCCCTATATGAGAGTCTTCTGAATACTTTGAGGATCCTATTGGGGAAGAAGAAGAAGACCTTGTTTCAACCGAGGGATCTGCTTCACCTATCTTAACCATGGCTGGGATCTCGAGAGCCTTTCCCATAAGAGAGGCAAATGGGAAAACTAAGATGAAAAAAATTAGCCCCTCAGCTCTCCCACACTTTCATGGACTTACCTCTGAGGACCCTGACACATTCTTGTTTGAATTTTTGTTTTTTGTAGGACTTATGACTACACCTATGATGATCAAAAGTTGAAGCTATTCCCATCCATCCTTAAGGATGCAGCCTTGCACTGGTTCATGGGTCTTCCTGGGGATAACATCACTACCTGGGCACAGATGGAAGAGACATTTTGCAGCAAATGCAAATACTACTGTAGGTCTAAGGAAACTAAGGATGATATCTTTAAGATGACTCTAGGGCCGGATGAATCCTTATAGGACTATGAAGAGAGGTTTCAATTGAACTATAAGAGAGCCAATTTTATTCTTGATCTTGAATCACTTAAGCTTGTACTTCTTCGAGGGATCAAAGAAGAGATGATAGAAACCCTCAATATGCTATCGGGAAGAGCTATCTACTAACAATCCTATGAAGAAATAAAAACTGTCTTCTGAAACCATTCTAGGGCATTTAGGAAGAAGGGTAGAGCTAGCCAAAGTACATATAATACCCCTCCCTCTTCCACCTTCATAAAACATGATATTGGAAACATGTTAGAGGACTTCAAGAGTGACATGACGCACACCTTTTCTTTTCAAATGGACACAATGTAGGTCTAAAGGAAGCAAGAGGAAGCAGAGAGAGCCCTGGCCATATTTTGTCCTAGATTTACCAGGAAGCACCCAAGAAATTAATGTCCACTAAATGTCATAGATTTTTGCTTAGTCTGTGAGGAGAATCATGCCACAGAAAAGTGTCCCTCCTTACCTGGACTTAAGGTTGTATATCAAGGTGGGGAAGCATTTCTAGAGCAACTCTGTTTCATCAACCAGAGAAGGCATCAAGGCCCTCGACCACATCAACAAGATATGCAAGGTGCACCTTACTCTTACTATCACAAAAATCAGAGTGCACCCATGAAACCTTGGTACACCCCCACTCCTCCATCCTGGTATACACCTCCTACTTGGCCCTACAACCCTTCATATCATCCTCAGCTAGTAAACCAACCATTTCAGTAGTATGTTGCACAACAGCCTTAGTGGAACAATCCATCTCAAGGGTGGAGTCCTCAACAAAATCAACCACCTGCTCTAATGCCTCCACCCCAACCTCAGCCTCAACTCACTCATGCTACTCCACCTAGGCTACCTATACCGGCACAAACTAATCCAAACTCGAACAACAGACAGGCACAACAGGCTCCCAGTGGAGAAACATCCTATCCAGCTTATGCTATGGAGATACAGGAGGTTAATCTCAGGTCGGGAAGAGTACTCCGAGAAAACCATCCTCCATCTCCACCTGTAGAGGTTGAGGAGGAAAGGGAAGAAGGTAACATTCAGATCCATAAGCCTCCTTTTCTTGAGCGCTTGATCCACCCTAGTCAGCACACCCTAGAGAAGACTGAACTCCTAGAAGAATTGGAAAATTTGTGTGTAAATATACCACTTCTCTAGGCCATTAAGGATGTCCCTATCTACAATAGGCTCATCAAAGAAAAGTGTTTCAAAAAACCTGGGAGAAGGGAGAGAGATACCCCCACCATCAATGTGGTAGGACAACTATCTGACCTAATTCTGGAGAAGGTGATATTTCCAAGGTACCTGGACCCTGGTAATCCAGTTGTCAATGTGCATATAAATGGTGTCATAGTTCCCAACACTCTGATTGATCTAGGGGTTGCCCTCAATGTCATGATCAAGGAAACTATGTTGAAACTTAATCTCCAAGGGACTTTGAGGAAAACCACATTAGTTCTTCAACTTGCATATCGGTCCACAATAACCCCAGAAGGAATTGTTGAGGATGTTATGGTTTCCATTGAACCTTGGGAGTATCCTATAGATTTTCTAGTCCTGCAACTAAAAACCAAGCTTAATGGTTATCCCCTCATCTTAGGGATACCTTGGTTAGCGACTATAGACACTTATATTAGTTGTCGGGCCAGAAACATAACTATCAAAAATTAGCCTTTGTCTAAAAAGCTAGTGTTAAATCCTCTAGCCCAGCCTTCCATTGATCATGATATCCCTATATGGTTGGAGGATGAATAATATGAGTTATATAACACTGCCCTATGTGTACAATAGATTCTATTCTTAGAGAGGGGAAGCTTGATGAACAGTGAACTCATCGACCATGCCATTCAAAACCAGCCCTCCACTAACATTCCTCTCGAAGCCTTAGTCAAAGAGTCAGAAAGCCAACCTTGGATGGAAGTGAACTCAGTGGATTCAACCTCTAAATCCACTAAGGCTATTAATTTTGGCCCATCCATCTCTCTAAAAATCAACCCAAACCTCTCGAATGAAGAAGAGAAGCATCTATGCCAGCTTTTGAAAGAGAACCTAGATGCATTTGCTTGGGATTACAAAGACATGAAAGGGTTGCATCCTTTAGAGTGAAAACATCATATTTACATCAAAGAAGGATGCAAGCCTGTGAGACAACCCCAAAGAAGGATGAACCTGGCTCTGAAGGACATAGTCAAAGAAGAGATGCAGAAACTATTAGATGCAGGGTTCTTATACCCTATATCTGTTAGTGAGTGGATATCTCCTCTTGTCCTAGTCCCAAAGAAGAATGGGAAGTGGTGAATTTGTGTTGATTATCGAGAACTTAACAAAGCCACCAAGAAATACCATTTCCCTTTGCCCTTTATAGACAAAGTCCTGGATGGCATTGCAGGGAAGAAGTTATTTTCCTTCTTAGATGGGTTGAGTGGGTACAATCAGATAAAAATCAGCCTTGAAGACCAGGATAATACTACTTTCAACTGCCCTTGGGGTACCTTCGCTTATAGAGTCTTACCCTTTTGGTTTTGCAATGCCCCATCTACCTTCCAAAGAGCTGTCCTGAGCATCTTTTCTGAGTTAATCCATGACTTTGTCGAAATCTACATGGATGATTTTACACAGTATGGGGATGAATTCCAGGAAGCTCTCTCCAATTTGGGTAAATTAATAAGAAGGTGCATTTATATGCATCTCTCCTTGAGCCCATAAAAGTGTGAGTTCTTGAAGGAAGCAAGGGTTGTATTAGGACACTCCATATCCCAAGCAGGAATACAGGTAGATCTGAAAAAAAATCACTATCATCAAAAGGGTAACTGCTCCTCAAAAGAAGAAAGATGTCAGGAGTTTCTTAGGCTTAGCTGGTTACTATAGAAGGTTCATCAAATATATAAGCAAGATGGCTTCGTCATTATTTGGGTTATTGGCCAAATATTCTAAGTTTATTTGGTCTGATCCTTGTCAAGAGGCTTTCAAGCTCATTAAGGAAAATTTGACTATTGCCCCCATCCTCTGAGGTCCAAATTGGACTCTGCCTTTCCATATCCACACTTATGCATAAGACAAAGTTATAGGGGCATCTTTAGGACAATTAGAGGACAAAATCCCTTATGCCATTTATTTCATCAGTAAGAAATTGTCTAAGGCCGAACTGAATTATACTGTTACTGAGAAGGAGACGTTAGCCACTATCCATGCTTTGAAAAAATTCAGGCATTATGTAACTGTATATCAGAACTTTGTTCACACTGACCATGCAACCATCAAGTATTTAATGAACAAATCAGATGTTAATTCTAGGATAATTAGATGGTTGTTACTTTTACAACAATTTGATTTGACTTTTGTTGATAAACCTGGAAGGGAGAATGTTGTTGCAGATTTTTTGTCCAGGTTAGCTCTCCTTGTAGGTGAAGAAGGAATGGTGGATGACCAGCTGCCAGATGAGCACCTCTTTTCTATATTAGCACTCTCACCATGGTTTACTAATATAGCCAACTACTTGGTTGCTGGGAGAATCCCTCCTAATCTTTCATTTAGGGAAAGGAGAAGAATCATCAGAAAAAGTGCCCCTTTCATATAGATCGGGGGAAACCTTTTCAAGCTAGGCCCTGATCAAATTATAAGGAGATGTGTAAGGGAGGAATAATTTTTTGATATCCACTCTGCATTTCATGACAACCCATGTGGAGGCCACTTTGTAGCAAAGAGAAATGCTTACAAATATTTGCAAGCAGGATAGTATTGGCCCACCCTTCACCAAGATTCGAGAAATACACCAGCAGGTGTGACCAGTGCCAAAGGATGGGGAAACCCACGCAAAGGGATGAGATGCCTTTGCACCCTCACGTGGCTCTTGAGCCATTTGAAAAGTGGGTCATGGAATTTGTTGGGCCTATCGATCCACCATCCGGACAAAGGAAGTATATCATAGTCTGCACTAATTACCTAACAAAATGGGCTAAAACAAAAGAATTGAAGGTAGAAACCGAGGAGAAAGTAGCAGAATTTCTGAGGGAGAATGTGTTTTACAAGTTTGGGTACCCCAAAGAAATAGTCACGGATCAGGGAGCACAATTCACTTCCCACCTCTTTGAAAATATTTTGAGGAAGAACAAGATCAAACATAGAAATTCTACTGCCTATCACCCTCAAGCGAAAGGGCCAAGTAGAAGTAACTAATAGAGATTTAGAGAGAATCCTCACCAAGGTTGTGAGAAGTAGCAGAAAAGATTCGGCAGACAGATCGGTAGAAGATACTTGGGCCTACAATACTACTTGGAGGACAACAACATGATTCACTCCTTATGAACTAGTCTATAGTAAGAAGGCTCTACTTTCAGTTGAGTTTGAATTCAATACTTTAAGAATGACAACTGAATTAAATATAGATCTATCAAATGACCAAAAATAGAGGTTACTGCAACTAAATGGATTGGATGAGGTCATAATCCAAGCACTTCTTCACACGGAGGTAGTTCAACTGCAAAGGAAGGTCTAGCATGAAAATAACATCAAATAAAAGACCTTCCAAGAAGGATATTGGGCGATGTTATCAAGGTTTAAAGATTTCAAAGGCAAGCTGATGACAAGATGGTTGGGACCTTACACATTGGAAAAATGTTTTGATAATGGCGCAGTTCAAATTAGAACCTTAGATGAGGAAGGAATCCCCTTGCTTGTCAATGGTCATATACTTAAAATGTACAAGAAGCCTTTGTCAAGGGCGGAGTTCAAAAATTCAATAAGCAGAGAGGTGTATGTGATGGGAAACTCCATATTTTCCCACACCTCCTGAAAAAAAGAAAAAGAAAAAATAAAGATGCATCGGTGAAAACCTCTCTGAGACACCCAAGGCAAGCTTGTGGGTTGAAAACCTCAATGGAGGCAACTCACTTGCTCTTAAAAAAAGGAAAAAAAAAGAGAAAAAGAGAATAAATATCCATGGGTGAAAACCTCTCTGAGGCGCCCATGGAAATTTTGTGGGTTGAAAACCTCCATGGAGGCAGCCCACTTTCTTTCAAAAAAAAAAAAAAAACATCTGCATCTCTGTGTTTTCTGTGTTTGTTGTTTTGCAGGTTATTAATGGTTTCTGGAAACGCAGGGGAGCATTCATCTTATTTTCCCTTATTCTATTTTACTATCCATCCCATCATTCACTCCATTCATTTCCATAACTCCTTCCATCACCTCCTTAAACCATATCCCTCCATTCCTGAGCATAATGTAGCAAAAGAAAGCAAGCCACAAACTGCTACAAACATCAAGAAGTTCCTTCACAAACAAAGTTGTTCTCGGTCTACAAATAAAAACAAGGAGGAGCTGATAAAGCAGACCCCAGGAAAGACAGGAGTGCCACCCATGGCTTTTGGATCACCCCCACGCAACATCTACAATGGGAAGAAACAACAAGAAATATCAGCAACTCACTCAGAGAGTTTCTCATTTAGCAAGATGCTCACTCAGAAAATAGGAAAATAAGGAAGAATGCAACATATAAGAGGCTTGTCTCCATATTCCAGCTCTTGTAAATGCCTTGAAAACATGTAAACTCATTTATAGTGTCTCACCCCTCGCTATGCATCCATAATAGCCAGAATTAATTAAATTTGCAGACTTAGAGTTTAAGGGGCATAAAGGTGGCCATTTAGCTTGGCCACCATCGTGAACTATGATTAGGAAGAATTGAAAATTCACACCACCTGGGAATGCAAAAGAAAAAATTTAAATCAAGTGGAGTAAAGGAGAAAGAGGGGAGGAAACACACATATGATCATGAATTAACATAGAGAAGGAAACAATGGTCTCTAACAAAAACTGGCGCTCAGGCTGAGTTACATAAGTGCTCCAAAATGAGTTGCACAATATAATAAAAAGATACACCATCTCATCCAAACCAGTGAATTGAGAATTTTTGAGGGAAAGAGACCAAAGGGAGCCCACAGCACAATAGTACCGAGAGTGGGCTGCGTATTTGGACAATGTGCAACAACATAACAACATCACCAAGAGAAGAACCAAAAGAAGAAGAAGAAGAGACAAAGGGCCAAGGAAAAACGGAAGAGATGGTAATAGAAGTCATAGAGATAACAGAAAGTGAGTAAGAATCAGACTCATAGCACAACACCACATCCCCTCAAGACAAAGAGTTAGTTGCTACATTAGCTCCTCTGAGCGCAAAGAGACAAAGGCAGACCTCTATGTATTTCAGAGCTGATAAGAGTCAGAGGATAAGTCAGAGAGATACAAAAACTCCTCCCATGAGCTCGACTATCATTGAATAATCACCAAGAGAGCAGGAAAGAATCGAAGAAACAGTTCTGAAGGAGCAGCTACAGAAGGCACAGGCAGAGAATGTAGCACTGGAGGAGAAATTGCAGCAAAAAGGGCAACAAGTAGCCACCATGGCAGACTTATGCATATAAGCCCTTCATCAAACATTCCCTTCTGACTCATATGATGTGTACCTCAAGGAGCAGTGGCTCCTATTTCAAATCAAAACTCCAACCTCCCATGGATCCCCACCTTTCCAATATTGTAGGAAATTAATGGATTTCTACAAGCAAGCTAACATGGCTGATCAGGCAAAGATGGCAGAGTCTTATGTGCATAACCTTGTGCTGACAAATCTGGATATGTGGGACCCCAATCCTATAATGGGTGATATGGAGTTGATGGCTTTAGTATCTTGGATGATGAATGAGGACACTAGAGCAAAAGAGATATGGTGGGTCATGAGAAGAAAATATCAAACATTCTCTAAGTGTTGGATCTTCTTCATGCAGAAGTAAGATAGAACATTCTCTAAGTTCGATGAGTTTAAGGCACTGGTGGAGAAAGAGATGGGGAAGCAAGTGAAGGCTCTTAGGAGCGTTAATGGTGGATAATACATCTCTAACGAATTCAAGAACTTCTGCAGCAAAGAAGGAATTTGAAGAGAACTCATAGCGCCTCATAACCCACAGCAGAATGGGGTTGTGGAGAGGAAGAACATAACTATTATGGGTGCAGCATAAGTGATGTTGCATGATGAAGGCCTACCGATGCATATGTGGGTGAAAGCATGCAATACAGTGGTACATGTGCAAAATTGTTGTCCTCATAAAGTACTTGGCATGAGTGCACCTGAAGAGGCTTTCACTAGTAAGAAACAAGATGTTTCACACTTTACGATTTTTGGCTCATCTATTTTATGTGCATGTCACCAAGGACGCCAGGAAGAAGCTAGAACCGACTGCTGAGGTTGGGATTTTTGTGGGGTAAACTGAAACACCCCATAATTATCATGTGTATTTTCCAAACAACAAAAATATTGTTCAGCGATGAAATATCAAATTTGATGATGAGAAATCCATGCAGTTGTCCCTTGAGAGGGAGATGGACTTGCATGCAGAGGAGGAACTGCTGGTTCCCAAGGATGAGTCTCAAGATGTGGATCAACCACATGAGGAGATTCATGGAGTGGAGTAAAACACTCATGTAGAGCCATCCATCATAAATGGCTGAAGGTGGACCATGGAAGCTGATAGATTGAGACTTGATACTGCACAGAATGTAGGAGCCCCTACTTCATAGTGCAGGCAGAGACAGTCTCCTGGCCGATTTACTAGATACATGGCTCTTATGAGTAAATGTATTGTGATTGAACCATCTTCATTTTAGGAAGCAATGCAACAGACTATTTGGGTTGATGCAATTGTGGAGAAGTATGACTCCATTTTCAAGAACAGTGCATGGGAGATAGTCCCAAAACCGGTCGACAAGTTAGTGGTTGGATCGAGATGGATCTACAAGGTAAAGCAAGCTACTGATGGGAGTGTGGAAAAATACAAGGCCAGATTTGTGGTTTGGGGTTTCTCACAGATCGAGGGGATAGATTATGATGAGACTTTTGCACCTGTTGCAAGGTACTCTTCCACAATATCCATGCTTCCACTCTTAGTGCAAATGGGTTGGCGCATTCATCAGATGGATGTGAAAACTTCATTTCTTAATGGGATCATTGAGGAAGAGGTGTACATAGAGAATCCTAAAGGTTTTGAAATATTCAACAGTGAGTCGCATGTGTGCAAGCTCAAAAGAGCACTGTATGGGTTGAATCAAGAACCCCATGATTGGTACACTCAGATCGACATATATTTCACTAGATTGGGCTTCACCAAAAGTGAAGCAAATGCAAACCTATACCAGATTGTGGTTTAGGGTAAGATATTTATTATTGTTCTTTATGTTGATGATCTAATTTTGACTGGTGATGAGCAGCTGATACACTCATGCAAGGAGGATATTTCAAGGGAGTTCAAAATGAAGGACATGGGACTACTTCATTATTTCCTTGGATTGGAAATATAGCTGCGGGATGGTGAAATTTTTGTGTCTCAAGGAAAGTATGCAAAGGAGATACTGGGTAAGTTTATCATGGAGAGATGCAAACCCATGGATACTCCTCTTCCAGGAAATTTGAGGAAAGAGGATGCTACTTCTGGAGAGGTAGTGGATGCTACTGTCTATTGACAATTAATGGGTTCGCTAATGTATTTGGTGAACACGGTACCAAACATTTGCTACGCAGTTAACCAACTGAGTCAAGATATGGTTAAGCCTACCAAGATCTTTTGGAAAGCGGGGAAGCATGTCCTGAGTATATTCTATGGTACAGACGGATGGAGTGAAGTTGCATGGCTTCACGGATGCATATTGGGATGGCAGTCCATCGAACAGAAAGAACACATTAGGGGGGATCTTTAGCTTTGGATCGACAACAGTTTCCTGGTATAGCAGGAAACAACGATCTGTGGTACTCATTTCAGCGGAAGCAGAATACATGGCAGCAAGTCAAGCTGCATGTGAGGCTATATGGATGAGAAAGATCTTGGTTGGTTTGTTTGGTTCTTAGATGGATCCGATAGTGATTCATTGTGATAATCATAGTTACATTAAACACTCGATTAATCTTGTCTTTCATGATAGGTCCAAGCATATAGATATCTGGTACCATCATCTCAGAGATTGTGTGCAGAGAAGGATCATGTTGCTTCAGTACATTGCCATAGAATATCAAGATGCATACATTCCGACGAAAGCACTTGATGAGCTCCATCGTTATACACATTTGGAGGGGTTAATAGTCACCTTTTTTCCTTCTTAGATCTCTTTTTCTTGCATTTTTATTATTATTTTGTTTTATGATGCTAGTATAGGTGGTGATTAAGGCTAACATACTCTAAGTGCCTAATATGAGGTTGAGTGTAGAAAATCATGAATTATTAGAATTTTTATAAGGATTTTATCATAAAGACTTGGAGGAGATAGCAAGGAGAAATTATAGGATGATTTTCCACCCTCCTTAACTCTCAAAGTTAGCCAAAGGATCACAAAGATTATCTCAAGTAATTCCAATTCCAAAGACAGGCAAAGGATCCCCAAGGATTCTCTCCAGCAATTTGAATTCTAGAGGCAGCCAAGCAACTCAAATAAGAGTGCACCCAGTCTTTGTTTACTTGGAGTCAAGTGGACTCAATCACCATTTTCTAGGGACTTGTTGGTAGCTGCCCTGTAGAATAAATAGAGTAGAGGTAGAGCTAGGAAGGGGGCCAATTCTAGTCAGAAATTTGTTGCAAGCTATTGAGATTTTTATTATTTTTACTCAGTGATCAAACTTTCAGAAATGTATGAGGTTATTATTTTATGAAATGAGAAGACTGATTTCATTTTACTGATTTAAGTTTTAGAGAGATAGACTCGTGGGTTAGGGCCCAATCCATGTGCCTCAACCTCTCTGCTGTATTTTTTCTCTGCTTTCTGTCATTCAATTAGTTTTGCTTTTGATATTTTCATTGATGTTTAGTTTTGCTTTCAGTGTGTTGTAGTTTTTCATTTGCTTGTGATAGTAATAGAACAGAGGAAAACTAAAAGGTTGTGGATCAAGACCCCCTTCTCATCTCTGTCAATAGGGCTCGAGGAGGGCGAACCTTCCCACCAACCCAAAAACAGATTTCTGTTCACTATTTTTGAGATTAAAAGTTGAGTTGCAGTACCATTTTCAACCTTCCTTTCTGTATTGCATTTTCATGCATTTTCCTGTTTTTTATGCATAGACCAACATAGTTGTTTGCAGGAATTAGTGATAAAGCCCCAGAGCAGCTCTGACGTGCTTCCCCGCGTCATTTTCCATCTCTGCATTCACAACCTGAGCATTGCTATTACGCCCTACATTCCCTCTTTTTCTTTGCTTATTCTAACTGCTACACCCACCTTTTTTGATCAAGTGATCATGTCCAAAAGGAAAAAAATGCTCAAAATTGGAATTGCTCATAATTGGTTGCAACCTAAACGACTAGATAGGCCTTGTCACTGCAATTTTGGTGCCATGAACAAGACTAAAATCCGATGTCATATGAGAAAGATATTGAATTTTTAAAACGCCCAATGACCTTCAAAACGAGACTTTTGAACACACAAAAAAAAATTGTCATTTTTCAGAAAATTTTGTGGCAAATTTCATTTTTTTATTAAGGTTTTGGAAGCCTATCAAAGGGTACCACATGGCCTACCTGGAGACTACCACGTGGACCTAGGCCTGTGGTTCAAGTTTTGTTCAAAAAATATTTTGGAGGGTAGACCCGACCCGACCTGAATGGAGTCGGGTTACCTTGAACCCATTCGGGTCAGCAGTCGGGCACGACACAAATTGAACGCATAAGGGTCAGCCATTGTGCAGGTGTGAACGGTCATGGTGGGCGGAGGTCGACCTGACCTGAACGGAGTCGGGTCAGCTTATAGCGGAGTCGTTTCACAGTTGAACGGGCAGTTAAAATAGAGGTAAGCCCTCAGGGATTAAGGGTAGAAGACACGTGACTTCGCGCAAGGACCAAGGGCTAAGCCCATTTCACAGGTGAAAATTTTTGTGTTGGGCCACGGGTGCTAGCCCCCTAGCCACATGACTTGCGGGCCATGACCATGGGTGGGGGGCTAATCCATTAACCGCTAGCGTAAAATGCCTGATTTTTCCGCATTTGAACACGAGTTCAATCGACAGTAAAATTAAATGCCTCTGCCAAATTAGCAACGCGGTTCTGCCTATTCTGGTTTATCCAAATATTTTGGTGGCTCTAACTAGAGTTCCTCCAGTTTTGGAGGAGGATTTCCAGTGCCACTGGGCAAAGTTTGTTTTGGTCATAAATTTCTCAATATTCGACCAAACAAGACAAAAATTTAGTTAATTTTGGCTATTTTGAGCATTCTGGAGAGGTTGGGACAGATTGAAAAGCCAACAGAGGTGTTTTTCAGCCATTTTTTATTTATGGAAGCTTGGAAAGCCATCAGGGCCATGAGGGAAATGGAGTTGTATTGGGCTACACTTCACTGTTTGAGGTGAAATAAAAGCCATTCTTAGCTCATTTTCGTCTTCTAAATTCAATTTCACAGCTTTTTTAGCTTGCTTTGCCTTATTTCTCACTGTAAAACCAATTTGAGCAACTTAAGAGAGCAAGGACATGCCCATTGGGAGCCTTGGACCCGGAAGATGTAGTCCAGGAGGGGTGAACTGCCTCATCATGTTGCTATGTTGTTATGGTGAAGTTATGCTATTGTGTATTCCTAATTTAAGATGTTAAACAGTAATTTTAATTAACATTCCCTCACACATAAACTCAAAAATAGTTACCAAAAACACTTTGTTTAATTTGCAAGACATGATAAACACTTTTCACACTTAATTAAAAGGAAATGGATACTTTGAACAGCAGATAAAAATAGTTTCATTTTCAGATCAGTTGGTATTACAGCTAGAGTTTTACTCTACATTTGCTTTGTGCAAATATATAGTTGATTTTTTGCAAGTTTTGATGCTTACTAGGCTTGAACTCAAAAGAGGGGAAGGACAATTGGTTAGAGCACAAGCTAATCCTCAACCAAGGAGGGCCATAGAGCCATTTCCTCCACCATCTATTACACCCCAAGAGTTATTGAAGAAGCCTCAAGCATGTCTTCAAGAAAGGGAGAAGCTCCTGAAGACATTGATCCCAAGGAAGAAGAACGGGTATTCTGAAAAGCTTTTTTGGACACGATTGAGATGGTGAGGATACTCTACCAAGAAAGGAATGATATGCTTTTCGTAGAAGGGTCTAAAAAACATAAATAAGGAGAGGGTTCTTTAGGAGTAAAGAAAAGTGATGACAAGTCAAAGAAAGGACACTTAGGAAATGGTGATCCACCATTCCCATCTTCATCCTCTTCCTCTACATCGTCATCCTCAGCTTTGGTGAATCAATCTCACAAGTATAAAACCACTGGTAAAAGTCCATTTTTAAAGCTTGATGTTAAATTTGAGTTGCCTATGTTTAACGGTGAAATCAATGCAGAGAAACTTGACAATTGGATAAGACAGTTGCAAGTTTACTTGAGGATACAGAACCTTCATGATGACGAAACCAAGATACAGTTAGCCTCTTTGAGAATGGATGGAGCAGCATTGGTATGGTGGGAAGCCAAGACCAAGGGTGAAATTAAAAAAATATGGTAAGATCACTTTATCATGGGCTGAATTTATTACTGCAATTAAAAAGCAATTTTATTCATTAGCTCATTTACAAAAGGCTATCATGAACTTGCAAAATTTCAGATAGCTTAAGGGACAAAATGTACAAGACTTACAAAGTCAAGATACTTTGCTAAAATATATAGGTGGTTTGCACAGCTACCTTAGACATAATATCCTTATGTTCAATCCTACTAGTCTAGATGAAGTTTGTGTACAATCTATGCATTTAGAGGCTAGAGGAAAAAACACTTTTGATGGGGGTAGAAACAAGCCTTTTAAGGGGAAAAACAAAGATAAAACCTTTAAGGGAAAAGAAAAAAAGAATGCATCTGTCAAACAAGAGGGTGAGAAAGTGAAATGTAAACATTGTTCAAGAGAAGGCCATGAAGAGAAAAAATGTTGGAAATTACATCCTGAAAAAAGAACTCAGTTTAACAAAAAAAAAGGAAAAAAGAAAACTGCAGCTACTACAACTACGCCACAAGACTTAGGTGATGATTCAGGTGACGAAACCAAAATTGCAGCCATGGGTTTGAAAAGTATGAAGGGAAAGGAAACCAAAACTAAGCCAAGCACTAGTACTTCAAATTGTCATGTACAAACTCCAAATGAGGAAGAAAGAATGAATTGTTCCATGTGAGGGTAGTCTCAAAACATACAAAAATTGACACACTATTTGACAGTGAGTCACAAGAAAAACTCATATCAGAAGACTTGGTAAAACAAATTAAATTTGAGACCATTCCACATCCCAATCCATATCCACTTGGATGGATATGCAAGGATGCAAACTTACAAGTCTCAAGAAAGTGCATATTGTGATTTGCAATTACTGCACACTTTATTGACACAGTTGAACTTGATGTAGTACCGCTTGATATATTAGGAATTGTTTTGGAAAGTCCTTAATTATTTTATAGGAAAACAATCTTCCATCACCATGAAAATAAGTATCATCTCTTTAAAGATGGCAAGGAGTTCATTATCAGAGCACATCGCAAGAAGGCAAATATAGCGATGCTAAATGCGGGACAGGTAAAAAGGCTAGTGATTTCTAGTAAAAGTTTTGTAATTCTTATGGTTAAGCCCAAGGTTTATGTGAATCATGAGTCATTTGAAAATTTTGATTCCAAGATTAAATCAGATTCATATGATGTAGTTGATGCACATCATGAGATGTTTCAGGAACCGACAGGTTTACCTCCTAAGAGGGAGATTCAGCATGAAATCCAGTTACATCAATATTGTCCTCTTCCTAACATAGGCATGTACCGCATGTCTATCATGGAGAATGCTGAAATCAAGAGGAAAATTAAAGACTTGTTGGACAAAGGATTCATATGACCAATCACTTCACCATGTGGGTCACCGATAGTGTTGATTCCAAAGAAAGATGGAACTTGGCGTATGTGTGTGGACTTCAGGGCATTGAACAGGATAATGGTAAATAATTGTTACCCACTCCCAAGGATAGATGATTTGTTAGATCAGCTGAAAGATGCTAAATATTTCACTAAGTTATACTTACGTAGTGGTTATCATCAAGTTAGAATTGCAGAAAGTGACATTTGGAAGACAACATTTAAAACCAAACAGGGATTCTTTGAGTGACTTGTTATGTCGTTTGGTTTATGCAATGCACCTGCAACTTTCATACGGGTAATGGATGATGTATTACGTCCTTTTCTTGATGATTTCGTTATTTTCTACTTAGATGACATCTTAATTTTCAGCAAGACTAGAGAAGAGCAGGTCATGCATGTTAACAAAGTACTTGATATTTTGAAGAAAAATCAGTTGTTTCTTAAAATTTCAAAGTGTGAATTTGGGAAAAAAATTTTGGTTTATTTGGGACACATAGTAGGAGGAGGTGCTTTAAGAATTGATCCTTCTAAGGTAGAAGCCATTGTGAATTTTCCTACTCCCAAATCCATTACAAAGGTAAGAATTTTTTTGGTTGCAGCTCAGTATTGGAGGAAGTTTATTTCTAACTTCTCTACCATAGCAGCTCCTATGCATGCAGTGACAAGTGTGAAGCATGCTTTCCAATGGGGAGGCAAGCAACATGAAGATTTCAAGTCTTTTGAAGAAGATAAGTTCAGCTCCAGTCCTTGCATTACCGTACTTGAGACAACCATTCGAGATTCAAACCGATGCTAGTGATTACACCATGGGTGCAGTTCTCTTACAACATGGTAAGCCTATCACATTTTATTCTGAAACATTTAATGGTGTTGTTGTGAATTATCCTACATATGGAAAGGAGTTGTATGCATTGGTACAAAGCGTCAAAAAGTGGAAACACTATTTGATGGGCAAAAAAACGATTGTTCATACCAACCATCAACCTTTACAGTACTTGCAGTCACAAAGTAAATTACAGCAGTCACGAAATTTCAGATGGATGGGTTTCCTACAACAAGTTCACTTGGTAATAAGGTACAATAAAGGTATTTTCAATCAATTTTCTGATATGCTTTCAAGGCCTATTATTAGTGCTACTACTTTACTTAAGAATGATTCTATTGTACATGAGAGCTAGATAGAACAATATGCATCAGATGTTGATTTTAAGGATGTTTATGCTAACTTGAGTGAAGGGAATCATGTTGAGGAGAATGATTATCATTTGCATAATTATTTTTTGTTTCATATGGGCAAGTTATGTATACCATAGGGGGAGAGACTAAGCATCATGCTCATTCTTCTCTTATTGTTGGACATTTCGGGGTAAGCAAAACAATGGCACATTTACAGAGGTATTGTTATTGGCCTCACATGGTAGATAGTGTTTCACGTTTCATTAGAGGTTGTTCATTATGTGCTACAAGCAAGCCTAGCAATAGGAAGCTTGGTTTATATACGCCATTTCCGGTACCTTCTAGACCATGGGAAAGTGTGTCTATGGATTTTGTTGGAGGTCTACCATTATCTAGAAAGTAGCTTGATTATATTTATGTGGTAGTTGATAGATTCCGCAAGATGTGTATTCTTATGCCATGTAAGAAATATATAACTGATGAACAAACTGTTGATTTATATTTTCAACATGTATGGGTTCATTATGGCTTTCCTACTTATATTGTTAGTGAGAGGGATTCAAGATCTGTTGGGAATTTTTGGTCCAAACTATGGAAGATGATGGACACCAAGTTGAAGAAGAGTATTGATTTCCATCCGCAAACAGATGGCCAAACAGAGGTAGTGAACAGAACCATTGTACATCTTTTGAGACGTTATTGCAGCAAGCATCCCAAGCTTTGGGATGAGCACTTTCATTATATTCAGCATGCTTACAACCGGGCCAAGCACTCTTCTACAAATACTTCACCTTTTGAAGCTTGCTTTGGGTATTTTCCCAAGTGACCTTTAGATTTCATTCTTGAGAAGGATGTTGCCATTGATGGGCATAGTGACATTGACAAAGCTCGCATGTTCATTGAAATAATTCAGCTCATACATCAACAGGTTCAAGAACAGCTTGAAAAAAGTCGAGGCAAGTACAAGGAGAGGCATGACAAATACAGAGTTGATCATAAGTTTCAAGAAGGAGATGAGGTATGGCTGCATATTAGTAAGGAAAGAATGCAAGGAGAAGGTAAAAAGCTGAAGCCTATTCGTTATGGTCCATTCAAGATCCTTAAACAAGTTGGAAATAATTCTTTTCAACTAGATTTGCCTTCATATATGCAAATTTATTCCATTGTGAATGTGAAAAATTTACGTTTGTATGAACCTCTTTTAATTGTTGATTATGAAAGTGACATTCAGCTGCCATCCATAGAGGATTTCTCACCAGAATTTTTGGATGGGCTGAAATAGGATGTTATCCTTAATAGGACACACACTTCGAGGAGGGGAAATGTTGATTATGTTTGGGTTGGTCTTAGAGGCAGCAAACCGAGTAAGGAAAAATGGATGGGGGTGGAAAAGGTGAGGGATCTGTACACTCATCTTCTTAATAGGTAATTGAAGGCTTTTGGGGTCCAAAATATTCCCAATGGGGAGGTGTGATCAGGTGATCATGTCCAAGAGGAAAAAAATGCTCAAAATTGGAATTGATCAGAATTTGTTGTAACCTGAACGACCAGATAGGCCTCATCACTGCGATTCTGGAAGTCGTGAACGGGACTCAAATCCAATGTCGTATGAGAAAGATATTGAAGTTTTAAAATGCCCAATGACCTTCAAAACAGGAGTTTTGAACACAATTTGTTTTTTGTCATTTTTTAGAAAATTTTGTGGCAAATTTCATTTTTTTATTAAGGTTTTAGAAGCCTATCAGAGGGTGCCACATGGCCTGCCCAAAGGCTGCCACATGGCCCCAGGCCTATGGTTCAATTTTTGTTCAAAAAATATTTTGGAGGGCAGACCCAACCCGACCTGAACGGAGTTAGGTCACCCTGAACGCATTCGAGTCAGCATTCGGGCATGACACGACCTGAAAGCATAAGGGTCAGTCATCGTGTAGGTGTGAACGGTCATGGTGGGTGGAGGTCGACTCGACCTGAACGGAGTCGGGTCAGCTTATAGCGGAGTCGTTTCACAGTTGAACGGGTGGTTAAAACAGAGGTAAGCCCTCAGGGCTTAAGGGCATAAGACACGTGACTTCGCGCCAGGACCAAGGGCTAAGCCCATTTCACCGGCATTAATTTTTATGTTAAGCTGCAGGTGCTGGCCCCCTAGCCACGTGACCTGTGGGTCGTGATCATGGGTGGGGAGCTAATCGATTAACCGCCAGCATAAACTGCTCGATTTTTCTTCTTGTGAACAGGAGTTCAATCGACAGTCAAATTAAATGCCTCTGCCAAATTAGCAGCGCGGTTCCGCCTATTCTGGTTTATCCGACTATTTTGGTGGCTCTAACTAGAGTTCCTCCAGTTTTGGAGGAGGACTTCTAGTGCCACTGGGCAAAGTTTGTTTTGATCATAACTTTCTCAATTTTCGACCAAACAAGACAAAATTTGAGTCAATTTTGGCTATTCTAAGCATTCTGGAGAGGTTGGGACAGGTTGCAGAGCCAAAAAAAGTGTTTTTCAGCCATTTTTGCTTCAGGGAAGCTGGGAGAGCCATCAAGGCCATGAGGGAAATGGAGTTGTATTGGGCTACACTTCACTGTTTGAGGTGAAATAAAAGCCATTCTTAGCTTATTTTTTGTCTTCTGAATTCAATTTCACAGTTGTTTTAGCCTTTTTAGGCTTATTTATCACTTTAAAACCAATTTGAGCAACTTAATAGAGCAAGGACATGCCCATTGGGAGCCTTGGACCCGACAGATGTAGCCCAGGAGGGGTGAAATGCCTCATCATGTCGTTGTGTTGTTATGGTGAAGTTATGTTGTTGTGTATTTATGATTTAAGATGTTAAACAGTAATTTTAATTAACATTCCCTCACACATAAAATCAAAAACAATTACCAAAAACACTTTATTTAATTTGCAAGACATGATAAACACTTTGCACACTTAATTAAATGGAAATGGATACTTTGAATAGCAGATACAAATAGTTTCATTTTCATATCATTTTTCCCCTAAAATCACTTAAACCCTTCAGCCTGCCTTATTCCTTTGTTTCTATTGGTTACGGTTGCCTTACTTGTTTTAATGCAAAAATGCTTGAAAAACCATCAAATTTTTATCTCCACCTTTCCTCCTCGAAATCCCCTCTACCGTACTTCACTCATCGCAGATCGCAGTTTTCATTTGGTTCCTTTTAAGACTTACCGCTCCTTTTGCCAATTGCGATATTGCGATATCGCATATCGTAGATCACAACATTTTCCCTTTCAGCAATCACACTTTTCACGTCGCACATTTTTCCCCTTTTCCTTACGACTTACCACAATTACCGCATCGCAATCGCACTTCGCACCTTTTCCCTTTTACCTTAAGACTTACTGCTTCCAAACGCCGATTGCGATATTGTGATCGCGCTCCACCACCGGTCCTTCACACTTCGCGGATTTTATCCCATTGCATTTCGCACTTGGCACTTTGCATCGTTTTCCTTTTTCTTTTAAGACTTACCGCTATCCCTCCAACTTTGCGATATTGCGATTGCAATATCACACTTCGCAACATTCCCTAAACAACACTTCCACTATCCCTCTAACTTTGCGATATTGCGATTACGATATCGCACTTCACACTTCGCAACTTTTACCACATCGCAAATTTTCCCCTTTTCTTTTAAGACTTACCGCTCCTATCTATCGATTGCGATATTGCGATCACGCTCTGCCACCGATCACACTTCCCCGTCAGTCGTTGTAAATCACATTTCTCAACCTTTTCCCTTTTATTTTAAGATCTACCGCTCTTTTTTCCGATTGCGATATTATGATATTTCATATCGCAGATCGCAAAATTTTCCCTTTTCGCATTTTGAATTTCATAGTTCTTTCCTTTTCACATTTTTCATTTCGCAGTTCTTTCCCATCGCATTTCGCAGATCGCAGCTTTTAGCCCATCGCACTTCGCATTGCGTAACTTTTGCTCCATCACACCTCTACCATCGCACGTTTCAAATTATTCTGATCCAAATAATTTTTGCGCTATAATAAAGTTTTAATCAGGCTTAAACCCCCGCTTTCCACTTCTAAGCCTCGTTTCATGTGTTAAGTCCTCCATTAGCGTCTTTAGCCTTTTTTTTCCTCCATGTTGAATTTCAACACTTTTTTCAATTAGAATTAAGCCATGGATAGCTTCGCTGCATAGATAAAAGCATGGTAGATATACTGTAGGATAAGTAGACTATATTTAGCTGTTTGGCCAAGTTAAGTGTGGTTTAGAATTAGTTTCCTTTCTGCCATTTATTTCCAGCAATTTAGTTTAGTTTCCTTCCTGTCATTTCTTTTCAACAATTTAATTTGGTTTCTTTTTTCCATTTCCTTTCTACACATTAAATTACTTTCATTTTTTTCATTTCCTTTCTACAAATTAAGAAGTTTCCTTTCTATCATTTCCTTCCAACAATTTTAATAAATAACACCCTTTCATAAAGTAGAAGAGGATGACATGAACATAATGCATCTGTTGTGTATATATCACTGTCACCTGCAAGTTTGTATGAACCCCGAGTTGATAAAGTAAAGTAGGGCAACCCCTGGAGTTGCAGCACTCTTGGTGCAATACCAGGGCTCACCAACGCTCACCAAAAGAAAATTTGAATACCATAGAGACAAAATCAGGGTGAAGGATAATCCCTTTCTTGTTGAGAGGGAGTGTTGAGATTCAACAAGAATATTCAACACCCATGCGTAGTATATTAAGCGTTGGTTTCATTAAGCACCCAGACTAGGGTGGGGCCCACAGTGCTATTTTTGGGTGCATGTCTATTTTGATTATCCCTTAATTAAGACGGACATTAAATTGTAATCTATTCTCAAATTGGACTTGAATGAGTTAACTGGAAGTGATAAATTCAGTTAGCTATTGTATTTTGAGTTAGAGGTTGTTGGTGAGGCATGCAGAGTAATTCTAGTTGTAACAGAGTTCGAAGTGCAATGGTGCATGAGTTGGTGCAAGTTGTAAATCAGTTAACTCAGTTAAGTGAGTTAAACTCAGTTGTGCTAGTTGTAACTGTTAGATACACTAGTGAGAGATCAAGTGAATTAAATATTAATTAATTCACAATCAATGATCTCACATGCAACTCAGGATTTACTATTATTAGTTGCATGCATGTCAGATCCAGCGGAGACCCAGTTGAGTTCTAGGTGAAGGGGAATTTGACTATCAATTGTAGGATTATTGGCTTGCACACATGCAGGGAAACACCCATTATATTTCCCATGATACTTGTGCAGTCAAGGCATGCAAGTATTTCTATATTTTAGAGATCTTTACCATCAGGGATTGTGCAAGCAAGGGAGGCTATCTGGAGGCTGAGAATTGGCTATGTGTTGGTCAGTTTTTCATATGACACTGTGAGACAATTAGCTGAGTGTAAGAGGGATCTTGCAAGAATAGTTTTGTATGTAATTTTTTCATGATCCATGCTTAATATACAATAGAATATAGTGGGGTTTTTAGCTGTAATATTTCCCTGAGAAATTATATGTTTTGTGTGTGATTGATGTTTCTTCATGTTCATGTGATTAGCGATCGTGTTTTTAATTCTGCAAAATATTTGTAAAATCGATTCAGTATTTAACTTTAGTACATTGTTAGATCGGGTGAATCCAAGATATACATTCATGTTGTATAATTTCAACATGGAATTTAGTGAACATTCATTCTGAGGGTGTTTTCTGGTACATCTAGGGAAAAAAATAGCTAAGGCCCTCTTTGGTTCATCTTGATCTGCATTGTGTCAATTTGCAAAGCAAAGGTGTGAAACATCTCACTTTTGAAGTCCTCCAACATATTTCCAATCTCATGCTTAATGGAGTTGGAAGAGGAAGGGGTTTTGGTCATGCTTTGGCTAGCTCTACCCTTCTTCCTAACTGCCTTAGAGTGGTTTCTAAAGACAGTTTTTATGTCCTCATAAGGTAGTTGGTAGATGTCTCCTCCAGATAACATGTTAAGGGTTTCTATCACCTCTTCCTCGATCCCTTGGAGAAGTACCCATTTGAGTGATCCGGGATCAAGGGGGCAGTTGGCTCTTTTATAGTTCAGCTATAATATTTCTTCAGAATCCTACAGGGATTCATCCAGTCCCAGAGTCATCCTAAATATATCCTCTTTGGTTTCTTTGGATCTGTATTAGTCTCTATATTTATTGTTGAATGGCTCTTGCATCTGTGCCCATGTAGTTATCATGTTCCCAGGCAAACCCATGAGGTTGGATTGGAACAATTTTATCTTTCGGTCTTCTGAGGCGTAGTCATAAGTCTTGTAGAAAACAAAAAACTCAAACATGAAGGTGTCAGGATCCTCAAAAGTAAGGCCATAGAAATGTGGAAGGGTTGAGGGACTGATATTATTCATTTTAGTTTCTCCACCTGTTTCTCTATTGGGAAAGACTCCTTGGGTCCTAGTTTCAGCCATGGCTTGAACTGGTGAAGTAGGTTCCTAAGGTGAAGTAAGTTCCTCTTCTTCTCCAATAGGTTCTTCAAAGTTTTCAAGTGGTTCACTTATGGTGTTTTCAACCTCAGAGTCACTGAATAAGAGTGAAGGGTGACTATGTGGGGATGTGGGGGTTTTTGGTAAGAGTTTTCCTAGGTTATCCCTACTCCTATGAGGCATGAAAGTAATATTATTTTTGTATTTTTCAATATTTTGGAATTGAATGTAAAATAAAAGTAGAAAAGAATTCTAAAGAAGAATCAAACATCCACTTAGACACCTCCCTGGAAATGCAACCAAAAAGTCGTGAGCGCTGGTATTGCACCAAGAGTGATGCAACCCCTTGAGGCTATTCAACTTTACTTTATCAACCCGGGGTTTGTACAAACTTGGAAGTGACAAGACTCTATGCACAACATATGAGTTCTACTCATTCCATCCTTTTTTAAGTTCTACAATGAGGTGTTATGGTTAGGGTTACTTCTAGGAAAGGAAGTTTGTCACACTTCTGAATGTAATCTAAGTCTGGAAATAAATCATGAAAATTACTCTATCAACAGGGAAATAAAATACTCTATATCAAACTTATTCATCTAGCTATCTAAAAGAAAGAGAAATTCACACTTAAGCTAATGCAAGAAAGGAAATTACACTAAGTGGCATTCATAATCGAAATTGATGAATTGAATTGCAGAAAGGGAAACTAATCTAGAGCACACATACTGAACCAAATGACTAATTCAATCCTATCTATATTATGCTTAACTATTGTGTTTAATGATGCATCTTGCAATGAGCTAATCACACTTTTTAATGACTCTGTTTTTCAGCAAAAGGAGGCGTTGAGGTGGTCTAAGAGGGTCCCTAGCCCAAAGGTTTAGGGCTGAAGGCCTGTTGGTAGCTTGGCTAGGCTTAGACAAGGTGAAAGAGTGATTTTGGGATGAAGGAGAGAGTGGTTGGCACTGCTATAAGTTTTCCTATAGTGCTATAGGATGTCATAAAAAGCTACAGGAAACAGGTTGTATGGAATTTGAGGTTAGAAATGGTGAGGAAAAGGTCATGAGAGGTGGGGTGAAGGTAGATATAGGTGGATGAAGGGTAGACGACCCATTTTCCAAGCTTAGAACTCTCGACAAAGCCTGTCTTGCACCTCCAAGGTGGCTCTCAGTGATGTGGTGGTGATTTCCAAAAACATCGTTGAATGTGACATGGATGGAAGGTAGTTGATGAAGGGTGAAGACTGAAGTTGATGGTGTTGAAGGGGTCTTCCTCTTTTGCTCTATTCAAACCTGCAGTCACACTACTTGCTCATGCATTAATCAATGAAAAATTATCATAACAATGGTGGAAAAGGTTAGTTGAATTTAAATAAACCTACCTATGCAACTAAAACAGAAATCTACCTCTGCATCTACAACATGTTCATGATAAGAAAAGTAAAATATCTAAATTTTCCAATAAATCATAAACTAAACGACATCTTGGTTTGTGGTGAAGACATTCCTCCTCAAGCTCCATTGAAAGAGGTGAGAGAGTGAGGCTCAGCACACAATTTTTAGGTTCTCTATGCTACCAAATAGGAAATGAAAGAGATTAATTGCTGCAACATAAGAGAAATACAAGTACATAAGAGAGACCGAGGCCAATTGATTGAACTCTAACCCACAAGATCAACTCCCTGAAACTAACTCAGTGGAGAAGAAACCAAATTCTCATTTTATTTCATAACCAGTCTTGTAAATTACATATGAAAGTAAGAAATGTCTAATACAAGAGCCAAGAGTGCTCTAGCTACATCCAAAAATTGAATCCTAGTGAGCTCTTTCTCTCGCCTATTTATCCTAAAGGGTAACTACCAAAACCTCCCTAAACATTAGGTATTGGTTCCCTTGGAACTTGAGAGAAGTGGAGCTTGGCTCCCTTTAATCTTTCACTTGTTTGGATGCCTCTAATTTCAAGCAGTTGGAGGAGATATTGGCTGCCTTTAGGAGTTAAGTGTTAAAATTTCAAGATCTAAAGAGATATAATGAAACCTAATGCAACAATTGAGTGTACTTCTCCTATTAAGTAAATTACATTGCATAATTAATTCAAATCTGAATTATTGAAGGAAATACTGAAGCAACCTAAACTGAAATTGATTCAGAAACAAGGGAACTAAACAAGGAAATCATTCACACATATGACAGTTATTTTTGGACTAATGTCCTCGAGAAAACTTAATACGGGAAAACCGATGCAACAGATATGAGGGTTTTATTATTATGCAATAGCAATCTCTGAATACATCTCTGAATACCCTCAAGGTTTATTCGGTTACAAAGAGAAATACTGGAAAAAGAATTTGAGATAAATACCTCACTTAATCATTGAGTTTCCAACTGATCCGGATGAAGAAAAAACTGCCCTAGGGAGGCTCTACGCAGTCCCAACACTGCAACTTGCAGCCTCTGTGTCACCCCCTTCCAGGCTCAATGTTCAACCTCAGCCAAGTCATTTTTCCTATGTGGATGCTGAGGAACAACCTCCGAGTGCCACTTTCCCGATCTCAGCCTCTGAAACTGATCCACCAACAAATTCTGAAAACCCTTCCTTCTGCCTCTACGTTGCTACTGCATGAGCTTATGCAGTCACTGCATCATCCCCTTTCCTTCTACGCTAGCTAGGCTAGATCACCTATGCCTCTCTCTCACTGATTCTCCACCGAAATGAGAAAAAACTTCTCTCTGAATGCTATCTCTGCCCCTCATTGCTCTGATCTCTAGTTCGAATTTCTCAGCAAATCATGCCCCAAAAATTTTGATCCTAGATCAATTCAGTATCTCTGTGTGTTTCCAAATGACCCTCAAGCCTTCCTTTTATAATCTTCTCGTTGAAAAATCAACGACCCAGATTAGATGTCTAATTGATGGCTAAGATTAAAACATGACTTGATCTTCGTTCTCTAGAAGATTCACACTCTGTTTTATTAATACCCTTTAGTTATCGAATTTCCCTAAGTTTAGACTTAGGGTCCCCATTAAAATAATTAATTATTTTAATAAAACATGAACTGAGTGGAATTTCCACAAACGGTTTCTGGGTTCTTTGGAATACAAGTGTCTAAGCCTCTACACCAAATTTGATACTTAGAGCACTTTCTGATGCTACAAAAATCAACACTCCCTCTTAGCGAGGAAAGTGCTCTAGCAATAATGCTTGTTGCATATTGCTCTATCCCTGAAGCATCCTTCGCATTGTTGAAGTCCATCAGTCTCTATGTTGTTGTTTCCACTATACTATTGCCCATGATATTGCCACTATAACTGTTGCATTTTTACTGCAACTCCCTCTCAAGTGTTGCATCTGATATGCTGCTAGCACTGCCATTGCTAACACTGCAACTCACCTGCTAAGAGAAACATCTGAAAACTCACCCAAAACTGAACAAGTATTCAGTGGATGCAACTTGGTGATACAGAATATGAGTTTTGATAGCTACTACGATGTCCCTCTGATACTCTACATTGTTGTTGCTTTGTTGTAGGTTTTAACCTTGAATAGAAATTATCTACACCCGAATCTTATAACAGAAAATAAACAATAGCGAGAGCATAAAACATAAAACAGATAAACACAGAAATTTTCCCCTGGATCCCCAATCAGGATGACCAGCTTGATTTTTCATTATATTCCTTTTAGTGTTACAACACACATATATATACATGCCGAAGCATACATAAACCCCAATCCATAAACCCTGGATTAGAACATAATCGTAGTTCCCTTGACCGGATCTACAAAAATACCAAGGGCCGAAAACCATCGTACCCCAATACCATGTGCAAAACCATGCACAAAACCATGGACGCGGACTACCCGTCGGAAATTAAGGACCAAAAATTTTATTAGTATTTATGGTTTTCCAGACTCTGAAATTTGCCAACCCCCAGACAGCATATTTCGCACGTGCTTGAATACGTGGAAATAATATAACACATACCCAACATTTCCTCTATTTGCACCATGCAATAATGCTTGCATTATTCTTTGCCCTCTGCTCTGTGCTACTCCATAAATGAACGTTGTTACCCACTACATTGTCGTCTACATCACTCCTCAAATCCACTGAAACTCCTCCATCCCACTATTTTTAATCATGGGCTCCCGTAGCAAGGTATGATCAATGAGGTGGGCTCCTCAAGGAACCTGCCCAACGGAAGTTCAAATAACTAAAACTCAATATCACCCCACTTCCCACTAGGAGAAGCATGGGCACTCATGGCCACCTCATCCTCCTTGATTCTCGCAACTACAACCTTCTGGTCATGCTTCTCATCTTTTTCCTTTTTCTTTAGAGGACACTGAGATACATAATGGCCCATCTTGCCACATCTGAAGCACTTGAACTTTGAAGCATCACACTTCAGTTTCTGTTGTGCCTATTGTCCCTTCGATGCAAGGGCAACATTTTACTCTTCCTCCACAGATTTCAATCCGCTTCCACTGCTTGCATCAAGTCTGCACTTGACGAGGTCTCTCCTCGTCTATTCCTCTTGAAAATATACCCACAATTGCTCCCAACTAGGTAATGTTGCTCGACCCAATATGCTCTGTACAAACACCTGCCACTCCTCTATGACATCGTTAAGGGCCATCCGTACCATGGTTACAGTTGTAAGTGTAGCACCTACTGCCGAAAACTGATAAAAAATCTCCTAAAATAACATAAGGTATGAAACTACACGCTCCCCTTTCCACATCAGGATCATACAGAGCTTCTGCTTTAAGTACAACTTTGGTTTCTTGGAAGATCCCTCATATAGGTCATGAAAATCTACCCACGTATCTCTCGCAATATTCTTGCCAGTTAGATGTGAGACAATGTGGTCCTTGACACCATCAAGGAGCAACCTCTTCGCTTTCGCCATATCAACCTTGTACTTTTTGAGTTGATATGGATCTGTACGTATAGCTACCACGTTCTCCATGAACACCTAAAAATCATATTCATCTAGAAGAAACATAGCCCATTCATTCCAAATCATATAGTTGTATGAGCCCTCCAACCAATCTTGATCACGAAGTCTGTGAGATGCCATATTAATCGAAAAATTGTCAAATATTCTCCTTGTTTATCCCCACTACGCAGTTCCTAGTAGGCTTACACACTCCTTAGTGAATTTGTAAGTTGTGCAGCTCCTCTACTGCTCAAATACTAAGAAATTTTTATTTTCCTTGGCTAGGAAATACTCAGGAATAAATTCCCCAAATATGTGTCCCTCTTAATCCTTCTGACGCTTTCTGCCCAACAACAACTTCAGAAAATTGTGTCCCTTTGTATTTTGCGTGGAGGCTTTGTGCAACTTCCTCTGTCACGACAAAAAACTTGAACTGGAAGTCTTACCTCTCTGTCGACTCACTCAAAGAGAGACAACCTTGAAGTTTCATCCCTCCTGACTAGATCTGTGCAATCCCTCTAGGATTCGTTCTACTGCACTACAGTAAAAATGACCTTCAGTTCAGAAATCAGATCTGTCCTCCCTATTTCCCATCAATCCTCTGATACCATGTGAAAATTCCAAGATCTAAACAGATCTAATGAATCCTACTACAAAAACTGTGTGTACTTCTCCTATTAAGTAAATTACATTACATAATTAATTCTGATCTGAATTATTGAAAAAACTACTAAAGCAACCTACACTGGAATTGATTCAGAAACAAGGAAACTAGACAAGGAAATCATTCACACATACGAAAAACATTAGGGGAATTTTGAGGTCTAAAATGGGACTCCTAAGGAAATTATAAAATAATAGTGGAAATAATAAATAATAAAATAAGATTTGATTACATCATCAAATCTTAGAGGGAAAAAAGAAAAAACTACTTTTTCAACTAGTATTTTCAACTTATCTCCCAAAGTTTTTACTCAAATTTCGAGAGGGAGTACTCGTTGGATGAAAAATGTTGACACCTAATCCTATGGGTTGGGTGTGGATATGTAATATTGTATAATAAATAATATTAGGAAATAAGGAAGGCCAAGAGTCATTGGGAGATGAATCCCAATAGCCTCACCTCCATGTATAAATACATGCTCATTCTTCATTCAATAAATATTCTGATTTGCGGAGTTACCTCCTAGTTTGACATGGTATCAGAGCCAGTCCCACTATTGGCATTTTTTCCTGTGGTGTAACTCCCTCATTCCTGCTCAGTTAGTTTTTATGCATAGTTTTTGCTGTACTGAAATTCTGCATTTTTTTTATCTATCTCTGCAATTTCTGCACAGTTTTGAATCATTTTTTTGCAGCTTCTGAAGATTCTGCAATTCTGCAAGTTGCTGTTCTTGCCATTCTGCAAATTGCATCTCTAAAATCTCTGCAGTGATTAAGCTCCTGCATACTCCAGAATTTTTTTCTTTCACTCCCTCACGACCTGCGCTCGCCCTCATCCATTTCCCTTATCTGCTATCCCTATCCCACGTATTCAACCTACCTCATCCCTGCTAGCTCCGCCCTCACCTCTATCCCAACGCATTCAACCTACACTCTGTCCACGACTCCCTAAGCTACTCTCCCCCTCACACACTCTCAGCGCCTCTCCTCACCCAGACTGCGCACTCCCCTACGCGCCTACGCACACCTCGTCACCTCCCTGCGTTGTTAACGCTCCTCCCACACTGCATACTTCCGCAGACTCCATCCCACCGCTGCCTACCCAACTCCCTCCCCGCCACTGCTCTGCTACCCCAAACCCGTTGCAACCTACCCCCTCACATCTCCCTACACGCATACATCCTACCCGCCCCTCTACCCACGAGCTCCCTCTCCGCGTTGTCCAATACACACCACTCCACAATGCTTCAACACCATTTATAATAATACGTTGTCTGTTATATCTGTCATACCGCCCACAATTCATACCACTACCTCCCACCATAAAACCACTCCACTATCAAATTACCGCCCCTCCCATATAATACCAACGTTGTCCATAATATCGCCTTGTCATTTTAATACGCCCCCCCTTCATTCATATTCCAATTCCACCTGCGTTTAATAATACCGCCCTCCCATTTATACATGATACCACCCTCCCATATATAATACGCTATCTATGATACATAATACGCCACACTGCAATAATACGTTGTCTACTTTTGCTCCAATACATAATACATTGTTTATGATACAGTGCTCTGTCCTTTATTTCCGCCCCCTCCCACTATATAATACCACTATTTCCGCCCCCCCAACCATTTCAAAATACCACCTCCCATAAAAAAAAAAAAATCTCTCCAAACAAAAAATATATATATATATATATTTTTGGTGCAGAATTCAGTGTTTTTTAGCAAAGAGTTTTTGTCCCCTTTAATTGAGCAAATTTCCAGAATTGAAGATTTTCTAGCAAAATTGTTTCCTCTTCAAAAGAATTTTTTCCAGAAAACTAATGCATTCTCTCATATCTATTGTTGGGGTGGTTCTCTCCGGCAAAGAGAACTATTTTGAATGGTCTCGGAAGATTAAACACACACTCATTTTTAATGAGTTGTGGAAAGGAATCTATGAAGGACAAGAAGGAAATCCACCAGCAAAACCCACTTCAGACAAAGAGCTCGCCATTTGGGAAAACAAGAACTGCAAGGCCTATGCCTTGATTGCAGCTTCCGTAAATGAAGAGGTGAGTCACCATATTTCATCATTCTCAAATTCCTATGATGCCTTGAGCAAGCTAAAATAACTCTATGACTCACATTCAGAATTAGAAAATGTTCAATTGATGATTAAGTTGTTCAGTCTTGAAATGAAGAATGATGATCCCCTTGCCTTAGCTTCAGAAGTTAGATCTATCATGCATGATATTGATAGCACTGGTGTAAAAATGGACATACCTCTCATAGAATATGTTAAGGCATTATATCTGACTTACTCACATTATCTTGAGTCTTTGCAAGCAAGTGGGAACCTTGAGCATATCACCTTTGATACACTTGAGAAAAAGTTTGCAGAAAGAGAGGAAGCTTTCGGGAAGATGACAGTCCCTTCGTCTTCCGAAGAGGCTGCATACTTGGCACATAGAGAAAAGAGTCATGCTCCAGATCCATCCAGAGGAAGAGGTGGCAGAAGAGGAAGAGGAAGAAGAAACTTCACAGAAAGGGGGGGCAGGCAATCTGATAAATCCAATCTTCATTGCACACGTTGCAATAAAGATGGACATGATGCATCCAAATGCAGAACACCTTGGGAGAAATTTGAGTAGCAAAGAAATCAAGACAAAGGTAAAACTAATGACAAAGACAAAGGTAAAGCACCTGAATCCGCTCATTATGTTCTAGCACATTGTAACAATGGAGTAACTGAAGACTTGTTTGATGTTTCATTTACTTCATGGAGAGATGATTGGTTGCTAGACTCAGGAGCAACATGTCACACGACATTTAGAGAAGATTTTTTTGAAGAATTCACTGACAAATTTGATGGAGCAGTATATTTCGTAGATAAATCCAAACTCAAGCCATCATGGCTTGGAACAGTCAGGCTTAAGTTGCTTGGTCTTCCAGATCATATTCTACATGAGGTTCTATACCTCCCTGAGTTGAGGAGAAACTTTCTATCCCTGGTCCAAATCCGCCAGCAAGGACACTCCATTCACTTGTTTGATGGCAAGGCAGAGGTCAGAAAAGCATCAGATCACTCACTTGTCATGGAGGGAATAGAAGAAGGGAGGCTCCTGAAGCTGAAAGGTTCATCTGTTCATGCTCACAACTTTGCATTCACTTCACATCATGATGAAGGTACATTCCCATCAAGTCTTTTATGGCATGCTAGGTTTGGACACTTAAACTATGAAATCCTTCGTTTGTTGAAGAAAAATGGCGTTAATGGACTGCCTACAATTCCTAGAAAACCTAAGGAATGTGATGCTTGTATTCTAGGAAAGCATAGCAAACAGCCATTTCATGATTCACACTCCAGAGCAAATAGAAAACTTGAGCTTGTTCATTCAGATTTATGTGGCCCTATGCCTATTGCTTCTGCAAATGGAAATAAATACATGATGACATTTATTGATGACTACACTAGAATGTGTTGGATTTACTTATTGAAGAACAAGTCTGATGCTTTTCAAACATTCAAGAATTTTCATGCATGGATAGAAAATGATGCACAAACTAATATTGGCTCTCTATGTACTGATAATGGAAAAGAATACACTTCAAACGAATTTGAAAATTATCTTCTTCAACATGGAATCAAACATCAAACAATTGTGCCATATAATCCACAATAGAACGGTGTAGCTGAAAGAATGAACAGAACTATTTTAAATATGGTCCGCTCCATGTTATTTTTCAAGAATGTAAAATTGATGTTTTGGGCTGATGCAGTTCTATGTGCTGTTTACATAAAGAATAGGTGTCCTTGAAGTTCAATTAGAAACAAAACTCCTTTTGAAATGTGGCATGGCCACATTCCTTCGGTAAAGCATTTCAGGGTCTTTGGGTCCACCTGTTATGCCTTGATACCCAAGGGTCGAAGGAACAAACTTGGTGCTAGAAGCAGAAAATGTATCTTCTTGGGGTACTCCAATACCTCCAAAGGATATCGTCTCTATGATGAAGCAAATAAGAAGTTTGTAATAGCAAGAGATGTCATATTTCTTGAATCTTCCAAGAGTGACAAGGTTGTTGAGCGGCAACTTGATCACCTGGATAGATTCACACATGCAAAGTCCTTCCAAGAATTTGATAATGTGATTCCACATCTTGAAGGGGGGATTCCGATATTGAATCAAACTGTGGAATCATGTCCTGAAACACTCTCTCCCCCACATGAAGAAACAACCACGGATGACACATTGGATGATGTGATTGACAGAATTGGGAGATTGAATCTTGAATCAATCCCAACTCGGTCAAATGACCAGCCTGGGCCATCTCAGAAAGGTCCTCCCAAATGGCTGACAAAGACACTGGAGAATGTTCATCCTGATGAGGTTGGAAAAACAGGAACAAGAAGTTCCACTCAACAAATCGAAGGTGATGTAGATAATTCCGATTCTCCTGTTGATATGGATATTGCTTATAACTGTGAATTGAGTTTGTCTACAGATCATGAACCAACTTCCTTCAAAGAAGCCGCTTCTCATGATGAATGGAAAGAAGCGATGTAGAAGGAGTATGATGCCTTGATAAAGAATGGCACTTGGAATCTGGTTTATCCACCTGTGGGGACGAAACCAATTGGTTGTAAGTGGGTCTACAAGAACAAGTATAAAGTAGATGGCTCACTTGGCAAGCACAAGGCCAGGCTTGTGGCAAAAGGTTTTGCACAAAAAGAAGGAATCGATTATGAAGAAACTTTTTCTCCCACAGCAAAATGGACCACCATCCGGACTCTCTTTGCCCTAGCAGCTCAGAATGGATGGAAATTCCATTAGATGGATGTAAAAACCGCCTTTTTGAATGGAGATCTAAAGGAGAAAGTTTATATGTCCCAGCCAGAAGGATTTGTGGTAAAGGGTCAAGAACACAAAGTTTGCAAGCTTATAAAATCCTTGTATGGCCTCAAGCAAGCACCATGAGCCTAGTATGAGAAATTAACCGAGCATCTTCTGAAACTTGACTTCAAACATTTTGATCTTGATGATGCAACTTTGTTTGTTAAGAAAGTTGGAAAAACAGTGGTATATATTGTGGTATATGTAGATGATCTTTTGATAACAAGGAATAATGAGAGCTATATTGCATCCATGAAGAAAGAATTGAAGAAAGGTTTTGAAATGACTGATTTGGGTCATGTTCATTACTATCTGGGTATTGAAGTAATTCAACATCCTAAATATATATTTCTTTCTCAAAAGAAGTACATTAGAGATCTTTTGAACAAGTTTGGCATGGATGAATGCAATCCCTTAACCACTCCAATGGAACAAAACTTGAAGCTCACATCTATTGAAGGGAAGGAATTCGAGGATGCAACTATGTATAGACAGCTTATTGGAAGTCTTATCTACTTGACCACCAACAGACCTGACATTTCATTTGCTGTTGGAATCCTCTCAAGGTTCATGCAAAAACCTTGTGAAGGACATTGGTCTGCTGCGAAAAGAGTGTTAAGGTACTTGAAGGGGACTCAAGACTTTGGACTCAAATACACACAGGTAGGCGACTTCAGCTTGATCGGATACTCTGATTCAGACTTTGATGGCGACAAAGAAACAGGGGTGTCTACTACAGGTTACACCATGAGTCTTGGATCAGGAGCTGTCTCATGGAGATCACGCAAACAGTCAGTTCCAACAGATTCCACGACCAAGGCAGAATATGTGGCAGCAGCTGAAGCAACAAAGGAAATTGTGTGGCTCCGGAAAATCCTAGAAGATTTGCAGATGAAACAAATGTATTCCACACCACTCATGATCGACAACACTTCTGCAATAAAGTTGGCCAAGAACCCAAAGTTCCATGATCGAACAAAGCACATCAATACAAAATACCATCTAATTTGACATCATGTTCAGGCCAAAACCATCCATCTACATCATTGTTCCACAAATGAGCAAACTGTTGATATCTTCACCAAAGCACTTGGAAGAGAAAAGTTTTAAAAGTTCAGATCGATGCTTGGGCTCACCAATGTCCCTTCGGATTAAAGGGGGGAATGTTGACACCTAATCCTATGGGTTGGGTGTGGATATGTAATATTGTATAATAAATAATATTAGGAAATAAGGAAGGCCAAGAGTCATTGGGAGATGAATCCCAAATAGCCTCACCTCCATGTATAAATACATGCTCATTCTTCATTCAATAAATATTCTGATTTGCGGAGTTACCTCCTGGTTTGACAAAAAATTTAATTCCTCATCCAAGGAGTACCCATGTTGAATACTTTTGATGGACTCTGCTACACGAAAAATGAGAAATACATGAAAAATGTGATTGCAATCACGTTTTTTCATGTATTTCTCATTTTTAGTGTAGCAGGTTCCATCGAAAGTATGCAACATGGGTACTCCTTATATGAATAATTAAATTTTTCATCCAAATTGTACTCCCGCTCGAAATTTGAGTAAAAAATTTTGGAGATAAGTTGAAAATACGAGTTGAAAAAATAGTTTTATTATTTTATTATTTTTTAATACTTTTACCCTTTTACTTAAAAAATGGTGAATCATCCCCCATGGTTGACATCATCATCTTGAATCTTGTTGGTTCTTATAAAGTTTATTTTGGTTGTACATTTTTCCTAGGAGGCCCATTTTAGACCTCAAATATCCCCTAATGGTTATTTTTGGACTAATGTCCTCGGGAAAGACCCAATGGGGGAAAACTGGTGCAACAAATATGAGGGTTTTATTATTATGCAGTAGAAATGTCTAAATACATCTTTGAATACCTCAAGGGTTATTCAATTACTGAGATAAATAATGGCAGAAGAATTTGTGAGAAAAAACTCACTCAATCACTGAGTCTCAGGCTCATTCTGATGAAGAAAAACTTGCCCTGGGAGGCTCTACGCAGTCCCAGCGCTGCAACTTGCAGTTGTTGCGTCACCCCCTTCCAGGCTCAGCATTCAGCCCCAACCAGGTTTTTTTTCCTCTACGAATGTTGAGGAACGACCTCTCGAAGCCACTTTCCAGATCCCAGCCTTTAAAACTGATCCACCAACAAATTCCAAAATCCTTCCTTCTGCCTCTGCACTGCTTCTATGTGAGCTTACACAGTCACTGCGTCAACCCCTTTCCTTCTGTGCTGGCTAGGCTAGATCACCTCTGCCTCTCTATAACTGATGCTCCATTGAACTAAGAAAAACCTTCTCTCTGAATGCTATCTCTGCCCCACACTACTCAGATCTCTAGTTCGAATTTCTCAGCAAACCATGCCCTAGAAATTTTGATCTAGATCAATTCAGTGTCTCTGTGTGTTTCCAAATGACCCTCAAGCCTTCCTTTTACAATTTTGTCATTGAAAAATCAACGACCCAAACTAGATGTTGTTGGCTTGAGGGGTCCTGACCTAGGTTCGGTTTTATGGATAAACCAAAAAACCCTCCAACTATTGGCCCTTTCAGAAATGACCTGCTTGTGTAGACCAAAGTATCACCTGAAGCAGTATTGGGGGGTGCTGGAACCAGGTTTCCTCACCCTGAGGGAAAAAATAATGAAGTGGTCCTCAACACACAAAATGAAAACTTATATCAATTGTAAACAGATGCACGCAATAGCATACAACAGAATCACAGAGAATGCACAGTATTTAACATAATAAAATAGAGTCGTTGTTCGCCTTAATGCAGATAAAATATAACATAAACAGATCCAGATCTAAAAATTTCCAATTACTTAACCAAATTCATTGACCATCAATAAGCATGCATCATAACATATATCCTTTGTGCGATAATCAACAGAAACATTATGATCTTAATAGAACAAAAATAGTAAATAACAGAGATTCATAACACAATAAGCTTTCCAAAATCTGTCCTTTCTATTAGCTTCATATTTTTTAAATACATCATACTTTCAATGCATCAACTTTTCCTTTCAAAACACTTCTACGCACACAACCATCAGAGTCCGTACACAGCCAGGACTAGGTCTCCGTGCACACAGCTAGTGTTGATCAGTGGTTGTCATTTATGTCAACCCAAGCAGCACCAAGGGCTACCCCGATATTGCATGGTAATTTTTACCTACAAAATTACTATATTCTGAGTCAAGAATATTTTTTGTTGGTTTCTAGTTGTTGAGATGTTGATGTTGATATATGGTACACCACGTAATTCTTTATGGTTTGAGATATGTTCATGTTTGAAGTTTGTAACCCTAGTTAGTGGGTTAAAACCCCATGGGGTTGTGGAATGGGTCATTGAAAATTCAATAATTAATAATTTTTAAGCTCCTAAAATCCATCCCACTTTCACTTGTTGAAGACCCTCTCAACCTAAGATTTTATATAAATTGTGATCCTTATATCCTCCTTATGTAGGGATTTCGCTACCTGAAACAGTTCATTGTGGAATTTGCGCTCTAACTTTCTTTCTACAAAGTTTCAAAGGCTGAAATTTTTATAAGGCAAAGCTAAAATCTTGAGGAAGATCCTATAAAAATTTCAGATCAAGGTGCACAATATTTTCGGAGATATGATCTGTGGAAGTCAGTGTTTTTGCAGGCTCTTGAACTTCATCTCAAAGAAGTGACCTTGGGAAATTTTTCATAACTCTCTCTCTGAGTATCAGATTGGAATTCTGTAAAAAGTGAAAGATATTTCACAGACCGCAGTTTTTGTTGTATCAATTTTAGAGACAAAGGAAGAAACAGTGACATGTGGAACGTCGTACAAGTTCGCTCTACCGAACCAGTCCATAGTTAGGTCATTGTGAGAGATTG
Source organism: Pinus albicaulis (assembly GCA_034641835.2). Lineage (NCBI taxonomy): Eukaryota > Viridiplantae > Streptophyta > Pinopsida > Pinales > Pinaceae > Pinus > Pinus albicaulis. The sequence goes on along the minus strand of CM076581.1, from coordinate 85,013,808 downwards.
GGCATAAATCTCTCTTGAAGAATCTAAATTGGATCAGACCTATGGCATTGGAAATAAGACTCAGAGGAATACTACAAAACCGAAAATCACATATTGGCGATCTGAAATAACAAAGATACACCAGATTCAAAATCAAGATCATAGATGACGAGAAAAAGTTAGATCATGTGTTATCAAGGGTAGAAAATCAAAGCAAGGTGCAGCAGAGGATAGCATGAAAAGATCAGCAATCAAGGTGCAGAACAACAACAATAATTTCACCACATGAAGTCTTCAAGTGGGCAGCACTGCATACAATCTTTATAAAGTTATCATTGTACTGAATCATTGTAAAAATTGTACAAGTGTCTATCTGCCAAGAGTTGAAAAGGTAGTATCAGGAGGTCTAGGATCATCATTAGGTGCTTGTGTCATACTTGGGGTTATGTTCTAGTGTGTTTTATTCTTCTACATCATTCTATATCATTGTAAAGTGGACCATTTTCCCTGGTACGGGAGTCCATTCTTCTTTTATTCTTCTATAGGGTGGTAGGCTGGTGCTAGGCTGGTGCATGAAGTCACCAACAGGTTCAAGCCTATGAAAAATTTAGGGTGGTAGGGTGGTGATAGGATGAGTCGTAGCTCATTGGGTGTTGGGGCTTCTGTTTAGTTGACTACTGAATAATCTTGGGCGTTGGAGCGTCCATCTATTGGGAGCTGGAGAATAATTATTTTCTAGATTCTAGGAAATTGGAGCTTTATTTTCAATTGGAGTTTAATATTAAAGAATTATTAGAAAAGCATTCAAGTAGTTTTTTTCCCGGAGAGGGTTTCCACCTTAAAAAATTTGTGCATTTGTGTTCCTTTTATTTATTTCTATCATTGTACAAACACTGATAATAATTGAAGATTAACTAATGCTCTGAAAGATTAATAATAATACTAATTGAAAATAATATTGATTCACCCCCCCCTCTCAGTATTTCCAACAATTGGTATCAGATCTTGGTTCTTTCAATGACAGTTTAACAGCTGGAAGGAGGTCATGGAGCATACCAAGAATGGTGTACCTCTGTTCAATGAAAATAATTATGCACTCTGGAAATGAAGAATGGAGGTCTATCTCTTGGCCCAAGGTTATGAAGTATGGGACACTGTTCAAAATGGATTTACATCAACCGCGGATGAATAAGGTAAGAATAATTTGGTAAATGATGCAAAATAAAATAATATTATTATCAGTGGACTTATTGAATCTGCTTATCATAAGGTGCTGGGTTGTAAAACCGCCAAAAATGTATGGGACAGCTTGAGAATATATATGCAGGTGACTCAAATTTCAAATAAGAAAAGCTTCAAATCTACAGAGAAAAATTTGAGCAACTCGGAATGAAAGAAGATAACAACATTGTTGCATACTTCCAACACGTTGATGAAATAGCCAACACTCTGGAAGGATTGGGAGAGCCTGTTGATGAGAATAATATTATACGAAATATTCTTAGAACGTTACCAGGGAGATTCAACCCAAATTTATCGGTCTTAGAATATAGTGCAAATCTGGAAAAACTCAACAAAGAGGAATTACATGGAGTTCTCATAGCATATGAAATGAGACTTGATGAAGAAGAGGGTACTTCACATCTAGAAACTGCGTTCCCTGCATCTAAGAAAACCAATAAGGAGAAACAACCTTCAAAGGCACAGACCTGCACCTGCAAGTGTGAAGAAAATGAAGACGATGAAGAAGGTCTTTCAGATGGAGAATATTCTTACTTTACGAGAAAACTAAAAATTGGTAAGGGAAAATTCAAGGGTAAAATTCCATTGATATGTTTCGGCTGTGGTGAGGTTGGGAATTTCGCAGCAAAATGTCCAAGCAAAAGTGATGGAAACTCAAAATAAAAGAAAGGCTTTAAGAAATTCAACAAGCAAAGAAAAAATAAAGGATTCAAAAGGAACTTTCTCTCTAAAGAAGATATCTCATCATCCGATGAAGACAATGAAAACAAAGAAAAAGCCAATGAGAGAGTATTTTTTATGGCCAAGGACATTAAACAAGAGGTATCAAACAATGAAGAAGAAGGGATGACCATAGAATAATTTTATAAGGAGGCAATCAAGCTTATAAAAGAGCTCAAGGTTGAGAAGATCCATTCCAATACTCTTGAAGAACAAGTTCAAGGTCTCAAAATTGAAGTTGAAGGACACAAATGTATTGAAGACTCAATTCAAAAGAATTTGGAATAAAGCAACCAAGAAAAGGAAGAATTAGAAGCCGAAGTAGTCTCACTGCGTAAGGAAGTGAAGAAGGGAAAAATTGTCCAAAACTATGCCAACAGCTCAAGGGAATTGGAAGAACTCATCAACCATCAACGATCTTACAACAATATAACTGGCCTCGGTTACAAAGAAGAATAAGCAGGACCTTCTACAACAAAATACAATGAACCTATGAGATCTGACATGCATGTAGACTTCATTGGACAAGATTTGCAAGAACAGCCTTGGAAGACAATTCCTCGACGAATATTTCCATCCATGTACCAACATATATTTCAGGGCTATTGTTAATCATGTGGAAAATTTAGTCATAAAGCTGTAGAATGTCGCACGCACCCTAGGAACTAATACAATTCCAGGAGATCTGTCAAATATGAACCTCCCAGGGCTTAATGAAACATCAATAGATTTGAAATTTTAATAAATAATATTGAATGTTACAAATTTCGAAACTTTAGACACAACCAGAGACTGTAGACTTGAAAATCTTGTAGAAGAATCTTCGAAGCCATAAAACGAACGAATATGGAAGAAGAAGAAGACTGATAATTGTGCTCTCACTCTCAAGGCTCAAAACAACAAATATGTGTGGTATGTTGATAGCAATTTCTCAATGCATATGACTGTAGATAGAAAGAAATTTGTATCTCTAAACGACAAGAAGGATGGAACCGTGTCCTTTGGAAATGATGGATCTTCAAATGTATCAGGTACTGTCACTCTCGGAAGCAAATATTCTCTAGCCAAGAATATTCTATTGGTTGAAAACATGAATCAAAATCTTCTGAGTGTTGGAAAAATGTGTGATCAAGGACATGTTGAGATTGCAACAAGATGATGAGTTTAGTGAAAAGAGTCGCCTTCACTAAGTGGGCCCACGGGCTATTTTTGGCACAAAGTCTATTTTTAGACTATGTCTATTATTAGACATGTCGATCATATTCTATGAGTTGCAGGATGCTATTTTTGGATGGTTGGTCAAGTTGGAAAAATAAATGGACTTCTATTTTTATACATGTTGGGCGGAATCTATTTTTAGATTGCCAGTCTAAAAATAGATATGTCGAATATTATTAGCTCTTAATAATATTTGGACTCTAAACATTATCTTATTCTCTTGGAGCACTTTAGTTAAGTGCATAGATGTGGCATAGGAGCTGAAAAAAGGAATTATGATATTCCTAAGGGTTAAGTGGAGCTATTGCATGGAGACTTCAATTAGAACTCATGTGACTGAGTTTGGTGGAGTTGTAGAAGTAGTTGGTGGAGTTGTGTTCAGTTTAACTCAGTTAGACACAGTTGAGCTAATTGTATCTAGTCTAACTGATTGATACACTAGTGAGAGTGGTGTGAATTAATTATTAATTAATTCACTAAATATTAACTCCTTAATCAACTGAAGAATACATCAGTTAACTACAGTGCATGGACAGTTTCAATGGAGACCAGTGGAGAGGTAGGTGAAAGAGCAGGTTGACTATCAGTTGTGACTATAGTGATGCATTAATTGCATCCAACACTCAGTGGAGATGCCAATGAGGATTGCGTGAACAAGGCTGGACCAATTCAAGTTCATTCAGAGCCATTCTTCAACAGGGATTGCGCAGTAGAGGCAGGCTAGCAGGTGGCAAAGATCGGTGCATGGATTTGTTAGATCAGGGCCTGATTAGTGTGTAGCGATTATATTGTACTGAGAGCTTGTGAGAATATTTGTATGATGATTGTTGCATGATCTCTATGACATATATATTATACAAATAGTTGTGGTTTTTAGCTTCAGGCTTTCCCGTTAAAACATTGTGTTCATATGTGTGAATTTTTTTATGTTTCAATGTGTGCATGCAATTGATTTAATTTCTGCATATGATGATCAATAGTAGAAGAGATTTTGTATTGTGCATGAAGTTAAAATAGTGTGTGATCAGAAGAATCTTGGATGTATAACATATCATTTATATAATTTCTACATGGTATCGGAGCTATATTGATCATTGGAGCAATTGCAAATTATTGAAGCGATTGAGTTTTGTGCTGGTGGAATTCGAATTTGCAGCAGTCTTTTCTTGGTGTCAAAGTTGAGATGTCTTTCAACGGATTGCGATTGGAGTATGCCCTTGAGGGCAGCTTGAATTATATTTCATGGAAGGACAGGATGGAGGCGGTGTTGGAGGATAATGGGTTGAAGGAGTTCATAGATGCAGAAATTCCAAACCCTGCTTCAAGCGATGCTGTCGCAATTGACGCATGGAAAAAGAAGACAGCTAAATGTCGAAGGATTCTATTGGAAGGTGTGAAGGATCACATAGTGTCTAGCCTTCATGGTAAAGCTTCTCCATTCTTGATGTGGAAAACTTTGACAGACTTGTTCCAAAGCAAGAGCGACCAAAGGAAGTTGGCGCTCAAGGATAAACTCAGGAAAATAAAAATGGAGAAAGGAAAAAATATACCCAAGTACCTCACGAATTTTGTCCAGTGCAGGGATGAGCTGGGAAGTGTGGGGGTTACTGTAGATGAAGAGGACTTGGTGAGCTTGGATCTCCTTGGGCTTCCGAAGAGTTGGCATTCCTATGAGGACTCTGTCAATGGTCGAGAGAAACTGCCAGGATGGGAGAGACTTTGGTTGAATCTTGTGCAGGAGGAGATAAGGCGGAGTACCAGGGATGGATCTTCATCAAAGAATGAAGATGAAGAAAATTGCGCTTTAGCTGCCAAAGCAAGGAAGGGGAAGGGAAATAAAAATCCTTCTCAATCTGGTGCGAAAGGCAAGAAGCAGGACATGTCCAAGGTGAAGTGCTTTCACTGTCACCAACACGAACATTATGCCACTAATTGTCCACAGAAGAAGAAAAATAAGCAGGTTGCTGGATCTGCAGCTGGAGAGGCCTTAGCCTCGTAGTTTGAGCTGGATTTTTCACTGATTTCATGCTTGGTCTCAAGTATGATGGGATCAATGTGGTTTCTTGACAATGGTGTGTCATTCCATATGACCGGAGACAAATATTTGTTTACTGATATGGATGAGAAGGATCTTGGAGTGCACATCGAGATGGGCGATGATGGTAGATACAGTTCGACCAGTATCGGGACCATTTCCTTTGAGAGTGAGTCTGGTAAACCCTTCATATTAAAGGATGTCATGCATGTTCTAGGATTAAAGAAGAATCTAATCTTTGTGGCGATGTTGGAAGACAAGGGATATGATGTTGTCTTCAGCAATGGAAAGGATTTCCTGCGCAGTAAGGCAACTGGTGAGACCCGGAGGATAGGGGTTCGAGTTAAGAACCTTTATCAATTGCAGGGAGATGGTTGCACAACAATGGTAGGCAAGGCAGAAGGAGTGGTGAGTCAGGATGAGGGCAAGCTATGGCATAGGATATTGGGCCATCTTCACCATGGTGCTTTGAAAATTTTGCAGCAGATTTCTACTGGGCTTCCCAAGGGTACACTTGCGCAGTCAAATCAGTGCAAGGGATGTACTTTGGGAAAATTTATGAAAGCCACCTTTCATGAGAAGGATAGTTGCGCCATGACGATCCTTGAGAGAATTCACACAGATGTGTGTGGACCTTTCTCAGTAGCTTCGACAGTAAAGCACAGGTATTATGTGATATTTTTTGATGATTTTTCTCGTAAGTGCTGGATCTTCTTCATGTAGAAGAAGAGCGAAACATACTCAAAGTTCTATGAGTTCAAGGCACTGGTTGAGAAATAATCGGGGAAGCAGGTGAAGGCTCTTAGGAGTGATAATGGTGGTGAATTCATCTTTGGCGAATTCAAATACTTTTGCAGCGCAGAAGGAATTCAAAGAGAGCTCATAGAGCCTCATAACCCATAGCAGAATGGGGTCGCGAAGCGAAAGAAAAGAATGATCGTGGGTGCTGCACGAGCGATGTTGCATGATCAGGGCCTTCCCATACACTTGTGGGAAGAAGCTTGCAACACTGCAGTTTATGTGCAAAACCGTTGTCCTCATAGAGTACTTGGCATGAGTACACCCGAAGAGGCGTTTTTTGGTAAGAAGCCTAATATTTCTCATTTGAAGATTTTTGGCTCACCTGTTTACATTCATGTGACGAAGGATGCCAGAAAGAAGCTGGAGCCGACCGCAGAGGTTGGGATATTTGTGGGGTACACAAAAACACAGCACAACTATCGTGTGTATTTTCCAGATAGTCGGAAGACTGTTGTGCAACGGGATATCAAATTTCATGAGGAGAAAGCCATGAAGTGTTCGCTTGAGAGGGAGCTACACTTGCATGCAGATGAGGAGCTACTAGTTCCTAAGGATGAGCCTCAGGATGTGGATAAGCCACAAGAGGAGGTTCATGGAGTGGAAGAAACCACTCATGCAGCGCCAAACATCAGAGGGAGGAAGCGCACTACAGAAGCTGAGCGACTAAATATTGATGAAGAGAAGATTGTAGGAGCACCTACATCACAGCACAAACAGAGACAATCACCTGACCGATACTCTGGATACATGGCTCTGATGAGAAAGTGTATCGTGACAGAAACATCCTCTTTCCAGGAAACTTTGGAGGACCTTGCATGGGTAGATGTCATGGTGGAAGAGTATGATTCGATTGTCAAAAACAGTGCATGGGAGATTGTCCCAAGGCCGGAAGGGAAATCAGCGGTAGGTTCGAGATGGATCTACAAAGTGAAGCAAGTAGCTAACGGGAGTGTGGAGAAGTACAAGGCAATATTTTTTTCCCGGGGCTTCTCACAAATTGAGGGGATCGACTACGAGGAAACCTTTATACCTGTCGCAAGGTATTCTTCCATATGGAGCATCCTAGCTCTCTCAGTGCAGATGGGATGGTACATTCATCAAATGGATGTGAAGACTGCGTTCCTCAATGGAGTCATTTAGGAGGAGGTGTACATAGATCAGCCTGAAGGTTTCAAGATCTTCAGCAGTGAGTCGCATGTGTGCAGGCTCAAAAGAGCATTGTATGGGCTAAAAAAAGCACCTCGTGCTTGGTACACACGGATAGCCAGTTATTTCACCGGTCTTGGATTCACCAAGAGTGAGGCGGAACCGAACCTATACCAGATTGTGGTTGAGGGTAAGTTGCTTATCATTGTACTTTATGTAGATGATTTGATACTGATGGGTGATGAACAGTTGATACTCTCATGCAAGGCTGATCTTGCAAAGGAGTTTGAGATGAAGGACTTGGGCCTCCTTCATTATTTCAAGGGATTGGAAATTTGGCAGCGCAGTGATGGAATGTTTGTGTCTCAAGGCAAGTATGCCCGGGAGATACTGGACAAGTTAAACATGCATGGCTGCAAGCCTATCGACACTCGTCTTCCTGGTGGTTGGAGGAAAGAGGATGCTACATCGTCAGAGGTAGTGGATGCCACTGTTTATCGACAGTTGGTTGGTTCACTCATGTATCTAATCAATACACGACTGGACATATGCTATGTTGTTAACCAAATTTTACAAGCTATGGTTAAGCCTACTAAGCTCTTTTGGAAGGTAGGGAAGCATGTATTGAGATATCTCAGAGGCACATCGGGATATGGATTATGGTACAGACAGTCGGATGAGGTGAAGTTGCATGGCTTCACGGATGCAGATTGGGCAAGGAGCCCAATGGACAGAAAGAGCACATCTAAAGGGATATTTAGTATCGGGTCTACAGCATTTTCTTGGTACAGCAGGAAACAGAGATCCATGGCACTCAGTTCAGCGGAGGCCGAGTACATGGCAGCAAGTTTGGCTACATGCGAGGCTATATGGATGAGGAAGATCCTGGTCGGGTTGTTCGGTTCACACTTAGAGCCTACTGTGATATATTGCGATAATTAGAGTTGCGTCAAACTCTTGGTTAATCAAGTATTTCATGATATATCTAAACATATTGACATCCGGTATCATCATATCAGATATTGTGTGCAGCGGAAGATCATGTTACTTTCATACATTCCTACGGAGGATCAGGATGCTGATATCTTGAAGAAGGCGCTCACCAGGAGCAAATTCGAATACCATAGAGGTAGGATCGGGGTGGCAGATAATCCCTATATTTTTTAGAGGGAGTGTTGAGATTGCAACAAGATGACGAGCTTAGTGAAAAGAGTCGCCTTCACTAAGTGGGCCCGCAAGCCATTTTTGGCGCAAAGTCTATTTTTAGACTATGTCTATTTTTAGACATGTCGATCATATTCTATGAGTTGCAGGATGCTATTTGTGGATGGTTGGTCAAGTTGGAAAAATATATGGACTTATATTTTTAGACATACTGGGCAGAATCTATTTTTAGATTGCTAGTCTAAAAAAAGATATGTCGAATATGTAATATTTGGACTCTAAACATTATCTTATTCTCTTGGAGCACTTCAGTTAAGTGCACAGATGTGGCACAGGAGCTGACAGAAGGAATTACACTATTCCTGAGGGTTAAGTGGAGCTATTGCATGGAGACTTCAGTTATATCTCATGTGACTGAGTTTGGTGGAGTTGTAGAAGTAGTAGGTGGAGTTGTGTTCAGTTTAACTCAGTTAGACACAGTTGAGCTAGTTGTATCTAGTCTAACTGATTGATACACTAGTGAGAGTGGTGTGAATTAATTATTAATTAATTCAATAAATATTAACTCATTAATCAATTGAAGAATACATTAGTTAACTACAGTGCATGGAAAGTTTCACTGGATACCAGTGGAGAGGTAGGTGAAAGAGCAGGTTGACTATCAGTTGTGACTATAGTGATGCATTGATTGCATCCAACACTCAGTGGAGATGCCAATGAGGATTTTGTGAGCAAGGTTGGACCAATTCGAGTTCATTCAGAGTCATTATTCAGCAGGGATTGCACAGTAGAGACAGGCTAGCAGGTGGCAGAGATCGGTGCATGGATTTGCTAGATCAGGACCTGATTAGTGTGTAGCGATTGTATTGTACTGAGAGCTTGTGAGAAGATTTGTATGAGGATTGTTACATGATCTCTATGACATATATATTATACATATAGTTGGGGTTTTTAGCTTTAGGCTTTCCCGTTAAAACATTGTGTTCATATGTGTGAATTTTTTTATGTTTCAATGTGTGCATGCAATTGATTTAATTTCTACATATGATGATCAATAGTACAAGAGATTATGTATTGTGCATGAAGTTAAAATAGTGTGTGATCAGGAGAATCTTGGATGTATAAAATATCAGTTATATAATTTCTACAGGACACACAATACTATTCAACTCCACAAAATGTGCAATCAGGAAAGGAAGGTATGGTGAAATTGTGGCTACAGCGAGTTGAGCTCCAAATGACATATATGTTCTGGATGAAGCAAATAAAGAACGTCTAATAGCTAAAGAGGATGATATAATATTTGGTAGCAATGATGATTGACTAAGTAAGAACATTGCTACAAAGATGCAAATTGAGTTCAAGATATATTTACTTGGTGAGCTGACATACTTCTTAGGGCTTCAAATATCTCAGCAAGAGAAATGAATATTTTTATGTCAAGCCAAGTACATCAAGGAAATGCTCAAGAAATTAAAAAAGGAAGATTGTAAACCCATACTTACTCTGATGGTAACAGGTTGCAAATTAAGCATAGACGATTCATCTAAGGATGTGGATCAAAGGTTGTACAGATCTATGATTGGTAGTCTTCTATATGTAACAGCCTCTCGGCCAGATGTTATGCAAGCAGTTGGACAAGTAGCAAGATTCCAAGAAGCACAAAAAGAATCACATATTATTTCCGTCAAAAGAATTCTTCTATATCTAAAGGGAACAACAGAATATGTCTTGTGGTATCCCAAGGGTAACAATCTCATTATTCAAGCCTTCACAGATGCAAATTGGGCAGGAAGCATTGATGATCGTAAGAGTACTCATGAAGCATTTGAATATATTCACCAGAAGCTTGGGATTCTCCCAAGTTCTCATTATATTTTCCTTATTCAAAATATAAAGGGAGAGTTGAAGTGTGTACATATCCGTAGGATGGTTATGTGTCAGGGGGAGTTACACTTTTCCATTTATGTCCAAGGGGGAGATAATGTTGTAGGAAGAGGTGTCATGATCACAAGGGGAGTACTTGTGTTGCCATCAATGCCAAAGGGAGAGATTGTTGATCAGTGGTTGTCATTGATGTCAACCCAAGCAGCACTAGGGGCTACCTTGATATTGCATGGTAATTTTGACCTACAAAATTACTATATTCTGGGTCAAGAATATTTTTATGCTTTCTAATTTTCGAGATGTTTCTGTTGATATATGGCACGCCATGTAATTCTTTACGTTTTAAGAGATATTCATGTTTGAAGTTTGTAACCCCAGTTAGTGGGCTAAAACCCCATGGGGTTGTGGCTTGGGTCATTGAAAAGTCAATAATTAATCATTTTTAAGCTCCTAAAATCCCTCCCACATTCACTTGTTGAAGACCCTCTAAACCTAATCTTTTATATAAATTTTGATCCTCATATCATCCTTATGTAGGGATTTCGCTACCTGAAACAGGTCATCATGGAATTTTCACTCTAATTTTTTTTCTACGAAGGTTCAGAAGATGAAATTTTTATGAGGTGAAGCTGAAATCCTTAGGAAGCTCTTGTAAAAATTTCAGATCAAGGTGCACAAAATTTTCAAAGATATGATTTATGGAATTTAGTGTTTTTGCAATCTCCTGAACTTCATCTCAAAGAAGTGACCTTGGGAAAATAGTCATAACTCTCTCTCTGAGTATCGGATTGGAATTCTGTAAAAAGTGAAAAATATCACATGGACTATAGTTTTCATAGTATCAATTTCAGAGCCGAATGAAGAAACAGTGACGCGTGGCACGTCGTAAAAGTTCGCTCTACTGAACTAGTCCATAATTAGGTCATTGCGAGAGATTGAACATAACTCTCTCTTGAAGAATCCAAATTGGATCAAACCTATGGCATTGGAATGAAGACTCAGAGGAATACTATAAACCAAAAATCACATATTGGGGATCTTAAATAACATAGATACACCAGATTCAATATCGAGATCCTAGAAGAAAAGAAAAGGCTAGATCATGTGTTGTCAAGGGCTGCAAAGGACCATACTTTCTAGGGAAGCAAATCAAAGCAAGGTGCAACAGAGCGTAGCATGAAAAGAGTAGAAATCAAGGTGTAGAATAGAAGCAAGAAGTTCACCACATGAATTCTTCAAGTGGGCAGCACTGCATACAGTCTTTAGAAGGTATCATTGTACTAAGTCATTGTAAATGCATCATTGTAAAAATTGTACGAGTGTCTGTCTGCCAAGAGTTGAAGAGATAGTGTCAGGAGGTCTAGGATCATCATTAGGTGGTTGTGTCATATTTGGGGTTATGGTCTAGTGTGTCTTCTTCTTCTACATCATTCTATATCATTGTAAAGTGGACCATTTTCCCTGGTATGGGAGTCCATTATTCTTTTATTCTTCTATAGGGTTGTAGGGTGGTTCTAGGCTGGTGCATGAAGTCACCAATAGTTTCAAGCTTGTGAAAAATTAAGGGTGGTAGGGTGGTGCTAGGGTGAGTTTTAGCTCATTAGGTGTCGGTGCATCCATTCAGTTGACTACTGAAGAATCTCAGGCGTTGGAGCATCCATCTAGTGGGAGCTAGAGAAGAATGATTTTATAGATTCTAGGAAGTTGGAGCTTTATTTTCAATTGGAGTTTAATATTAAAGAATTATTAGAAAATAATTCAGGTGGTTTTTGTCCCGGAGAGGGTTTCCACCTTAAAAACTATGTGCATTTGTGTTCCTTTTTTTTACTCCTATCATTGTACAAACACTGATAATCATTGAAGATTAACTAATGCTCTGAAAGATTAATAATAATAATAATTGAAAGGAATATTGATTCACCCCCCTCTTAGTATTCCAACAGCTAGCAGGAGCCTTTCAACCTAACCCAGACAACCCTTACAACATATTACGGACGCATAATATTATCAAACATCAATAATTCATGATATTTTTTTACTTAACTATCCCTATCTATTAATATTCGTCTAGCGCACAAATACTATGGTCTCAAACCATGGTTTGAGGTCCACAGTTTACCCGTAAGCCCAATTACATCAAAATTAGGGAATTTGACCCACCCCAAAGCCCCTTGACTCAAACACACAACATGCACATACAAAATTATACAAAATTACATCAAAAGTTGTGCCTCAGGGGACCTCGCTCAAATAGGACCCCAACACAAACATGTGACTCGTCCTGAGTCACTGAGGCGCCTGCTCCTTGATCTTGGCCAGAAGTGTGCTGACAGAAGTTTTGAGAGGGAGCACTAACTCTAAACTTGGAGCTGCCACACCCTGCACTTGTTGAACCAAATTTTCTATGGTAGGCCCTTTAGTGGCCATCTCATGTTGCGCTAAGTTTGCTAGATGGTCTTCAATGTGTTGTCTAGCATTTGCGACAATTGAAGCGCTTCTTCTACCCATGGTTGCATGCGTGCTTCAAGTAGTTGTTCCTTCTAACGTAGATCTTCAATTTCTGTCTGAATGGTCCTGCACTCTTGAAAACGAGTGAGGCACTGAGAAAGAACCAATGTTGGCACCACTGTCTTAATTTCCCCGAATTGCTGCTCCTTCTGGTGGAGTGCGTCGCACATCTGTTGAACTACAAAATCATTTTGGACTGAGGTCCAAACACTCATGGCTTCGTCTAGCAAATTTTCACATTGGGTGACCACAACAAAAATACTAACTCGTGCTTGTTTAACTTCAGCTAGTCTCTGTGCGTGAACCTCTGTTGGAGTCTCGGGCTACAACTTTGTCTGAAGGTCTGAAATATGTTGCTCATATTCTTTTCTGACTGTTTTCACCTCTGCACGCGCTGCTGACATCGCGACAACAATTCCTTCTAACTTTTCTTTGGGCGTAGCTGTGCGCAGGACAACTGGAATGTCTTGGCATACTTGGAGAATTTTAGCCTCCAGCGCAACGCGCTGGGCTTCTTCTTCGCGATAAGCTGCTTCTGCTTTTTTCTACTATTGATGGGCTTTCTCGACCTGCTGTTGTGCTTCCCTTGTATTCATATGCGCAGTAGCCTTTCTATACTAAAGCTCGTCCACGATCATTGAGTGCGATAGGTGTAACTTGCTTTCAGGTAACACAAAAATCTTAATATGTACATCATCTGTTCCTCTGAATTGGAGACGTTGGTTGGCCTCCATCTGAATAGTTGGAAAGGGGATTTGGATGAAGCGGCCATCCCTAGAGGCTGGTAAAGAAACATCTAGAATTTGTGCGCTTGTGAATTGTGTGCTAGTCTGACTCGCCTGAGCTATGCTCGCTTGAATCTGGCTCACCTGTACCTTCAATTCCTACAGTCCAACTTGTACCGGTTCTAGCATGAACTTGTACTAAACCTCCATATCTATCTAGCGATCCTTAGTCGCAGACATGACAATGTTGTCTATTACATGTAAATCTTCCTCTGTCAACGTCGGGACCTCCTACCCTGCCTCTTTGGAACCTTTCCTATTCTTTCGCGATCCTTCAATGGCCTGGGAGCCGCACTTGGTTCCTTTAGAATTTTCAGGTTCCTCTTTTTCCTTTGGCACAGTTCCATTCTTTTTTGGCACAATTTCTATTTATATAGTCTCGCCAATGGTCGTGGGGGTTTATTCTTTTTCTGTAACCTTCTCTGTCACTTTCTATGTAACTTGCTATGTGGATTTCTCTGTTGATTTCCTTGTCTGGCTGCCAGTGCGTGGCTTTGTTGGTGTGCTTGGTGTCAACCAGGCTGGCGGCCATTCTGCTATTACTTGAAGCAAATCATCTCCGGTCACCAGGTATGATAGCTGCTATTACAATACCCTTTGCATGGATATGGATAATATGGAATGTAGCTTTAAAATCCACTACCATCTTGTATTGGTCATACAATGTGGGTGACAGTCGCAGCTTTGATTGGACTTCTTGATTCAACGTAGCATCATAAAAAACCCAGAAAATTTTGTTTTCTTTGGCGCACACCGAGTCTGAATATTTCCACAATGTTGCGTAGCACACAACTTCGCACATCTTCGGCTCAATGTATGAGAACTTAGTGTCTTCTAGGGTCCTCCACCCAATCAACACAATTAGTAATAACAACCAAGAATACTAGAAATTCTTGCCTTCTTCCTGTGCCTCGCACACATTTTCTAAAAAATATTTACACAGGTAATTGGACCAATTATAAATCATGCATTTTTCACATCGTTCCGCGAGCACAATGACGTGCGTAGGAACCTCCTTGGGTCTGCACTTACGCATCATCTTGCAGGCCAAGATGATCATTCCAAAGCATAATGTTGGATCATTAATTCCGTCAACAACAAACCCTCGGATCTTCCTTGTGATGTTATACTTCTTTTTAATTTGGTCTGCCATGACTTTCTCTTGCGCCTTACCGCCGAAATCAGCAATAGGGTCAACTCCTTTAGCAGGAAACCTCGTGATCTTGTGGATAACTCAACGTTAATAGGGGTTCACTCTCCCAACCAGAGCGTGTCATCATGTACTAAAGCCAACAATTTTCTGACCCAGATATCATTTATGGGCCTGCGCCCAAAATGAGAGATCTAGAGCAAATTGAGCAGACCTGCCTTGTGCAGACCTAGGACCCATATTTTTGGCTCGAGGTGCACAATGCCTCCTTCATAAGTGATCTGGTCTAGGTATAGCTCCGGCGCAAGCTTTGGGAATTTCTCGACATCAGTAATGTCCCAATCGTCAAATCTGAGCTGCAAAATATTTGCGAACATGTCCCCTTCCATCAGGACATTCTCAGGGATTAGGGGTATTTGAATACCCGCGCACCTTTTCTAGGTCCTTAGGGACTCTGACTAATGGCTTTCGTGATGCAGTTGGGACCATTTTTTGGCTTGAGGATTCCTAACCCTGGTTCATAGTTTATGGATAAACCAACAAACCCTCCAACTATTGGCCCTTTCGGCAATGACCTTCATGCTCAGATCAAAGTCTCACCCGAAGTAATATGGGGGGGGGGTGCTAGAATCAAGTTTCTGCGCCCTGAGGGAGAAAATAATAGTGGTCCTCAACACACCGAATGAAAACTTATATCAATTGTAAACAAATGCGCGCAACAATATACAACAAAATCATAGAGAATACACAATCTTTAACAGAATAAAATAGAGTCGTTGTTCGCCTTAACACAGATAAAGTATAACATAAACAGATTCAAATCTAAACATTATTTGATTACTTACTTAGGTTCATCAACCATCTATAAGCATTCATAATCATAATAGATATCTTTTTCCCGATGATCAATGAGCAATACAGATAATAACACAGTAAGCTTGCCAAAATATGTCCTTTCTATTAGCTTCAGATATGTTCAATACATGAGACTTTAAATACATCATCTTTCCCTTACAAACCCTTTCGCGCACATATGGAACCATTTTTTTGGTTGAGGGGTCCTGACCCAGGTTCAAAATTTATGGATAAACCAACAAACCCACCAACTACTGGCCCTTTCGGTAATGACCTGTTTGCTAGACCAAATTCTCGCCCAAAGCAGTATGGGGGTAATCTGGAGTTACAATGAGGCTCAAGGGCCTATTTATTATGTAGAAACAATGTAAAACCCTAAACATCCAAAACCCTAACCCTAGCAGATGAAGCGCCAAAACTATGGGCCCCGTTTGGGTAAATTGGTGTTTCAACTTCCCGTGGACGTAACTTTGGCATACGATCTTCGTTTGACATGAACCATACCTCGTTAGAATTATCTATCCAAGGAATAAAAATTTTGAGTGAGAAACATTGGTCCATGGACCCATGGACCCATGTTGCTCTCGGTTTTCCAAAAAACGTCATTTAGGGCCTCAAAACGACTCCAGAAGTTTAGGACCCGAAAAATTGCTAAAAATAGTAATTTGTGCCGAAACTGAAAAACTGAAAGAGACAATGGTGGGGCCCCAAGTGGAATAGGCAGGTGACCACCATTATCCACCTAGATCATTCCTCCCCCCTTGGGAATCAATGGTCCCCATTGCATTAAGTTCCTCCATGAGATGAGGAAATTTCTGCTGAACTTGGTCCCTGGTAAACCACTTTCCTTGGTGTAGGAGTTGGCCAGCTTTGACAACCTGATACAATTGGATCTTCTGTTAGTCAGTGTTCTTGATTTGCATGTCCATGATATAATCTATGGTGGCATGTTCCATGCAGTCTGGGTTTAACTCTGTTGGTGTGAGTTGTTCTGCGATGTCAGAGGTGTCCAGTAGAGGTGGGAAGTAAGGACGAAGGCGGTCCACATTGAATACTAGGTACAGACCAAGGAATGGTGGAATACTGAGCTCGAAGGCATTGTTCTCTACAGCCTTGGTGATGGTGTATGACTCATATCGGAGCGAGAGAAGCTTGTAGTGGGGTCCATTGAGGCACTCCTTCTGCAAATGTAGCCATACTTTTTCACCCACCTAGAAGTTGTGTGGCACCCGATGTTGATCATGGCGTTGCTTGTACTTAGCATTGGCTCTGTCCAATATGTCATGAACCTATTGGCGGATGTTTTGAATGCGCTCGATGAAGCTATTTCCTTTATCAACTTCAGACTGGACATGAGCCAAATCGGCCTGAGTAGCCGCAAATGGCATGGCTACGTCAATGGGACATAGTGGCTGGAATCCCAAGCCCACCTGAAAGGGGATATGGCCGATTGAACTGTGGAGAGCCTGGTTATAACTATGTTGTACATAGGGGAGGCTTTCGTCCCATGTGCGTGGATGCTTTGAATTGTACATGCGTAGAATGTGTACAATCATTTTGTTGAAGACCTCTGTCTGGCCATCTGTTCGGGGATGGAAAGCTGTGGACTTGGTGAGCTTGGTGTTTAGCATTGACCAGAGGCTGGACCAAAATGTGCTGAGGAACCTGCTATCCTGATCTGATATGATATACTGTGGGATCCCAAAGTGCACCCATACTCATTCAAAGAATAGTTTAGCAGTGGCTTCTGCTGTGATATTCTTCTTACAGGCCGCCATAATGGCCATCTTCGAGAATATATCAACGACCACGAAAACACATTCATTTCCATGCTTAGTAGAAGGGAGGCTTGACATGTAATCCATGGAGATGAATTCCCAAGGTCGACTAGGGGTAGGTAGCGTAGTATATAGGCCTTGCTTCTTCATGGTCGGTTTGGCAATGGCACAAGCAGTGCAGGATCAGATGTGCTTCCCGACATCCTTTCGAAGGTTCGGCCAATAGAAATACTTCTGCAGTAATGCTACTATTTTCTCGACCCCAAAATGCCCAGCGACTTGACTATAGTGTGCTTCCCATATCATCTTGGCACACTCGCTTGAAGGAACACAAAGGTGTCCAAGGTGAAATAAAAGTGCATCTTGGAGGTGAAAATTTGGAACTTGCATACCCGCCAAGAGTGCCTTGTAAGTGTGGCCGAATTCTGCATCTCTCTCATAGAGTAGCGGCGAATCAGAAGTCTCGTGCCCACAAGAGTTGAGAACGGAGGTGAGCGCCACGATCGGTTGTCGATTGAGGCAATCTGCAACATTATTGGTGCTACCCTTCTTGTACTTGATGTTCAGATGAAACTGTTGCAGATATGTGGACCACTTCTGATGGCGATCATTCTACAACTTCCCTTGTGTCTACATGAACTGTAGGGACCAGTGGTCTGTGTGGATGATTGTTTCCTTCCCCAAAATGTAATGCTTCCATTGTCGACAAGCTTGCACAATGGAATACATCTCTATGTCATAAGTGGGATACTTGAAAACTGTGTCAGACAATGTCTCACTGTGATATGCCACTGGATGTCCCTGTTGAGTAAGAACTGCTCCAACAACATAGTTAGAAGCATCTATTTCGATCTCAAATGGTTGTTGCAAGTCTGGTAATGTGAGCACTGAGGCATAACAGAGGCGATTTTTCAATTCTTTGAATGCCTTCTGTTGAGGTTCCGACCAAAATAATTTTGATCTCGCTCCTCCCTTGGTGACTTGACTCAAGGGCCAAGTGATATGAGAGAATCCCAACACGAACCTACGGTAGAAATTAGCAAGATCCAGAAAGCTGCGAAGCTTTGTTATAGTGGTTGGGGCTAGCCAATCCTGAATTACTTGGATCTTGGTTGGATCCACATGCACCCCCCTTTCATCAATAATGTATCCCAGATATTGAACCTGGGTCATGCCAAAAGTGCACTTCTCCAAATTGGCACACAGCTTGTGTTGCCGCAGTGTTTGGAGGACTTGTCGGATGTGGTGGAGGTGCTCTTCCCAAGTCTGGCTGAAGATCAGAATGCCATCCAAGTACACCACTACAAATGAGTTGGTGAATGGCCGCAAGATGTTGTCCATCAAACTCATGAAGGCTGCGGGAGCATTCATCAACCCGAAAGGCATGACCAGCCATTCGAAAAGGCCTTCCTTGGCTTTGAAGGCAGTATTCCACACATCGGAGGGTTCAATTGGTACCTGGTGATACCTAGACTTCAAGTCGATCCTGCTGAAATATTTTGCACCTGTGAGTTGGTCCAGAAGGTCATCAATTCATGGGATCGGGTACCTATTCCAGACAGTGATCTTTTTCAGTGCCCGATAGTCAATACAGAGTCTCCACGTCCCATCCTTCTTCTGTTCCAACACGATCGGACTCCCACAGGGCGATGAACTTGGTCAGATGTGACATGCTCCTGAATCTGCCTCTTGATTTCATTTTTCTCTAGAACAGAGCGTCGATATATCATTCCATTGGGTAGCGGCACACCTGGGGTCAAATCAATTAGGTGCTTGACCTGACAGTGCAGAGGAACCCCTGTGGGTGAGGTGAAGATTTCCCCGTACTCCTCCACAACCTTATCCATTTGTTGTTGTCATGCAAAGGAGCCCTGTCTGGAGGTCGTGGCCACAGCCTTCTTCTTGCCCTAGGGGCGGATCATCAAGAAAATGAATTTCCTGGTTTGGGAAATGAGCTTACTGCATTGTTTTGCAGAAACCAAAGAGATAGCGGTAGGAGGTGGTACCTTTTGTATCCTGTACAACTTATTTCCCAAAGTAACAATAAAAGCATGAGTCCGAGACTCATACACAGCATGACGCTTCCATAAGTATGGTTGTCCTAATAATACATCAGAAACATCAATAGGAGCAACGTCACATAATACCTCATCCGTGAAGGGCTTGATGCTATAGCGAAGGCAACACTGTTGGCTGACGCGGAGATCTCGTCCTTGGTGAAGCCACCCGATGGTGTATGGATGTGGGTGAGTTATGGTCAGCAAGCCCGAACTCTACATGGCATCTACTGAAATGAGGTTCTTTTGGCTCCCATTGTCAACAATGAACTGTACCGGGAGCCCTTTACCGACATCTGGGAGTGGAAGAGACGTTCTTCCTCTGGATCTTCCGGTTCCCCCTTCTAGATCTTCATAGTGGCAACAGTGGCGTTGGGCTCCGCATCAATAATATGTTTCCCTTTTTCATTCCCCTTGTCAGGTTCTGATTCAGAGTCGGAGCATGCATCTGACTCAGAAGCCCTCATCTCGGCCACCAGTTACTGCTTGGCCTGACACTCACTTGTGTTGTGAGTGGAGCTCTTATGGAACTCACACCACTTTTCTGTGTCCTTCTTTGGCTTTGCGGTGTTTTTCTTTGCTTGTGGCTTCGATAGGTTGTCTTGAGTTGCCATGCCTTGGCTCTATCCTTTGTTTAGCGGTTTGGGAGCACCTTTCCCTTGCTTTTGATTCGCAGATCCAAAGTCTCGCTTCTTCTGTTTGAGTTTCTGCTCAATCTTGGAAGCATACCGGTATGCCGTACCAAGCGAGGAGATGTTGAGGAACTTCATTTCCTCTTGAATGTATCTGTGCAGACAACTGCGATACTTTAGCACCAAATTTTTCTCTGAATCTTTGATATCCAACTTTGTGCGCAGGGTATGGAACAGATTCGTCAGCTCATGCACATCTTGATCCCTTTGTTGTGGCAGCGTGGTCCATTGTATGTACTTGTCCTCATAGCTCCCCATGGGATAGTATTGTTCCTTGATGGTGTCTCGGAAATAATTCCAAGTGGGTATGGCCGAGAACAGAGAGGGTTCTGTCTCGTCCTTTTTCTCACAATGGGTTTCCCACCAGACCTTGATATGGGGGGCAGCTTTGAGGAGTGAAAAAATAATATTCTCCCGGTTGGAAAAGTCATGAACCGAGAAATATCCTTCTAATAGATTCAACCATATATCTATGGTATTTGCATCTATTTGACCCTCAAATATGGGAATGTCAAAATTCACTTGTACCTTAAAAGGAGTCGCACCTCCAGAGTGGCTGTTGGATGCAGATGTGCCGCTAGTGGGCAGCCATTGAAGGATCTGGGAAAATTTATTCGTCATCGCGTTCCTTTATTTTTCGAGGGCCTCCTCAAGAAATATTTTGATAGGATATCCTGCTCCCTCATCTTTCTTTTTGTCCCCCATGGGCGTCCGTCGGGGTTTGCGAGGCTGATCTTGCAAAGGTTCCACCAGATCGAGCCCTAACTCCTTATACCCCGACCTCGTTGGGGACATGCAAAGAAGGATCGAGAAAAAGAAAACCGCTCTGATACCACTAATCTGGATTTATGCAGGAATGCAACAGAATAAACATATAACCATAAATACAAATATGCAGCAGAAATAACACTTCATTTCATTAATATCAAAGAACTAAAATTTTCTTACAGACAGAATGGAAATAAACTAGCTAGGGCGCTGGTAGCTATCTCTGAGAAGAGATGTGGCGGCTACAGGCCTCTGAACTGAGTTACAATGAGGCTCGAGAGCCTATTTATTATTTATAAACAATGGAAAACCCTAAACATCCAAAACCCTAACCCTAGGAGATGAAAGCCAAAACTATGGGCCCCGTTTGGGTAAATTGGTGTTTCAACTTCCCGGGGACGTAACTTTGGCATATGATCTCTGTTTGACACGAACCATACCTCGTTAGAAATATCTATCTGAGGAATACAAATTTTGAGTGAGAAACATCAATCCATGGACTCATGTTGCTCCCATTTTTCCCAAAAAACGTCGTTTAGGGCCTCAAAACGGCTCCAAAAGTTCAGGACCCGAAAAACTTCTAAAAATAGTAAGTTGTGCCGAAACTGAAAACTGAAAGAGACAATGGTGGGTCCCCAAGTGGAATAGGTGGGTGACCACCAATATCCACCTGGATCAGGGGGTGTGCTGGAACCAGGTTTCCGCACCTTGAGGGAGAAAATAATGAAGTAGTCCACAACACACTGAATGCAAAATTATATCATTTGTAAACAGATGTGTGCAACAACATACAACAGAATCACAGAGAATGCACAGTCTTTAACAGAATAAAATAGAGTCGTTTTTCACCTTAGTGGAGATAAAATATAACATAAACAGATACATATCTAAAAAAAGTCAATTACTTAACCAAATTCATCAACCATCAATAATCATGCATTATAAGATATATCCTTTGCGCAATAATCAACAGAAACAGTGTGATCTTAACCGAACATAAATAGTAAAAACATAGATTCATAACACAATAAGCTTGCCAAAATCATTCCTTTCTGTTAGCTTTACATCTCTTCAATACAAAATACTTTAAATACATCAACTTTCCCTTACAAAACCCTTCTGCGCACACAACCAACAGAGTCCGCACACAACCAGGACTAGGTCTCCGTGCATATAACCAACAGGAGCCTTTCAAACCAATCCAGACAACCCTTACAACGTATTACCGATGCATAAAATGATCAAACATCAATAATTCATGATATTTTTACTTAACTATCTCTATCTATTTATATTCGCCTAGCGCGTAGATACTATGGTCTCAAACCATGGTTTGAGGCCCACAGTTTACCCTTAAGCCCATTTACATAAAAATTAGGAATTTTGACCCACCCCAAAGCCCATTGACTCAAACGCGCAGCGCGCACATACAAAATTATATAAAATTACATCAAAAGTTGTGCCTCAGGGGACCTCGCTCCAACATATGTCTAATCGATGGCTAAGATTAAAACATGACTTGATCTTCGTTCTTTAGAAGATTCACACTTTGTTTTACTAGTACCCTTTAATTATTTAATTTCCCTAAGTTTAGACTTAGGGTCCCCATTAAAATAATTAATTATTTTAATAAAACATGAACCGAGTGGAATTTCCACAAACGGTTTCTAGGTTCTTTGGAATACAAGTGTCTAAGCCTCTACACCAAATTTGAGACTTAGAGCACCTTTTGATGCTACAAAAATCAACATTAAGGAGGTGGCAAACCCTCCTACGATTTTTGTCTACTTCGAGCCGTGATTGTGCAATCTTCCTCAAAAATGGCATATTCCCTTGATTTTCCTGCATTTAAACCAAATTAGGCCTTGAAGCATGACGACCCTTAATACACCATTCTCACTAAGAAAAAATTGACAAAATTCAATTAAATGTGAGAAAGGGGGAATAATTAGGCTAAAAGGTGACAATTAACCACATAGAATGTACCTGATGATAGTGCTCATAAGTAAGAAGAATCATACATCGGTGAAAATGATTACAACTATGGAGGCTAAGTGCAGTTGCGGGAAAGGGTTTTTATTGTTTGCAGTGCATGTTTCCAAGGATAAAGGTAAGGATGTTGAGGATTCATAAGCCTTGAAGAGGTACTCAGTTTTGCAGCAGTTTCAGGATGTATTTCCAGCAAAAATTTCGAATTTATCACCTCACATTGAAGTGGACTTTTCTATTGAGTTGGTATCAGGAGAAACATCAACATCAAAGTCACCTTAGAGTATGAGCACTCAAGAGCTAGTATAATTGAAGTTGCAGTTGAAGGAAATTTTGGACAAGGGATACATTAGGCCAAGTGTGTCGCCTTGGAGTGCACCAATATTTTTTGTGAAGAAGAATGATGATACTCTTAGGTTGTGTATTAATTACAGACAACTGAACAAAGTGTCGATTAAGAACATGTACCCTTTTGTTGAGGATCCGTGACTTCTTTGATGAGTTGAAGGGAGCAACAATGTTCTCGAAGATTGATTTGAGATCAATATATCATCAAGTACACATCAAAGAAGAGGAAATATACAACATTGCTTTCTGGACCAGGTATGGGAATTATGAGTTTGTTGTGGTTCCTTTTTTTTATATTAATGCTCTAGTTACTTTCATGTGTTTGATGAATAGTGTGTTGCGTCCTTATCTGGACAATTTTGTTATTGTATTCATTGATGACATATTGATACATTCTAAGAATGAGGAATAGCACATAGAACATCTAACAATAATGTTAAGATTGTTGAGAGAGCATCAGTTGTATGCTAAACTCAGTAAATGCAGTTTATTTCAGACGAAGATTCATTACTTGGGGCATGTGGTTTCCAAGTAAGGTATAACAATGGATCTAGAAATTTAGATTAGAGTTATCATGGAGTGAGAAACCCCCAAGAATGTGGATGAGGTCAGATCTTTCATGGGGTTGGAAAGTTACTACAGGTGGTTCACCAAGAACTTCTCATGGATTTTCTATCCTATTACATCTTTGTAGCGAAAAAGAAAGAAATTTGAATGGACAGAGGAATGTGCAACTAGTTTTGAGAAATTGAAGCAGTTTCTTAGAAATGCTTCGGTCTTGAATATTGCATATCCAGAAAAATAGTTTGTGGTATGTACAGATGCTTTCAAGAGAAGACTTGGTGGAGTCTTTATGCAAGAAGGGAAGGTAGTATGATACGAGTTAAGGAAGCTGAATGAGCATGAGCAGAACTATGTGACGCATGATCTTGAGTTGGAAACTATCATTCATGCATTGAAGACATTGAGACACTATCTTCTTGGCAAGAGGTTCAACTTGATGAGGGATCATAGTGGGTTGAGATACTTTTTTGACCAACCGAATCTGAATTCCAAGCAAGCTAGGTGGTTGGACACACTTAGTGAGTTTAACTTCGAGATAAAGTACATTAAGCGTAAAGAAAACAAGGTTTTATATGCTCTAAGTAGAATGGTACAGGTAAATCACATTCCAATTATGAGTTCATATGGGACAAATTTGCAGGATCATATCGTGTGAGCAGGACAACAAGATGACAGGTACCAACATCTTAAGTACAAATTACAACAACCAGGTACGGGTGAACGAAATGTGGATTATCATATCACGACAGATGGTTTGGTCAGATTTAGGGACATGATCTATGTTCCAGACAACAGTGAGCTCAAGAAGCTTATCTTGAGGGAATTTCGTGTCAAGCCATATTCAGGTCATCCTGGATATCAAAAAACTCTAATATATGTGAAGAATTTTTACTATTGGCTGAATCTGAAGAAATACGTAGCTGAGTCCGTCGCCAGGTGTTTGGATTGTCAATAGGTAAAAGCAGAGTGTAAGCATCCTGGTGCTTTACTACAATCGATTATGATTCCACGGTGGAAATGGGAAATCATTTCCATGGACTTCATTACAGGTTTTCCGAGGACATCTAGACAACATGATTCTATTATGGTTGTAGTGGATAGGTTGACTAAGGTAGCTTACTTCATTCCATTGAATTCTACGAATTCAACTAGCAAGGTAGCTTAGGTTTTCATCAGGGAGATAGTGAGGTTGCATGGTATTCCTACAAATATTGTGTCAAACAGAGATTCCAAGTTCACTTTTAGGTTTTGGAAAGAGTTGTTTGCAAGTTTTGGGACAGATTTGGTCTTCAGTACAACTTATTATATGCAGACAAATAGAAAGACAGAGAGGGTCAACAATATTGTGGAGGACATGTTGATGTTGAGAATTTGATAGGGAAATGATTAATTCAATTCTCTTACTTGATAACTACTTGTGTTATTATTTATCTTCTTTATCTTTGTTTCTTATTATTACGATGAGCTATACATAAAACAATTACCAAAACAATAAGAACAATCACACAGTATGTAGGCTGCAAGCCAGGGCGAAAACCCCTCCTCTTGAGGGGAAGACTCACAAATATCTTCTTATAGATGCTTCAATTAACGAATACTAAGACCCTTGACAAAGACACTCGACACAAGTATTCCTCCAATACACTTTTCACTATCTCTTTCTCTTCTCGACTTTCTTAATTTTTCCTCCTTTCTTGCACTGTTCTGCACTGCCACCTAGAGAAACTCAGTTTCTTCTTCAGTAACCTTGATAAAGTGTCTCCTTCCTTCGGCCTCCTATGGTCCTCTTCTTTGAACTTCTTTTAGCACCCTTCTACCCTTTTGATATCCCAAGACTGATCTGCATATGCACATAAGTAGCCCTTGGTCTTCGTTGAGATGATAGAGGTATAGGTGCAGATTTATCACCGAAATAGAAAGGGAGACCCTTATGTAGACTTTTCCTCACCCTCGCATACCTTCTAGCCTTCCTTCTACATTTTATTACCCTTACTCTTCATGCACTACAATCCACACTTCCTATTGCAGATAGATTCGAAGGTAATGATGTTACAATGAGTTCAAGTCACCCTTATATAGTGATTGTTCCTCTCCATTTAGGCTGAGATGATCTATAGGAGTGAGGCAAACTTCTTCCAAGGAGTAATCCATCAATATTTAAGTTGACGTGGAAAGCCATAGTGACAATATCTTGGAGTGAAACTTTTACATAGATGATGTGTATTTTATATGTGTAACATGACTTTATTTACGTGACTCTAATTATCTTTATGACAAGATGAAAAATTCCTAAAGACATCAAGAAGAAGTCTTTGACCTATAATAAAAACTTATTGCTCATGAAACCCATGAAGCAAGCAACATAATACATTTTATTTTCCTTTGTCTTCTTCATTACATAAAATCATAATTACAAGTCATTATGAAGACCGAACCTAGTTACACTTTTCAACTGCTGAAAATGTATGCCATGCACTATTAGAGGAGGTGAGAGGAGTATCATCCACTGGTTGAGTTTTCTTACAATAATGGGCATTGAGAGTCATTGAGGATGAGTCCTTTTAAGACACTTTATGGGAAGGGTTGTAATACTTCCATCAGTTGGAGTGATTTAATGAACAAGGTATTGGTTGGAACGGACATGTTGACAAAGATGGAACAAGAAATGTAGGTTATCAAGAAGAATATAAAGGCACATGACAGGTAGAAGATTTATGCATATCAACACAAGGTATTTAAGGAGTTTCAAGTTGGGGAGCATGTGTACTTGTGCATCAAGCCGAAGAATACCTCCTTGAGGATTAGACCATGTGCCAAGCTGACACCTCAGTATTGCGAACCTTTCGAGATTCTTGAGAGGATTGGACCAGTGGCCCACCAACTTGCACTGCCTCCGATAATGAAAGTTCGTGATGTTTTCCATGTGTCATTTTTTAAGAAGTATGTGAAAAATGTTGATCATGTGATTGAATGGTTTGTATTGTAGGTGGATCCAGAAGGAGAATTCCAGTCGGAACCTCAGTGCATTTTTCATCGAAAGATGCTCATGCTCCAAAATCAAGAAATCGAACAAGTTAAAGTGCAGTGGAAACACCTTGGGCCCAATGAAGCTACTTAGGAGATGATTGATTAGATGTGGGCTATGTATCCTTCTCTATTCACTGGTTGAGCGGATAATTTTTTATACATGTTTTGATGTTGTGTTTTGGATATGTCTATGTATATGCATATGTATGTAAATACCACATCGAGCTATGTTATGAAGCTCCAATAAACAGTATGGTGTTCAGGTATGTTGGTTATGCCACCTTCAACAATATGATATGATGCAAACACTACAATGAGTTGTGTTATAAAGCTCCATGGGAAACATGTGTTTTACTAATTTATAAGTGTCATTGAACACCAAGGACGATGTTCCCCCAAATGTAAGGGGTTTGTAACAACCCTTGGTTGATTTATTATGTAAATAAAAATAATAACCAAGGTCATGGGACACACATTCCAAGTTGAATGTTGGGAAAAACATGGTGATGTGGATCACTAGTGATTAATTAATGGCTATGGAAATTGGCAAAGGCATTGACAAAGACAAAGCGGCATTAATTGACATTTATTTATGAAAAAAAAAAAAAAAAAATAAGAGAAAAGAGAAGTGAAAGGTCACAAATTTGCATGTGGAGGAAATTAAAGGAAAAATGAAGGACAATGAAGAAAATAGAGGCCTCAATGATAAAAAGGATTTTAAGGATTAGTTCACGGCTTTTGTTGGTTATGTTGAGATTGCAACAAGATGATGAGCTTAGTGGAAAGAAGTCGCCGTCACTAAGTGGGCCCGCATGCTATTTTTGGCGCAAAGTCTATTTTTAGACTATGTATATTTTTAGACATATGGATCATATTCTATGAGTTGCAGGATGCTATTTGTGGATGGTTGGTCAAATTGGAAAAATAGATGGACTTCTATTTTTAGACATATTGGACAGAATCTATTTTTAGATTGCCAGTCTAAAAATAGATATGTCGAATATTATTAGCTCTTAATAATATTTGGACTATAAACATTATCTTATTCTCTTGGAGCACTTCAGTTAAGTGCACAGATGTGGCACAGGAGCCGACAGAAGGAATTACGCTATTCCTGAGGGTTAAGTGGAGCTATTGCATGGATACTTCAGTTAGAACTCATGTGACAGAGTTTGGTGGAGTTGATTGAGGAAGTTAATGGAGTTGTGTTCAGTTTAACTAATCTAAACATAGTTGAGATAGTTGTATCTAGTCTAACTGATTGATACACTAGTGAGAGTGGTGTGAATTAATTATTAATTAATTCACTAATTATAAACTCATTAATCAACTAAAGAAGACATCAGTTAACTTCAGTGCATGGACAGTTTCAGTGGAGACCAGTGAAGAGATAGGTGAAAGAGCAGTGTGACTATCAGTTGTGACTATACTGTTGCATGATTTGCAACAACCAGTGATTGGAGATGCCAATGAGGATTGCGCAGTACAAGCCAGGTGGTTCGAAGTTATTTATGAGCCATTCTTCAGCCTTGATTGCGCAGTAGAGGCAGGCTAACAGGTGGCAGAGATTGGAGCATGTGTTTTGCTAGATCTAGCTTGATTAGTGTGTAGCAATTGGAGATTGTAATGAGAGCTTGTGAGGAGCTTTGTGCAATGATTGTTACATGATCTCTATGACATATAATATACAGATAGTTGGGGGTTTTCAGCTTTAAGCTTTCCCATGAAATACTGTGTTCATATGTGTGATTGTTTATGGTTTTAATGTGCGCATGCAATTGTTTTTATTTCCGCAATTAATGATCAATGGTAGAAGAGAATATGTATTGTGCATTAAGTTAAAATAGTGTGTGATCAGGAGAATCTCGGTGAATAATATATCAGTTCTTCAAATTTCTACAGGTTAACCTTTTGACAGTTTTAGCTTGGAGCTCTTTTCTATTCTCTCTCTCAAATACTCTTGTAAGAGTTTTCCTGGATCATTCCTGGAGAAATTGGGTATACAATGGAATTTGAGAAAGAAGACAAAGGAAAGTAGGAAAGCGCAAGGGAACATGTGGATCAAAAACTACAACTCGATTGCTTTGCAGGTAATAGGTTGCATGTGTGGTTTCATAGCTGATTTATGGATGCATGGTATATGCATGTGATTATCTGGTAATGTCCTTTCATTGGCATGGAGGATTGCTTGGATTGATAGTGGTTTTCCTAGCCTTTCCATTTCTTAGATAACCATGGTTTTGTGGGTTTTTCCACTTGATTGTTTTATGATTGGTGCTTGCAATTCCTTATGGTTGTGCATTGGAACAAACACACTATAAGCTTTGGAATAACTTGGGTTGAGTTACTAGTCCTGGAGCCTAGGTTAGACAAACGCTATGGAGCCCTTGGTGGGTCGAATTACTTGTCCCAGAGCCAGGTTGGACAAATTCTCTAAAGGCCAGGAAGGTTGTGGGTTGAGTTACTATTTCCTAGAGCCCTCGAAAACATGGGTAAAGACAGATTTGGTTGGTGTTAGTGATGTCTGACCATGAGGTGGAATCATTGGCTGAGGGTTGAGGTGGTTTGGCCTCTGGAAACCCTAGTTTGGTTTATTCTATAAGATCCCACATTCACGGTTGGAATATGGCACGGGGGTGATTGGCTGAAAGAGAGATTTGGTTCATCCCAATCTATGGTCGAGTGGTACATGGAATTCTCTGACTTGGTTGGTATTTTCCTATGTTAATAAGAGATATTCTTCTATGGTGATTCATGTTTATTTATTGGCAATGTGTTGATGATATTATGGCTGAGGTACCATGGTTTATATTTTGTTTATGTGATCTGTTAAGATTGCAACAAGATGATGAGCTTAGTGGAAAGAAGTTTCCTTCACTAAGTGGGCCCGCAGGCTATTTTTGGCGCACAGTCTATTTTTAGACTATGTCTATTTTTAGACATGTCGATCATATTCTATGAGCTGCAGGATGCTATTTGTGGATGGTTGGTCAAGTTGGAAAAATAGATGGACTTCTATTTTTAGACATATTGGGCGGAATCTATTTTTAGATTGCCAGTATAAAAATAGATATGTCGAATATTATTAGCTCTTAATAATATTTGGACTATAAACATTATCTTATTCTCTTGGAGCACTTCAGTTAAGTGCACAGATGTGGCACAGGAGATGACAGAAGGAATTATGCTATTCCTGAGGGTTAAGTGGAGCTATTTCATGGAGACTTCAATTATAACTCATGTGACAGAGTTTGGTGGAGTTATTGAGGTAGTTGGTGGAGTTGTGTTCAGTTTAACTGAGTTAAACATAGTTGAGCTAGTTGTATCTAATCTAACTAATTGATACACTAGTGAGAGTGGTGTGAATTAATTATTAATTAATTCACTAATTATTAACTCATTAATAAACTAAAAAATACATCAGTTAACTACAGTGCATGGACAGTTTCAATGGAGACCAGTGAAGAGGTAGGTGAAAGAGCAGTGTGACTATCAGTTGTGACTATAGTGTTGCATGATTTGCAACACACTGTGGTTGGAGATGCCAATGAGGATTGCGTGAGAAATGCTGGACCAATTCGAGTTCATTTAAAGCCATTCTTCAGCAGTGATTGCACAGTAGAGGTAGGCTAGCATGTGGCAGAGATCAGTGCATGGGATTTGCTAGATCGGGCCTGATTAGTGTGTAGAAATTGGAGATTGTACTGAGAGCTTTTGAGGAGCTTTGTATGATGATTGTTGCATGAACTCTATGACATATAATATACGTATACAGTTTTTCAGCTGCTTTCCATAAATTACTCGTGTTCATATGTGTGAATTTTTATGGTTTTAATGTGCGCATGCAATTGATTTTATTTTTGCAATTAATGATCAATGGTAGAAGAGATTTTGTATTGTGCATGAAGATAAAATAGTGTGTGATCAGGAGAATCTCAGTGAATAATATATCAGTTATTCAAATTTCTACATGGTATCAGAGAGATATTAATCATTGGAGCAATTGCAAAACATTGAAGCGAAGTGAGTTTCTAGCCGTGGAATTTAATTTGAAAGTTAGCAGTTTGTGTCAAAGTTGAGATGTCTTTCAACGGATTGTGATTGAGTATGCCCTTGAAGGAAGCTCGAATTATATTGCATGCAAGACGAGGATAAGGTGGCTGAGGATAATGCACGCGGAAGGAGTTCAGATGCAGAAATTCAAACCTTCCAGTGATGTTGCCGCACTTGACGCATGGAAAAAGAAGACAAAAAAATGTCGAAGGATTCTGTTGGAAGGTGTGAAGGATCACATAGTGTCTAGCCTTCATGGTAAAGCTTCTCCATTATTGATGTAGAAATATTTGACAGATTTATTCCAAAGAAAGAGCGACCAGAGGAAGTTGGCGCTCAAGGATAAACTCAGGAACATAAAAATGGAGAAAGGCGACATTATACCTAAGTACCTCATGAAGTTTGTCCAGTGCAGGGATGAGTTGGGAAGTGTGGGGGTTACTGTAGATGATGAGGAATTGCTGAGCTTGGCTCTCCTTGGGCTTCCGAAGAGTTGGCATTCCTATCAGAACTTTGTCAATGGTCGGGAGAAATTTCCAGGATGGGAGCGACTTTGGTCGGATCTTGTGCAAGAGGAGATAAGGCAGAGTACCAGGGATGGATCTTCATCGAAGAATGTAGATGAAGAAAATTGTGCTTTGGCTGCCAAAGCAAGGAAGGGGAAGAGCAAGAATAATTCTTCTCAATCCGATGCGAAAGGCAAGAAGCAGGACATGTCCAAGGTGAAGTGTTTTCACTGTCACCAACACGAACATTACGCCACTAATTGTCCACAGAAGAAGAAAAATAAGCAGGCTGCTGGATCTGCAGCTGGAGAGGCCTTAGCCTCGCAGTTTGAGCTGGATTTTTCACTGATCGCATGCTTGGTCTCAAGTATGATGGGTTCAATGTGGTTTCTTGATAGTGGTGGGTCTTTTCATATGACCGAAGACAAAGATTTGTTCGGGTTGGTTCGGGATGTTTTAGATCTTGGAGTGCACATCGAGATGGGCGATGATGGTAGATACAAGGACTGGTATCGGGACCATTTCCTTTAAGAGGGAGTCTAGTAAACCTTAGGAGGTTAAGGATGTCAGTATGTTCTTGGATTGAAAGGTAAACAAACTGGTGGCCATGTTAGAAGACAAGGGATATGATGTTGTCTTTAGCGAGGGAAAGGCTTTCTCGCGCAGTAAGGGTGAATCGGTGAAACCCGTGAGGATAGGGGTCCGAGTTAAGAACCTTGATCAATCAAGTAGGTAGATAGCTGCGAAACAAGGTGCAAAGTATGAGTGGTGAGCCGGGATGATGAGGGCGAACTATGGCACAGGAGATTGGACCATCTTCACCATGGAGCTTTGAAGATTCTGCAGCAGATTTCTACTGGACTTCCTAAGGGCACTCTTGCGCAGTCAGATCAGTGCAAGGGGTGTACTTTAGGGAAGTATGTGAAAGCCACCTTTCACGAGAAGGATAGTCGCGCTACGACGATCCTTGAGAGAGTTCACACAGACGTGTGTGGTCCTTTCTCGCAGCTTCGACAAGTAGCACAGGTATTATGTGATCTTTGTTGATGATTTTTCTAGTAAGTGCTGAATCTTCTTCATGCAGAAGAAGAGCGAGACATACCCAAAGTTTCGTGAGTTCAAGGCACTAGTTGAGAAAGAATCAGGGAAGAAAGTGAAGGCTCTTAGGAGCGATAATGGTGGTGAATTCATCTTTGGCGAATTCAAATACTTTTGCAACGCAGAAGGAATTCGAAGAGAGCTCATAACACCTCATAACCCACAATAGAATGGGGTCGCGGAATGAAATAATAGAACGATCATGGGTGTTGCATGGGCGATGTTGCATGATCAGGGCCTTCCCATACAGTTGTGAGATGAGGCATGCAATACTGTGGTTGATGTGAAAAAACATTGTCCTCACAAAGTACTTGGCATGAGTACACCTGAGGAGGCATTTTCTGGTGAGAGGCCTAATATTTCTCATTTGAAAATTTTTGGCTCACCCGTTTACATTAATGTGAAAGGATGCCAGGAAGAAGCTTCGGAGCCGACCGCAATGGTTGGGATATTTGTGGGTACACGATACACCCTACAACTATCGTGTGTATTTTCCGTATAGTCGCAAAGACTATTCGTAGGCGACGGGATATCAAATTTCATGAGGAGAAAGCCATGCAATGTTCGCTCGAGAGGGAGCCAAACTGAGAGGGAGCCACACTTGCATGCAGATGAGGAGCTATTAGTTCCTAAGGATGAGCCTTAGGATGTGGATTAGCCATAAGAGGAGGTTCATGGAGTGGAAGAAACCACTCATGTAGTGCCAACCATCAGAGGGCAGAAGCGCATTACAGAAGCTTAGCGACTGAATCTTGATGCAGAGAAGATTGTAGGAGCACCTACATCACAGCACAGACAGAGACAGTCACCTGACCGATATACTGGATACATGGCTCTGATGAGAAAGTGTATCATGACAGAGCCATCCTCTTTTGAGGAAGTTGTGGAGGACCCTGCATGGGTAGATGCCATGGTGGAAGAGTATGATTCGATTATCAGAAACAGTGCATGGGAGATTGTCCCAAGGCCGGAAGGGAAATCAGTGGTAGGTTTGAGATGGATCTACAAAGTGAAGCAAGCAGCTGACAGGAGCGTCGAGAAGTACAAGGCAAGATTTTTTGCCCGGGGCTTCTCACAGATTGAGGGGATCGACTATGAGGAAACCTTTGCACCTGTCACAAGGTATTCTTCCATACGGAGCATCCTAGCTCTCTCAGCGTAAATGGGGTGGCACATTCATTAGATGGATGTGAAGACTACGTTCCTCAACGGAGTCATTGAGGAGGAGGTGTACATAGATCAACTCGAAGGTTTCGAGATCTTCAGCAGCAAATCGCATGTGTGCATGCTCAAAAGAGCGTTGTATGGGTTGAAACAAGCACCTCGTGCTTGGTACACACGAATAGACAATTATTTCACCAGACTTGGTTTTACCAAGAGCGAGGCGGATCCCAACCTATACTAGATAGTGGTTGAGGGTAAGTTGCTGATCATTGTACTTTATGTAGATGATTTGATACCGACCGTGATGAACAAGCTTGATACTCTCATGCAAGGCTGATCTTGCAAAAGAGTTTGAGATGAAGGACTGGGCCTCCTTCATTATTTCTTGGGATTGGAAATTTGGTAGCGCGTGATGGATTGTTTGTGTCTCAAGGCAAGTATGCCCGGGAGATACTAGAGAAGTTCAACATGCATGGCTGCAAGCCTATCGACACTCCTCTTCCGGTGGATGGAGGAAAGAGGATGCTACACTCCAGAGGTAGTGGATGCCACCGCGACCGAGCGCTGGTGGGGTCGCTTATGTATCTAGTCAATACACGACCTGACATATGCTACGCTGTTAACCAGCTTTCACAAGCTATGGTTAAGCCTACCAAGCTCTTTTGGAAGGTAGGCAAGCATGTATTGAGATATCTCAGAGGCACATCGGGCTATGGATTATGGTACATACAGTCGGATGAGGTGAAGCTATGTGGCTTCATGGATGCAGATTGGGTAGGGAGCCCAACGAATAGAAAGAGAACATCTGGAGGGATTTTTAGTATTGGCTCGACAACAGTGTCTTGGTACAGCAGGAAGCAGAGATCCGTGGCACTCAATTCAGTGGAGGCCGAGTACATGGCAGCAAGTTTGGCTGCATGTGAGGCTATATGGATGAGGAAGATCCTGGTTGGGTTGTTCGATTCACACTTAGATCCTACTGTGATATTTTGTGATAATCAGAGTTGCATCAAACTCTCATTTAATCTAGTATTTCATGATAGATCTAAACACATTGACATCTGGTATCATCATATCAGAGATTGTGTGCAGCGGAAGATCATGTTACTTTCATACATTCCTACGGAGGATTAGGATGATGATATCTTGACGAAGGCGCTCACCAGGAGCAAATTCGAATACCACAGGGGCTGGATCGGGGTGGCAGATAATCCCTATCTTGTTGAGAGGGAGTGTTGAGATCGCAACAAGATGATGAGCTTAGTGGAAAGAAGTCGCCTTCACTAAGTGGGCCCGCAGGCTATTTTTGGCACACAGTTTATTTTTAGACATGTCGATCATATTCTATGAGTTGCAGGATGCTATTTGTGGATGGTTGGTCAAGTTGGAAAAATAGATGGACTTATATTTTTAGACATATTGGGCGGAATCAATTTTTAGATTGTCAGTCTAAAAATAGATATGTCAAATATTATTGGCTCTTAATAATATTTGGACTATAAACATTATCTTATTCTCTTGGAGCACTTCAGTTAAGTGCACAGATGTGGCACGGGAGATGACAGAAGTAATTACGCTATTCCTGAGGGTTAAGTGGAGCTATTGCATGGAGACTTCAATTAGAACTCATGTGACAGAGTTTGGTGGAGTTATTGAGGTAGTTGGTAGAGTTGTGTTCAGTTTAACTGAGTTAAACATAGTTGAGCTAGTTGTATCTAGTCTAACTGATTGATACACTAGTGAGAGTGGTGTGAATTAATTATTAATTAATTAACTAATTATTAACTCATTAATCACTAAAGAATACATCAGTTAACTACAGTGCATGGACAGTTTCAGTGGAGACCAGTGAAGAGGTATGTTGTGGAGGTAAATCCCCTCTGCAGACAGAGGCGATCCCTACTAGCCCAGACCGGGTCTAGCAACAATCGTTCACGCTATAGTGCAGGTTCCTAATTGCAAATAAATCAACTAGCGATGAAGGCTTACCTGGAATCCAACGCTGTCGCTTGTAAAGAAAGTAGCGCTCCCGTTCCTTAGCTCCGGCAGATCACAATACTCACGATCTCCGTGATCGGACACCTGCACACGCAAGAAACAAAACAAACACAAGCATAAAATCCAGTATATGCAACTATATGTCAGTCAGAGAAGACATAACTCAACATCATAATCAATAACAAGAGTGGAACCATAACCAATAGTCGCTTATCATTAATTAATCAAAAGAAGAATACAACCATAGCTCTGACGCTAAATTCTCCTTCAGAGGGTCGCCAGCGGAACACGTCTCGAGAAATCTTGTCAGGGATGAGACAAACCTCTCTCCTCAGATGTCTTGACAATGATCTCCTTGCTTGGATTTGGCCTTAAGGGAATGGATCAAAGCTCTTGCAGCATAAGCCTCTTGGGAATTTGGAGACTAGCTTGCAAATGAGATGAGCAAGCTTTTATAGATGGAGGAAGGGGAGTTGGGATCCCTATAATCATGGGATTGGCCCTATCCTCAAGGAAGCTTCCATGAGGGGTGGAAAACCACTTCCTCTACATGGAGATCTGGAGCCAAACCTCCCAACTCAAATTAGATACCAGTTCCTGGATCAGTTAGGACGAAACTTCCGCCATTTATTTTTAAAAAACACTCCTTAAAATGGCTGGCGCGAGTGCGACTCTGGGACAGAGCGCCAATTGGCATGCCCTCTTTGAAGGATTTCCCCCGTTGGTGCGGGTAATGAACTAGCTACCTGCACCAATGCAAAAAGGGGTGTTTTTAGGGTTTTTCACAAGGAGTTGTCTTCAGGGCAATGAGAGTACATGTTTAGGGGAATGCCATGAAAGTGTTTTCAAGTAATGTTACTGCCCACAGGTCACGGAATGATCCCTTCAATTGTGCGGGATGGGGAATTGCAAGGACGGTGACAAATTGCTGTGTAACATATGCCCCCTAAAGCATGAGGCCCGAGAGAGAGAGAGGGGTGAAATGCTTTACGAGAACGTGTCCAACTGAAAACACCGCCATCAGAAAACCTGCGTAGAGAAGTACAACTGATATCTCAAATACATGATATATGTGGTATGGGCACATCCATCCATAACAGAGTATACAATAATCCAAATCCACGGCATGGACGCAGCCATCCAGTGAGGATCAATAAATAGACTCAGGTATGGTCGCAGCCATCCAATCAGTGAGTCATGTAACTAATCATGATAATCCACAAATCACAGCCTGGATCATAACAAACAGGAATCTAGGGTCTTGCGCTCCATCTCGACCCGAACAAAGTACAAGTTCAAGCATGCGAATATGTGAGCTGAAGTCGAACATGCAAGAACATCGCCTGATTACCAGCCAATGATGAAAGCTGTTAACAGACACGAGAGGTACCACCATTAATGCCAATGGTCCTCAAGGTAATACAGGTACAATCTACGGCATCTGAAAAATGAGCTGACGTTGAACACTCGCAGAATCACTCGATCGGAGGCCAATGATGAAAACCTCACGTTGAATGCGAAGAACCTGCCATTGAGGCATGCAGGCTCCAAGGTACCAGAAGGGAGTCTCTAGATCATCTTCCTGGATAATGAGCTGAAGTCGACAGGAAGTGACCTTGATCGAAGGTGGGCCATAGTGTTTCCCACATCATCGATGTGAGACAAAGGAACATAATGTTTTTGTGAATCACGATCAGATGAGAATCAGAGGAAGGTTGAAACTTGCAAAGGTCAACTTCTCTTGAACACATGGCGACACGACAGTGAGTTTGGCAGTATTTGACATCAACGGATCAGAGGTCATGGCGACAAGGCAAAGAGTAGATGAGAGGTCAAAAAGGATTACCCAAACCCACAGAGGCAAGTGGAAAACGAGATGAGATGTCCCCAACCGGACACAAATGCAGACAAGTGCCATGTTCAAGAGCGACATACTACCGACACGACAATGAGTCTGGTTCCATTTTTCCCCACCATTTCTGGCGAGTAGCCCAATTATTTTTTATAACAAGCTTGAAGGGGATAGCATATGCTTGTAATATAAGTTCGTCCTTCGGACGAATCCATCCTAGTACATTTAACAAGCCCTAGGAAGGAGCGACTCGAATAACGTGATTGCGACTGAATCCGATGTCATCAGGGTTTAACGAGTCTGACAAAGGAAGAACTCGGCGTCTTTTCATATTTAGAGAGTTTGAAAAGACAGCGGAAAAGTAAACTCCAAAGGTCCCTTTTCGTAAATAGTTCCTCAGATCCGAAAAGGTAGAAAACTTTGTCTAAGAAAACCTCCTAGTCGCGATAGGCTAGGGTATTCCTTTTTCGTAAATAATCTATCCCAGCCTGAAAAAGGGGTAAATTTATACTGGGTAGATGTCGTTTCCTGGCCACTTTAACGAGATCGAAACGACAAGGGCCTCGACAATATTTTCATTTTTAGAGAGTCAGAAAAGAGTTGAAAGATGACTCCAAAATGACTTTTTCGTGTATTTACCAAGTCCGAAAAAGTATAAAATACAACTCGTGTCACCGTTTAAGCCGCATAAAGACCTGTTGTTGCACAGAAAGGCAAGTGTAAAACCCATTTTCGACAAAATATATTAAAATATTAATAAAAATGACTTTTAAAACCTATTTAGATTTCAAAAAGTTATTAATAAGTCTCAAATGGTAAAAACAAAATTACTTTTACTATTTACCTCATTGGAGAGCAATGGTGGTCCATTTGTGTGCAAACTTTTGACGGCGACTGCGCCCGATCCGGGCTACCATTCAGATCCTCGTTTGTCCCAGGTAAGAGGTGCTTCCCTGAACTCCATTTCGATCCATTTTATAGAGATTTCATTATAGATTAGACTTGTGTGGAAGATTTTTAAAATTTTAGGGCTCCGCCCATTGGCACGGGTATCGGGCACAAACCCGCGCCAATGGCCTTTTGCATACAAAGGGATTGCGCCAATGGTGCAACGCGGTTTTTCCGTTTTAAATTTCCAAACTGAGAATGATACAATGGATTTTTCCATGTAACAGAGGTCTAATCAAGGGTTTTTTATCATGTTGATGCAGGCAACCAAGCACAATGGTTATCGAATGGAAAGAGAGGGAGCACGGGGAAGAGGATGAAATGGCTATAGAGAATGAAAACTGCATGAATGCACTTAAGAACTGTGGACTCAAAAATTTCTTCTTGACGCCCTGCTTACGAGCTCAACCTGAGCTCCTACAGTACTTGGTCAGTATTTGGGATGAAAACGAAGGAGTGTTCAAACTTCAGGACCAAGTGCTGGAACTGGAGGTTTCTGATGTATACTTCATAACCGGACTGTCGCGCAGAGGCCTAGTGCCCATCTTGACAGGCAGCAGACCATCTGGTGAAAAGATGGAGCAGGTAATGGTGAGGGTGTGCCCAAGGGAACGGACCGGATCAGGAAGCAAGAAAGTGGACATCCACACTGTCCAGGATCTAGCACTCAGAGTAGTGCTACACACCATTACACGAGCTGCAGGATCGCAGGCTCCACACGAGGCAACCAAAGCCCAACTCCTATTAGCCTCTGAGTGTATGAATCCTACACTATTTGATTGGGCTACAGCAGTGACAACCAATATCAAGAGGCAGCTTACAAAGTGTAAGCAAGCCAAGCTGAAATAGTTTGGTTATCGTTCCATTTTGGTATCATTCATCTTGGAACGATTACCCATCTTTCAGGGCCAAGGGGCCATTGTTGCTGAGCCGATACCAAGAGAGCCAAGGATGGCTCGCTGGGCAGCACTTATGCCCAGATCAGGAGGAGGAAAAAAGATGTCCTGGAAGCCCGAGTTTTTTGGATGGTTACGGCGACAGTTGATCGTGGTCGAGGATTGGCCCTATGCTGGGACCGATTTCACTGGAGACCTAGACCTTCCGCTCCCGGAGGGGGATGACTGGGATGAAGAGTTGGGTATGACCTCTCTTTTTTATTTTTATGTTTTATGATTTTTTTTGGTAATACATGTTTGTTCTAATAACATTTGTTATGTGTATGCAGATGTCGGCCCAGAGAGACCCGCGAGCATGTCGCCCATTGCGCGGAGAACCCATGTTGATCATGACCCTCAAGCTGAGGGTGGTGAGGGAGGTGAACTGATTCAGAACCTGGAGGGCATTGCCCGGGGGATCCCGAACTATGCACGGCTAGCAGATGTTCCACTAGCATACCAGCGACACACTGTGGGGGTGCCCAGTCACCTCCACCGACTACTGATACGCTTAGTGCGCGCGGTAGCATGTTACCATGTGCACCATGCAGATTAGACACCTAGGGCTTCTTTCATGCATATTTTTTGAGAGACATGTTGTCTCCGGATGTATTAAGACGGACATGTATATTTTTTATTTTATGTGATGCACACTATGTAAACATTTCGACACATATATATATACATACCTATTTCTGGATGGATCTTCTCACATGTGATGATGTTTTATAAATTGCGCAAATGTCTATCTAGAACCAAATTAGCTACTGCATATGTTAATGTATTCATATGTCTAGGTATGTGTTGATATGTAATATAATCAAAATTTCTCTCCAACAGACGAATACGCAAATACAGACGTAAAATGGAGGGATTTCTTACTGAATAATGTCTGTTAAGTTGTAATACTACAAGTTGTGAGTCTAGATACACAAGTAATTCACGAATTCCGAGGTCCACAGCCTCGGTTAATAATTCCAATACAGCACTATATTCCGCGATATTATTTGTAGCAAGACCCAGACACACACCTTGCAGGTTAACCAACTTACCAGCAGGATCATAGATTACCCAGGCTGCCGAAGACAGATTCCTGGTACTGCGGGAGGCACCATCCAAGAAACCCACAAACGGAGTAATGGACATCTGCACAATCAGGAAGACCCGATCAGCAGAAAGACGCTTACATCGCACACCACACCACACATGCACACAAATGAATATACACACCTATGTACACACACCACACCAAAAACAACTTCAAGCGTAGTATTTCTTAAGGTACAGCCCATTTCTAGGCTGTGCCAGCGGAACTCCTTCATAATCAATGAGCTCATAAGCCCCATTCTTCAATACTCGTTTTACTATATACGGCCCATGCCACATGGGTTGGAGCTTTCCTGCCCCGAGTTTGTCGTGCGCTTGGTCGTATAGGAGGACAAGGTCCCCTTGGACAAAGGAATGTGGACAGATAGATTGATCAAAGTGTGCTTTGACCCACTTTTTCTGTTTTTCAAGGACTAAAGCAGCCAAGCGGCGGGCTTCATCCAACTGTTCCAAGTACAGGAGACGCTCTTCTTCAGGAGAAGTATCGGGCAAAAGTTCCACGGCTAGCTTTAAGGAAGGAATCTCGCACTCAACCGGAAGAGTCGCTTCCAGACCATACACCAATTGGAATGGTGTGAATCTGGTCGCACTCTTTGCTAACGTCCGGTATGCCCATAGAGCTGAGAACAATTGGAGGTGCCAATTGGACTTATGAATTCCAACTGTTCGTTGAAGCATTGTGACCAAAACCTTGTTCACAACCTCAACCTGGCCATTTGCCTGGGGGTAATATGGCGTTGAGCTATCGTGTCGTAAGCCCAATCTTGATGTCAGCTCGGCCATCATGTAATCTCGAAAGTGAGCACCATGATTGGTAACAATGGCCTGAGGGACCCCGAAACGTGCAATGATATGGTTGAAGATAAATTGGGAAGCTGTCTTACCATCGGCGGCATCGCTTCGGCCCACTTAGTAAAGTAGTCGACAGCGACGATTATATATGCATGCGCCCCGGCCGAATGAGGGTTACACGTCATAAAATCTACGCCCCATTTTTCGAAAGGGCTGACGGTAATGACAGGATGCAGAGGGAGGGGTGGCGCGCACATATTGCACTGAAAAACCTGGCACGCGTGACATTTGCGGACTGCAACAATACAGTCTTTGAAGATTGACGGCCAGAAGTAACCCGCACGCAGAATATTCTGGGCGGTGGCATATCCAGACATGTGACCGCCACAGGCGCCACTGTGACAGTCATTTAAGACTCGTTCGGCCTCTTCCAAAGTCAGACACCGATGGAGCACCAAATCTACTCCAACCCGGTATAATGTATCTCCTACAATGCAGTAGGCTTGAGACTGATGCCGAATCCGACGTCGGGCATCTTTGTTCAACTCAGAGCGAAAGGATGACGTCTGAAGATACACTATAATATTGACATACCATGGGTCACGGGTGCTGATAAGGAATATGGTTTCGTCTGGTATATGTTCTTCAGAATGAGATGGGGGGGAGTCTGTCGGGAGGGAGCAAATAAGATCCGCGAAAACCAATTATTTGGTTGACTTAGAAGTAGTGAACTCTAGGTCGAACTCCTGAAGGATAACGATCCATTTGGAGTATTTTCCCCCCAGTAATTGTCGAGAAATAATATATGTCATGGGGTTGCAATCCGAAACCACGGTTACGGTACGCAGCAGGATGTAGTGGCGGAAACGTTGCACAGCTTGTACAGCTGCTAAAGCTAGCTTCTCAACGTGAGCGTAACGCGTTTCCGTGTCGAGAAGATTTCGTGATAGATAGTAAACAACGTGTTCGTTGCCATCGTCGTCATCATGTACCAGAACCATAGCTATGGTGCTAAATGCGACAGCCAAGTATAAAGTGAAATCACGGTGATAGTTTGGAGGACGAAGCAACAGAGCATTAACAAGTAACATCTTCAGCTTCTCAAAGGATTGTTGAGCAATGTCATCCCAATGAAAGGAAATGTTCTGCTTTAAAAGATGTGTGAATCCTTTGGCCACTTCTGCGTAGTTCGGTATAAAGCGTCGTAGGAAGTTAGCTTTTCCCTGTAGAGTCTGCAATTGATATAACGAAGAGGGTGATGGGAGATTGACAATGGCCTCGACCTTTAGGGGATCGAGGCGAATTTCGTCCTTGGAGACTATGAACCCCAAAAGACGGCCAGAATCCACGCAAAAGACACACTTATGAGGATTGAGCCGGATATTATAGCGTCGACAGCGAAGGAAAATCTGGCGGAGGTGTTTTGGGTGGTCCTCTCGCCGAGCTGAATGAGCTGGAAACTCGTTCAGATAAGGCTGAACGATATGGCGTATGTCATGAAACGCATAAGACATAGCATGCTGGAAAGTAGCTCCAGCGTTCTTCAAGCCGAACGGGAGTTTTTTATAAGCGAAAGTACCCCACGGACAGATGAATGCAGTCTTGTTTTGATCAGCGGGTAGAATATTTATCTGATTATACCCAGAAAATCCGTCCATCAAGGAATAAATCTCACTCCCAGCACATTCGTCAATGATTTGATCTATGAAAGGAGTGGGGTAATTGTCCTTTGGACAGGCTCGATTAATATCTCGGTAATCAACACAAACTTTGATAGTACCCTGTTTCTTATCTACAGGGACAATGTTGGAGACCCATTCTGTGAGTGGAATCGAGTAAATGAAGCCCATGTTCAGAAGTTTTTCAACTTCTGCTTTAATGGCAGCGGCTTTGCGAGGATGCAACGGGCACAGGCGTTGGTGCACGGGTTTCGCACCATGATAGGTATAAATCTCGTGCACTACTATGCTGGGATCAATCCTGGGCATTTCCTCATAGGACCAGGCGAACACGTCTCTGAATTCTCGAAAAAGGTCAGTATAAACTCGTATCTCATCAGGAGAACAAGTCACTCCCACGTGTATGTTCTCAACTATCCCCGGTTTAACGGAGATTTCGATTGGAATGGTTTGAGTGATGTTGCTCAGGTTTCCCTCTGAAAGCACCTCATGTGTCAATATGGGCGTCT
This sequence comes from Pinus albicaulis, assembly GCA_034641835.2. Lineage (NCBI taxonomy): Eukaryota > Viridiplantae > Streptophyta > Pinopsida > Pinales > Pinaceae > Pinus > Pinus albicaulis. The sequence continues at coordinate 84,970,454 of CM076581.1, read as the reverse complement.
GGAGAGGTGGAGTGGGAACCTGAGATGCAAAACGCTCTAGACAATCTTACATTGCCCCCAAGCTAGGCATGAATGAGGAACGATGATGTCCATCGCTACAAGGCAGCTCCTCAAGAGACATTGTTTCAACAATGGCTTCATCATAAGGGAAAATCTCTTTAAGAGGATCAGGCGAGTCGGCCTCGCCGAGCCAGGGGGATTGAGAATAGATGTCTAAATCCATGCTCAAAGGAGCATGCTGAGGAGGGGGAGGATCAGATGCGGTGACGATTTCACAGTAGTTAATCTCTACCGGAGTTAAGGGCATCGATTCTCCAAACTCAGCCACCTGCTCAGGCATAGGGATGAGCTATGGGTCGTCAGACCTAGATATCATATTAACCTGAGCGGTGTGCGGTGGTGGTGCGGGAAAAATACCCATGAGGACAGGGTCCTTGAAGAGACCGGGTCCTACATTGTCAGGGGGATTTGGGATCTGATCCACGTACGGAACGTTGTTCTCGGAGGTGGAGGTGAATAAAGACAACTGATCCACAGTAACGACCATAGTAACAATTTTTCCCTCGTGAGGGAACTTAATAAGTCGAAAGAGGGTGGACGGCACGCATAACATGGTGTGAGTCCAACTGCGGCCGATAAGTATATTTTAGTTAAGCTTGGCGTCAACTACTTCTACTTCTATGTTGATTGTCTTCCCCTGTAAGGTAATCGCTAAACTCTCGAGAACACCCAGGGGTTTCGATTCCTGACCATCAAATGCCTCTAGGGCATTAGGGGATGATGAAAGGGCCGGAGAGCCAATGGCCTTCCAGCAAGCGGACGACATGACACAGGTAGAAGCACCTTCATCCACAACGGCCCTATGGATGTTAAAACCGTTGATCCCGACTTGAATAACAAGAGCGATCTGATGTGGAAGTCGGGGGGTAAAGTTCTCTAAGTCGAAGGTGAGAAGATTAGAATCAGTGGGATCGATCCCACCGATTGCAGACAACAAAGCTTTCCGTTGTGACGAGCAACTTTGAAGAAATTCCAATGCAGACATGGCAGAAGGCGCCTGTGCCAGATCCTCAACTATACTGTAGTGTTGAGCGGCACGTGCATTCGGATTGTAGGAAGATCTTCTGAGAACACCTTTAGAAGGTGGCCTCACAACAGGTTCAGCAGTAGGCTTCTCAATCTCCAACGAACCGGAGACAGGTGGGGGAGGTGGACCATCCACAACTGCCTTCCCAGGTCCCTGACGCGATTCGTTGTAGTCCTTCGAACGTGTAGCAATAGAGATAGGTGCAGCACCATTCATCATAAAGACATGAGACCCAAATGGTGCATATGGTGAAGGTTGTTCAACCATCTGGGTTTATTGAGACGGGAACAGTTCTTTAAGAACTGTCGGAGTCCCTTTGGAGCCTTTTAGAAGTTGAATAACTTCAGATCGTCGTGGACAATCTTTTTTATAATGATCTCCTTCACAAATGAGGTAGGGGTACTTTGGTTTGCGTTGGGAACCGTCCTCGGTACAAGGTGGGGACTCTGGCTTTGGGGCGTCGGATTTGGATTTACCTTTGCCCTTCTTTTTCCCTTTGGAGGCTTTCTCTGTAGGATTGGCCTGAACGGCATTAACCTCCGCAGTTTTGCCAGAATCGGGAGGGGCGGGAGGAGCAGAATTATTGGATGAGTTGGACTTCTGCTTCCCATTCGAAGATTTATTTGAATTCTGAGACACGGAACCAATAACACCATCCACCGCTGGGGTAGGTGGAGCTTTAGAGGTTCCAGACCGTGGAGCATCAGGAAAAATATCATAAAGCGTGCCAGACTGAGAGTATACCAGATCCAGATATTGGGCACGCGCTATGGCTTGTTCTTCAGTCACACACGCTCCCATAGCAATATCTTGAGCGATTTTGTTAACGAAGGAAGTGGTGAACCAATGAGTTAGTATCTGATCAAGTATATGAAACTTGATCAGTCTACGACAACGTTGCCACTCATGAGTGTGATCAGAAATGTGGGTGGCTTTGTCCTGCTTCAAAGAAGTAAGGAGGTGCGTCCCGTCTTCATAGCGAACCAGTAACTGAAAGTGAGTTAGAAAAGCCATGGCTAACGTATTGAAATCTTGAAAGATGCCATGGGATAATTCAATATACCACTTAGCAGCAGCGCCAGTCAAAGTGTGTTGGAAGAGGCGTAGACGAATTGAATCATCCACCCAAGAGTTGGACGAACACCAAATATGGTAAGTCATCACATAAGCTTGGGGGTCCTCCCTAGCTTTACCCTCAAACTTGGGGCAATCACCGGGCACCTTGGTAGGAATCGGAGGCCAATAAGGATTGTGCAGAATTGGATCATTCGTTAATTTCGAAATATCCGGTAATTCCAAGGTAGCCAGAAACGGCAATGGCGGATTGGATGGCATACCTGGCCCTGGATAAGGACCAGTACCTGTACTCCACGATGGTTGGGAATAACCTTGCCCCCAGGGGTTCTGTCCCGTAGGATTCTGACTATAGGGGGTATAGGTCGTATATCCAGCCTGATTCGGTTGCTGGTAACCAGTATACGGGGCTTGATAACCAGAGTATGGACCCTAATTGTAAGTCGGCCCTGTGTAAGCAGCATTTGGATTTGGCTGCTGAGTATAGGTGTAGTCGGGTTGCTGATAGGTGGGACCCTGCTGAGCATGATAATTAGGGCACGGCGATTGATTTGGCTGCGGCATTGAATAAGTCGGCTGTTGGGCAGGGTTGACAGGATGTGCAGGCTGGCCTGGCTGAACAGGCTGACCTGGCTGAGCAGGCTGCCCTGGATAAACAGGTTGACCTGGATAAACAGGTTGTGCCGGTTGTGCAGGTTGTCCTGGCTGTTGAGCAGCACCAGGTTGTGTCGGATGGGCCGGTAGGCCTGGTGGAAGGACACCAGGTTGTGCCGGATTGGCCGGTTGGCCTGGTGGCGGGATACCAGGTTGTGCCGGATGGGCCGGTTGGCCTGGTAGCGAAATAGAGCCAGGTGGTTGCTGATAACCGATTTGACCTGCAACATGACCATAAGATGGTCCTAGCTGATGTGCAACGTTGGGACCAAGAGGATACTGCAGTTGCAAAGGTTGAGAAGGTTGGACTTGCCCCCCAGGACCATATATCGGCCCTGGTTGGTACCCCGGTTGACCTGTGAGTCCTTGAGGTTGCCCAGTTGGGATTCCAGGGAAAGGTTGCACAAGTTGACCAGAAGCGTTGTAATACTGTCCTTGCGGACCGTATAATGGCCCTTGCTGGCCCGGAGGGTAGCCTTGTATGGGCTGTCCCTGCGGGTCATAAGGATAGCCAGGCTAGCCTGAAGGTTGGCCTTGAAAAGGTTGTCCTTGCGGGTTGAAAGGTTTTCCAGCCTGGTTATAAGGTAAACCCTGAGCATGAAGTTGAGCCTCAGGAGTAGGTAAACGTAAAGGGTTCCCATGCTCATCGTACTGATATGGAAAAACGTACACGGGTGTACCATCCTGTGCATAATGCGAAAAGTACGAGCGGTTGGGATCTTGAGAGGACTGTCCGACCTCGGGGTTCGACTATTGCAAAGACAATCGATACTCCTCCGGAGAGATGTTCTCCGACATAGCAGATGCTATGTAGATATCTTCGGGAAGGGATGTGGTCCTTACGAACTGGGTAGTAACGGCGGGTGCAGATGCAGCCACACAAACAGTGGGCATGGAGGGTACAGAAGTAACCTGAGGGGATGATGTAATGGGAATCTGTGGAGATATCCCCAATGAAGGAACAACCGGCCTCGTAGAAGGAGCTGATACCCCCATAGAGGCAGTGGCGGCAATAATCTGACCCAAGGATCTATACCCGGCGGGTAATGAGGGACCAGGTGATGACATAACAGATGGTTTAGGTTTGTCTCTTGGAAATAATATCCGAGGAAATAACTGGTAATCTTCACCGGACGTGGGGATTTCCTCGTTGGATTCACTCATGTTTGAGCCTGCCGCTAGATCTCGTAATAGACGGCGAGGACTAGGAGGAATAACAGCAGCTATAAAAGGTGGGCCCGATGTAAGAGGAGGGAAATCTTCCCCTACTCCCAATCCAAACCAAGGGTCGGAAAAGGGCCAATTGAACTCAACTGGTCCTCCAAAGGGTTGCTCAAACAGAACCGGTCCCCCGTCGGGAAACTTGGAAACGATGGGCTGTTGGGGTTCAGCAGAGGATTGAGAAGCCTCTGATGAATCGTCCGTATATGGACTACCAGTAGACGAAACAGAAGGTTCCGCCACTGTGAAAACAATGACAAAAGATCAAGCACAACACACACGGGCTGAAAAAGAGTCAAGACACACAATCAAACGGCCAACAAGCAAAATCTAACAGGGCGTGTGATCGTGGGTGATTTATTTTACCACATTGAAACTTAGAAACTTCACCGTTTCATGTTTTAAGAGTCGAGAAACAGATGAAAGGTGACTCTATCTCTTTCAGTTTTGAAGCAAGCGTGAAAGGACAAGCGCTTGGTGATCCTTTCAAATTTAAAGAGTAAGAAAAGATCAAATGACTACTCAGGAATACTAGGCAAAGGGTGAACCAAATAACTGTGAACTGCAATATACACCTTGGTTTCAAAAAATGAAAGAGAAATCAACCAAGGACTTGACGTACGTGCAGGCAATCTCCCCGAATGCTGTGTCCGGTGTATCACGGATATAGGGCGGCAGACACGACTTCCTATGGATAAAGGATAGAAACCTAGTGGGGTCTCCCTTTATATACTCGACGGTACGGGGAGCACAAGTCCGTACTAGTGTTGTCTAAAGACAAGAGGCGAACGACAACTACTAGGTTTAAAGACGTCGGAACACGTCTCTAGCCTAGACCACTAAATGTTGCGTTAATGTTTCAATGCTGCCTTAGTGTAAATTGAGTAAATTTTAATGTTTATCTTCAATTACGTTTCAGTTTTCAGGCCCTAGCGAGTGTGATGTCACAAAATCTCCTAAATGCACACTATATGCCACAGTATATCATTTCATTCGATGAAAGCTAATTATGAGAGAGTTGGGAGCTTTTCACACAAACAAAATGATCAGAAAACAACCAACAAAGCCTCTAATGCAGCTAATGTAAACCAAAAACTTTCTCTCAAAGTCACTAATCACTAATAACACCGAAAATATTTTACTTTGCACTAACTAATCAAAAGCAAAAGAGATTTTTTTAATATTTTCAATGTTTAATAGCAATAAGCACTAAAAAAAATGAAAACTAATGAAGAGCAATTTGAGATGCGATAGTAAGAGAGAAAAAATCAGGAAATTCACTCAATGACAAACACGCAATCAGACCTCAAATTGACAAAACAGTCCCTCAAAACCAAAAGAATCCCAAAGACTCAAATGGACCATGTAATCTAGGCCCAAACGAGGCAAAGCGAAATTCGAATGAAGAAGAGAACAAACACTCAAATAACGCAATAAAGTGATAAACAATCACTAAACTAATGTAAAGAAGCAATCAGAAGGTCGACTGAACTGATAGAAACCCAAAAATCCCAAGGGAGGCTCGACACACAAGAGGACCTAGATGCCCTAGGGCTAGAAAGTGAAATCGATGGAAAAGGGCAAACAACCAAAGGACGAAGGTCACAGCTAGTCAAAAAAGGCTCCAGAACACTCAAACAAGTGAAAAAACAAGGCCAAAATCATAGATCAGTCTCAGAAGGCTCAAAACACAGAAAACCCTAATACCTCACAGGATTGGCACGACTGTGAGGCTGAAATTAGCGCCAGAATGGAATTGGCACGGGTGATACACAAGCAACCTACGCCAATGGGCGTGACTGTCAAGCTGAAAAGCGCGCCAGTCGATTTAACTATGGGAAAAATAAAAAAAAAGTAGTCCAGACAAATACCAGTGATGACAAGGCCAAACAAAAGCCAAACAAACAGAAAAACAAACCCAAAGAGCTGACCAAGCAAGCAAGGTCAAGAATCAACCGAAAATATAATACAACGCTCCAAGTGTTCAGTTCATAAACTAAACCATAGATTGACTGAAGCAGCGTTGATCTACTTCGCTAATGCAGAGCAAAAGCATTTCGAAGGCTATCTGGCTAACTTCAGGCTCCGTCTGTAGCTTACAAAGCAAAACAACAACAAGCCAATGATCCCCAGCAGAGTCGCCAATTTGTTGTGGAGGTAAATCCCCTCTGTGGACAGAGGCGATCCCTACTAGCCCAGACTGGGTCTAGCAACAATCGTTCATGCTATAGTGCAGGTTCCTAATTACAAATAAACCAACTAGTGATGAAGGCTTACCTGGAATCCAACGCTGTCACTCATAGAGAAAGTAGCGCTCCCGTTCCTTGGCTCTGGCAGATCACAATCCTCACGATCTCCATGATCGGACACCTGCACACGCCAGAAACAAAACAAACGCAAGCGTAAAATCCAGTATATGCAACTATATGTCAGTCAGAGAAGACATAACTCAACATCATAATCAATAACAAGAGTGGAACCATAACCAATAGTCGCTTATCATTAATCAATCAAAGAAGAATACAACCATAGCCCTGACGCTGAATTCTCCTTCGGAGGGTCGCCAACGGAACACGTCTCGAAAAATCCTGTCGGGGATGGGACAAACCTCTCTCTTCGGATGTCTCGACAATAATCTCCTTGCTTGGATTTGGCCTTAAGGGAATGAATCAAGGCTCTTGCAGCATAAGGCTCTGATGGCTCTTGGGAACTTGGAGACTAGCTTGCAAATGAGATGAGCAAGCTTTTATAGATGGAGGAAGGGGAGTTGGGATCCCTATAATCATGGGATTGGCCCTATCCTCAAGGAAGCTTCCATGAGGGGTGGCAAACCACTTCCTCTACATGGAGATCCGGAGCCAAACCTCCCAACTCAAATTAGATACCAGTTCCTGGATCAGTTAGGACGAAACTTCCGCCATTTATTTTTTAAAAACACTCCTTAAAATGGCTGGCGCGAGTGCGACTCTGGGACAGAGCGCCAATTGGCGCGCCCTCTTTGAAGGATTTCCCCCATTGGCGCGGGTAATGAACTGGCTACCCGCGCCAATGCAAAAAGGGGTGTTTTTAGGGTTTTTCACAAGGAGTTGTCTTCGGGGCAATGAGAGTACATGTTTAGGGGAATGCCATGAAAGTGTTTTCAAGTTATTTTACTGCCCACAAGTCACGGAATGAGCCCTCCAATTGTGTGAGATGGGGAATTGCAGGGACGGTGACAAATTTCTGTGTAACAAGGTAGGTGAAAGAGCAGCGTGACTATCAGTTATGACTATAGTGTTGCATGATTTGCAACACACAATGGTTGGAGATGCCAATGAGGATTGCGTGAGCAAGGCTGGACCAATTCGAGTTCATTCAGAGCCATTCTTCAGCAATGATTGCGCAGTAGAGGCAGGCTAGCAGGTGGCAAAGATTGGAGCATGAGATTTTCTAGATCGGACCTGATCAGTGTGTAGAAATTGGAGATTGTACTGAGAGCTTGTGAGGAGCTTTGTATGATGATTGTTACATGATCTCTATGACATATAATATACATATAGTTGGGGGTTTTCAGCTTTAAGCTTTCCCATAAATTACTGTGTTCATATGTGTGAATTTTTATGGTTTTAATGTATGCATGCAATTGATTTTATTTCCGCAATTAATGATCAATGGTAGAAGAGATTCTGTATTGTGCATGAAGTCAAATAGTGTGTGACCAGGAGAATCTCGGATGTATAACATATCAGTTATATAATTTCTACATTTTTATGGATCATGTTATGAATTGTTTAGCTATTCATTGGTTGATGAATGTATGGACTAATAAGTGTTATTTTAGGTATGTGAAGAGGGCATTGGGGCTTCTCGATGATTCTCAGATGAATCCCGGACTTTTGTGATCATATATGCATTCATGACCTGTAACTTACATGTTTTCCATGTGTTTAACAAATGGTTGTTATGTTCTAGGAAATCTAGGTCAAGTTCTGCCTTCAAATTTGTATGTCTAGCATTTTTTTCATGTCATTATTGATTCTGAGAAGTTACAAGAAGTTCTAGGTAGTGGTCTGGAGGTTGACCTGGAATCTAGGCTCGGATCTTGGGACTACACGCTCCTAACTGGAAAAATCAGGTTGCCACCGCATGGATGTAGGCTTACGCATGCAGTTGGAAGCTTCCAACCACATGGAGGCCTTGTTGTGGGTGCATTTGAGGGCCCAAGGCAGAGAAGGAGGGTTCTAGCTTAGGGTTTGACCACCTAGGATGGTTTCTCAACCTCTAAGTGTCTTGTAGCCCCCGTAGGATGTTGCGAGATGTCAGTTTGTGGTCAGTAGTTGGCCTCACTTCCTTAATGGGACCTAGGAGGTCATGTGATGTCATAATAGCTCTTCCTCTCACGTTTACCTTGGCAAGACGGTGAAATTGGGTAAATGTGGGAGGGGTGGTTACACTCATACATGTAAGAATTTCTCTGTGTTGACATATTTCTCCACAACAACTCCACACAGAGATATTTCTCACGGTCAAATGTTGCTCGCAAAGTCATTCACATGCTAGTCTCATCTGCAACATAGGAAAGCTCTACGCATTAAAATTTACTCCTACTCCACGCTGGTGACTCCTCAATTGCTGCTCCACACACACAACACCCAAAAGAAAAACTGTAGAAATTATACAATATGCATGTATATCTTGGATTCACCCGATCTAACAATTTTCTAAAGTTAAATACTAAATCGCTTCTACAAATATTTGCGGAATTAAAAACACAATTGCCAATCACATGAACATGAAGAAAGATTAATCACACACAACACAGATAAATTCCTGAGGAAAGCTTACAACTAAAAACCCCACTATATTCTATTGTATATTATATCATGGATCATGAAACAATTACATACAAAACTCTTCTCACAAGAGCCATCAGTACATCAACTAATTATCTCACACTGTCATACAAAAATTAACAAATACCTTAGCCAATTTACTATCTCCAAACAGTCTGCCTTCACTGTGCAATCCCTGCTGAATGGAATCCCTAAATCGATGCAATATTGTCTGCCTTGACTGCACAAGTATCATGGGCACATCCAATGTGTGTTTACTTGCATGTGTGCAAGCGGATAATGTCACAATTAATAGTTAACTTCCCTTTCACCTAGAACTCAACTGAGTCTTCACTGGATTTGACATGCATGCAGTTAATATTAGTAAATCCTCAGTTGCATGTGAAATCACTAATTATGAATTAATTAATATTTAATTCACCAGATCTCTCACTAGTGTATCTTCAATTACAACTAACACAATTGAGTTTAACTCACTTATCTGAGTTAAACTATTTACAACTTGCACAAACTCATGCACCACTGCACTTCAAACTCTGTTACAACTAGAATCACTCTGTTACAACTAGAATTAATCTACATGTCCCACCAACCAACCTCTAACTCAAAATTCACTTAGTTAACTGATTTTGCCACTTCGGTTAACTATTTCAAGTCCACATTGAGAATAGATTACAGTTTAATGTCCATCTAAATTAAGGGATAATAAAAATAGACATGCACCTAAAAATAGCTTGTGGGCCCCACCCTAGTGTAGGTGCTTAATTTTCACTAGGATCATGGGTGCCAAAAATTTCTTGTTGAATCTCAACAAAAAATTCGCTCTAGCTCCAACATGGCGTCCAACGCTCATAGGCTACATGATTAGTGAACGCAAACTTAAAAACAACCTCAGACGCAGGTTATCCCATATCTCACAAGCCTCTGATCCTTGGTTTTGGGCAATGGCTCGGATACCAAATGAAAGAAAACACACCAGCAAAAATCAAATGACAGAGAGGTATGCCATCTCCTATAATCTGTTAATCATTTCCACAAAACGCTCCATAAATCTCTCATCAATCACTCCACAAATCTCCGATAAATCACTCCTCAAATCACTCCACAAATCTCTCAGGACATCTATTACTCAAAATAACATATTTACAAATGAGCCATTATTCCAACAACAATATGGCTTGTGTTGAGGCTAATTACCTGTTATGTTTTTAACTTGAGGGATGACACTATCAAATGATGCTTGTCCAAGGAAACAATTTGTGATGTTGTCAAGTAACAAAGATGAATGCATTGTGGCAATTTAGTGACATAAAGCCTCAATTTAGCTTCAACAATTGCACAAGGACTTAAGGTTTAATGCAATAAGGCTCACAAGAACACATTGCAATAATTTCATCATGATGGCGTTAGGGAAAAACCTAACTTATCATGTTAGTTTCAAGTACATAGACATGCACTCTGTTGACCACACTTTGTCAACAACCCCATAGCAGTACACTCCCATTTTTTCAAATGGGATTCATCATGTTCAACGTAGTCACGCCATTCAGATTTCATCATTGGTCAGCAGTTTTATAAATGATGTAAACCCATTCTGCATGTTTATGATGTAAATGATCTAAGTAAGACCACCATGTATGTAAGAACCTAGGTAAGCCTAGTTTGTTGGTGACAATTTCTATCCTAGGAGGTTTTTGTCTCACTGGTTCGCTTGTGTTTTTCGACACAAGTGATCAACAGAGTTTTCCCCTCCAGCTTCACCCCAAAGCTAGGGTGGATTTTTTCATCAAGATGCTAAGTGAGTCCTAGTGTTTTCTATTGAGTCTTTGTAGAGTAATATGAGAATGATCATAGCTAATTGGCTAGATCATTTTATTAAAGATTGCTAAGTCTACTGGATCATGTTTTGAGTCGCAAAATTGGGTAACTATTTGAGGGTCTATACGAATGGGTATTCCCCCTTTATGTGTCTAAATATATTTATCTTATGTAAAGAGGGTTGGAAAAATAATTAAATCCCCTCTCAGTCAATTAATTAAATTTTCTGGCCAAACTAATTAAAAATCTTAAGCTCGAAATTTAATTAATTTTAAATCCTAGGTGAGTTAAAATTCTTCAAAGGTAAAATTCGTGAGTCCTTAAAAAAATAAATTTTTAAAAGTCTCAGGCCAAGGGATTATTGATAATTTCAAGAAATTTTGGACCTTTGGGCCTTGGTGGTTAAGTCAAAGTCAAAATTTTGAGGTAATTAACCCAAAAATATTATTTTTGAGTTAATTAAACTGGAATTAAATGATAAATTCGAATTCCCTCAAAATTATAACTTTGACGGTCCAGATTAAAGGATGATTAAATATTTTCGACGGTCCAGATTAAAAGATGATTAAATCTTTTCGACGGTCGATATTATTTTGACATGGATCAACTAAACTAGCCGGTGGATATTTTTTCTTATAAATTAGAGGTCTTTGTCAGTGTTTCAATCATCCAATCTCTGGATCGTGCACTCGCTCTTGAAGCTCTCCTGTAATATTTTCTGGAATAATACAAACGAAGACTTTGAGGTTTTATTCTGATGGTGGTGTTCATCTTCAGCATTTTATGGTAAACTTGTTCTTAATATTCTGCTGGTGATTATTTTAATGGATTGTTGATTAATGGCTCTTGTAGAGTAATCTACGTACAGGTATCTTGCTTAGGTTACTGGATCTAGGGTAAAAATATTAATTGGATCGAGTTAACAGTTATCTTTAGCTCATGAAAATTTTATTTTTATCACTATTTCTCTACTAATTTGACAGTATGACTTTAAGTTTGCATAAATCTTCCGGATTTAGAACTGGGCGTTTGGGGAAGTCCTAGTTTGGATCAGCTGACTCCCAGGAGATAAGATCTGAAGAGCCCTCCGGATCTAATTCCCCGGGCTTATCTTAAATTCCATTTTTTGCAGGGATATTTATTGGGCTTATGCCTCTCTTTTAAATTTTTATTTTATGAATTGTGCTTAACTATTTTAAATCTGGCCAAGAGGGCCTCTGATCTATAAAATAACAGAGTAAATCTCGCTTATTTTTATTCACCAGAATTTTTGGGGTTTTTTTTTACTTTGTACATATATTGTTTTTTCTGGGTTTGCTGGTTTCTTGTTTTGTGCAAGTTTACAGAGAGATTCTCAGAAATTTTTTGGATCTGAGCCAGATCTAGGCCCTAGATGGTAAGATATTGACTCAGATCAAATCTGGTTGCAGTTCTAGTCTCAAGATCAATTTGGTTGCAGATCTGGGCAACATTGTGCCTCAAGATCAGGGTTTTGCAGAACTATTTAAATCGAATGTTAAAGCTGAGTTTCTGTATAAGTTTTAATTCTAGACAGAAGGAAAAATTTTAAAAGAAATGGTTGCCCTCATTTACTGGTTTTCCATTTTCGCATCCATTTTTTCCTACGCCCAGCCTCATTCATGCGTTTCTTCCTTTCCCTATGCTGCTACCCATCGCTCTCCCTTTGCCACGGGCTTCTTATCTCTTTGCCTACCCGCTCACCATATGCTGCCCCTTCACCATTTCTCTCACAGACCCGTTGTCAAGCCGGTACGCTGCCATACAAACCTTGCCTCCTACGCACATCCAGCTCCACCTTCGCTACCCTCCGTCATGCTTCCCTTGCCCATAATTTCTCTTCCTTCTGACTTATCCTTCGCATCTTCTTCAACCTGCAAATAAACGCACACATAATACAAAACAAATAAAGCATTCAACTTCATATTTTAATTTTTGATTTTCAATATTTTACTTAGCTTTAGTTTTTTTTATTAGATTTTCGATTTTCATTAAAATTGTTTTGTTTTTAAATGTTAGACTTTCGATTTTTTAAATACTTTACGTTAGTTGTGGTTTTAATTAAATTTTTAGATTTTCATTAGAACTTTTATTCTTAGTTTTAATTTCTAGCCTTTCCATTTTTTTAGTTAGTTTAGTTAGTGTCTAATTTTTTAGTTTTAGATTATTTCTGAAAAGTTCAAAGATATAAAAATAAAAAAAAATAAAAAAATTTATAAAATTCCGAAATTTTTCATCTTTTTCATTTTTAGAATTTTAGTTTTAGTCATTTTGCTTTTAGTTCCATTAACTTTAGATTTAAAGGGAAAAAAGTATAGAAAAAAAAAATGCCCAAAAAGTTTTAAATTTTTAACTTTGGAAAATTCTCAAAAAATTTAAAAATTTTTACATAGTCAAAGTGAGCTTTAAATTTCTTTATATCTAAGGTTTGACTATAGATTTCTAAATTGGAATTATTGGGAATATTATAAATTCGGAAATATTGGAATTATTTGGCATTTAAATTTGATGGTACCTTCATGATAATATTTTGTTTCGAATTTAAATTGTTGGTTTGAAGTATTTTATGCTTAGCGTTGGTTGATGATTGTTTAGCTATCTTTAATTGTGGTTTTAAATTACTTGAAATTGGTGATTGATTGCTTAGTCTAAATTTGAGAATATTTCAAGTGATGATAAATTACATGTCTTTATCAAACATTGTTAATGCATAATTGTGAGGGTGTTTTATTGAATATCATTGTGGTGGATTGATTTTCATAGCAGTGGTTACATATCATTTACTTGATCTTAAATTTATAACAGAATATTTTGACTCCATAATGCAGTGGTTTTAAAGTTCTGAATCTAATTAGATCTATAAAATCTCGTAAATCTTAACAAGTATTTGATTATCTAGCTGTGTTTCCTGAATTGGTTGGTCTCCAACCAGTTCTCCTTCTTCATTTTCGTTAGGGTCTACCTCCCTTAGGTTGCAAGAAGACAGCTTAGATAGAGAGATTGGGGATCAAAGTGACAACCCCCGATCTGAGCCGTTGTCGCGGTGCCAGACATTATGTGCGACAACATTTTTTGGCATGGTTGTCGGAGATAAAGTTTTTACTGTCCTTGGTCTTAACGACATGTTATAATCTTCTAATCTTTTTTCACCATTCATTAGCCTGTCATAAGGGATCACATTTTCTGGCGTCATTTTATCTCTTCATCATCTTATGTTTCGTCATCTCACTAAACATTTCATCATTTACACCTTTAGCACCTAGACATTTCGGTTGGCTTCTTTTTTGGGTGGCGACTCCACTTATTCATCTATTTACTCCCAGACAAGAATCCCCCCTGATATCCATCTGCTACTCTGGATTATTTCTTCTGTTTTAGAATTAGTTTCATGTTCAAGTGGCGACTCCAATTCTTTCATTTATTACAAAAGTTCCTGCTAAGAAGCTTGCTTCTTGAGGACCTCTTGACTATTCTTGAACAAGGATCTCTTTCTCTAACATCCATTTGGTTATTCCATTTAAGTAAGTCATCATGGGTGATCCTTTCCATGATATGCCAAAGGAGGCCATTCGAAAAATGTTTGTTTTCTCGAGTGGTGACTCAACCACTGCTCGAAATCACCTCATAAAGGTTACTTTTATAATAAATAGATCTTGTCTTCCTTCACAATATAATCATGAAGATATCAAGATACGTCTCTTTGGCTATTCCTTAAAGGGTGATGCTATTGATTGGTTTCGAAATTGTCCTGAGGAATATTGTTTACAACACATCATAAATGCTTTTAAAGATAAATATGTAAAACACAGTGGCTCGCATTGTGCTCCCAGTATTATGAAAAATAATGAAATTGATCTTGTAGAGAACTCAACTATCAGCAGGAGATTTCCAGACAGTTCTCAAGATGAATCCACTTGTACCACAACAGCACAAATCCATGATAGTGGTGAAGCAGAAACAAGTTGTCAAATCAGTGTCGACAACGACAAGCATCTTGTTAACAAATTGATTCAGATGGTTAAGGATATACAGCTAAATCAAGCTCAGGTAATCAAGAATATGGAGGCCAACCAGGCTCAAATCATTAAGAATATGGAACTTAATCAAGAAAAAATAATTGCGGATCACGCCAGGGAAATTGGTTATATGCAGAGTAGGTTATTGGCCTTAGAAGAAAAACATATCAAGGAAATGACGATCATGGAAGCAAATCATGAGAAGGAGATGAACTGTATGCAAAATTTCTTCATGGCCATGAAAGCGGATAATGATGAAGCAATAAAAAAACATGGAACAAAGATTGTTGACTATTGAAGAAAGCCATGCGAAGAAAATCAATACCATGAATATTAAGCATTATAATCAAATGACTGATATTCAAAATAAGTTGGAAAAAATGGAAAGATCACACACACAAAATTTCCAACCCAAGTCAGAATTGTCAACAAATCATAAGCTTTCTTGTCTGCGAAAGCAATTTCCATCTCATCACACGGAGGTCACTTTCCCCATTAAGGAAAAGTTAACTATGGTTACAAAAGACGTTGAGAAAGACCAAGCTTATGTGTCACCATTGACAGAGTATATTCAGAATAAGATTGATCACACTACATGTTCATCAGATGTTTTGTACAAGCATCTTCAAGATAAGGACAAGAAATCTACAGTGTTCTCATTGTTGACATCATAGCCCACTAAGAAGAAGAGAAAAAAGCGGAAAAGAAGTAAGAGGTTTGATTCGTCTGATGGTCGAGAGAAACTTGACATTCGAATAAGACAGAGTCCTACAATATGCAAGATTGGACATGGCACATCTGAAAAGCAGCCTACAAAATTGCCTGAAAGCAGGGAAATGCTCAGTATGCATTATATTGAACACATATGATGCCACAAGGCATCCTTTGTATTGTATCTCTAACCTTACACCTTGTTATTTCAGCATTTCATTTTTGTAGTTAGAGTAAATTTACTTTTCATGTTAAGTAGAATAATAAATGATAGAAGAGCTTCTATTTTTCATTTGCTTAATGTTATATGATGATATTTGGATGGACACTACTTATGTAATTCTGTGTGTTGTTTGGATACATACTCTGGATTCTCACATTCCTCCAATGAAGCAACATGTCCCCAAGTAGAGCCAGATGTTGACCATACTTTGTCAACGACCCCATAGCAGTACACCATTTTTTCAAATGGGATTCATCATGTTCGATATATTCACGCCATTCAAATTTCATCATCGGTCAATAGTTTTATAAATGATGTAAACCCATTCTGCATGTTTATGATGTAAATGATCTCAGTAAGACCACCATGTATGTAACAACCTAGGTAAGCCTAGTATTTTGGTGACGATTTCTATTCTAGAAGGTTTTTTGTCTCACTGATTCCCTTGTGTTTTTCGACACAAGTGATCGGCAGAGTTTTCCCCTCCAGCTTCACCCCAAAGTTAGGGTGAATTTTGTCATCAAGATGTTGAGTCCTAGTGTTTTCTATTGAGTTTTTGTAAAGTAATCTGGGAATGATCCTAGTTAATTGGTTAGATCATTTTATTACAGATTGTTAGGTCTACTGGATTATGTTTTGAGTCGCAAAATTGGGTAACTATTTGAGGGTTTATACGAATGGATATTCCCCCTTTATGTGTCTAAATATATTTATCTTATGTAAAAAGGGTTGGAAAAATAATTAAATCTCCTCTCAGTCAATTAATTAAATTTTCTGGCCAAACTAATTAAAAATCCTAAGCTGGAAATTTAATTAATTTTAAGTCCTGGGTGAGTTAAAATTCTTCAAAGGCAAAATTCTTAGGTCCTTAAAAAAAAAAAAATTAAAGGTCTCAAGCCAAGGGATTATTGAGAATTTCAAGAAATTTTGGACCCCTGGTGGTTAAGTCAAAGTCAAAATTTTGAGGTAATTAACTCAAAAATATTATTTTTGAGTTAATTAAAATGGAATTAAATGATAAATTTGAATTTCCTCAAAATTATAATTTCGACGATCCATATTAAAAGATGATTAAATCTTTTCGATGGTCGAGATTATTTTGACATGGATCAACTGAACTAGCCGTTGGAGATTTTATCTTATAAATTAGAGGTCTTTGTCAGTGTTTCAGTGATCCGATCTCTGGATCGTGCACTCGCTCCTGAAGCTCTCCTGTAATATTTTCTGGAATAATACAAACGAAGACTTTAGGGTTTTATTCTGATGGTGGTGTTCCTCTTCAGCATTTTATGGTAAAATTGTTCTTAATATTCTGTTGGTGATTATTTTAATGGATTGTTGATTAATGGCTCTTGTAGAGTAATATACGTACAGGTATCTTGCTTAGGTCACTGGATCTAGGGTAAAAATATTAATTGGATCAAGTTAACAATTATCTCTAGCTCATGAAAAATTTATGTTTTATCACTATTTCTCTATTAATTTGACAGTTTGACTTTAAGTTTGCAGAAATCTTCCAGATTTAGAACTAGGCATTTGGGTAAGTCCTAGTTTGAACCAGCTGACTCCCAGGAGATAAGATCTGAAGAGCCTTCCGGATCTAATTCCCTGGGCTTATCTTAAATTCCATTTTTTGCAAGGAACTTTATTGGGCTTGTGCCTATCTTTTAAATTTTTATTTTTTGAATTGTGCTAAATTGTTTTAAATCTGACCAAGAGGGCCTTTGATCTGTAAAATAGCAGTGTAAATCCCACTTATTTTTATTCACCAGAATTTTTGGAGTTTGTTTTTACTTTGTACATATACTGTTTTTTCTAAGTTTGTTGGTTTCTTGTTTTGTGCAAGTTTACAGGGAGATTCTCAACAACAAAAAATTGGATCTGAGCCAAATCTAGGCTCTGGAGGGTAAGATCTGGACTTAGATCAAATCTGGTTGCACATCTGGTCTCAAGATCAGTTTGGTTGCAGAACTGGGCAACATTGTGCCTCAAGATCAGGGTTTTGCAGAACTATTTAAATCGAATACTAAAGCTGAGTTTCTGTATAAGTTTTACTTCTAGACAGAAGGAAAATTTTAAAAAAATTTGCTGCCCTCATTTGCTGGTTTTCCATTTTCACATCCATTTTTTCCGACGCCTGCCCTCATTCCTGTGTTTCTTCCTTTCCCTATGCTACTGCCCATCGTTCTCCCTTGGCCACAGGGTTCTTATCTCTTTGCCTACTCGCTCACCATACGCTGCCCCTTCACCATTTCTCCACGAACCCACTGTCAAGCCTGTACGCTGTCATACTCCCCTTGCCTCCTATGCACA
The DNA here is from genome assembly GCA_034641835.2 of Pinus albicaulis. Classification (NCBI taxonomy): domain Eukaryota; kingdom Viridiplantae; phylum Streptophyta; class Pinopsida; order Pinales; family Pinaceae; genus Pinus; species Pinus albicaulis. The sequence continues at coordinate 84,952,487 of CM076581.1, read as the reverse complement.
TCCAGGTCCACCTTCGCTGCCCTCCGTCGTGCTTCCCTTGCCCACAATTTCTCTTCTTTCCGACTCATTCTCCACATCTTCTTCAACCTGCAAACAAACGCACACATAAAACAAAACAAATAAAGCATTCAACTTCATATTTTAATTTGTGATTTTCGATATTTTACTTAGCTTTAGTTTTTTTTATTAGATTTTCAATTTTCAATAAAATTGTTTTATTTTTAAATGTTAGACTTTAGATTTTTTAAAAACTTTATGTTAGTTGTGATTTTAATAAAAATTTTAGATTTTCATTAGAATTTTTATTCTTAGTTTTAATTTCTAGCCTTTCCATTTTTTTAGTTAGTTTAGCTAGTGTCTAATTTTTTTGTTTTAGATTATTTCTGAAAAGTTCAAAGATATAAAAATAAAAAAAAATTATAAAATTCCAAAAAAAATTATCTTTTTCATTTTTAGAACTTTAGTTTTAGTTCCATTAACTTTGGATTTAAAGGGAAAAAGTATAAAAATTAAAATTAAAATTAAAAAAGGCCCAAAAAGTTTTAAATTTTTAACTTCGGAAAATTCTCAAAAAATTTAAAAAATTTTACATAGTCAAGGCGAGCTTTAAATTTCTTTATATCTAAGGTTTGATTATAAATTTCTGAATTGGAATTATTGCGAATATTATAAATTTGGAAATATTGGAATTATCTAGCCTTTAAATTTGATGGTACCTTCATGAAAATATTTTGTTTCGAATTTAAATTGTTGGTTCGAAGTATTTTATGCTTAGCGTTGGTTGATGATTGTTTAACTATGTTTAATTGTGGTTTTAAATTACTTGAAATTGGCGATTAATCGCTTAGTCTAAATTTGAGAATATTTCAAGTGATGATAAATTACGTGTCTTTATCAAACATTGTTAATGCGTAATTGTGAGAGTGTTTTACTGAATATCATTGTGGTGAATTGATTTTCATAGCAGCAGTTACATATCATTTACTTGATCTTAAATTTATAACGGGATATTTTGACTCCATAAGGCACTGGTTTTAAAGTTTTGAATCTAATTAGATCTGTAAAATCTCGTAAATCTTAACAAGTATTTGATTATCTAGCTGTGTCTCCTGAATTGGTTGGTCTCCAACCAGTTCTCCTTCTTCATTTTCGTTAGGGTCTACCTCCCTTAGATTGCAAGGAAACAACTTAGATAGAGAGATTGGGGATCAGAGTGACAGCCCCCGATCTGAACCATTGTCGTGGTGCCTAGACATTCTATGCGACAACACCCTCCATTCACCATTCCTTGTATCTTCTTTTCCCATGCTTGCTGCTCTTTATCTCCTCTAGACCAAACCTTATATTGTATTTTGCTTTATGTCTTAATTATTCCCTCACTATGCTCCAACAATATGAAAACTAAAAATATTGACATATCCCCCACTAATGAAGGACCCTCTAAAAGGTCCTCATGAAAAGAGAAAGAAGGTTCAAATTAATTAGAAACACAGGGTGTGCAATATAATTTTGAGCGCCAAACCAACATACGTTAAATTAACGGATTCAAGAGGGTATCCAAAGCATGAAAAGGAACTAATATAGACCAATAGGAACTTAGATGAAGAAGGGCAAAAACTGGAAGGAAAGATTGACAAAAGGGCTATTCTCATGCTATTTGGTGATATCAAGAAGCAAAAGATAATTTGAACCCCAAGTCATAGAAATAGTGATGGCAACATTAATAGGAGAAAGAGCATTGTCTTTGAAGGACTAGGAAAAATGCAATGGAGAACTTCTTCCATGAAGTTGGAGATTACAACCCACATGTGACAAGGGAGAAACCAGCAAATCGTAAGTACAAATATGAAAGAAGCCCAATAATGACACCATACAAGTCAAATCCCAACAACAATCAACCACAACAACATACAAAATATGTTACTAGTTACGTTTTATGTTTATAACCATTATTGAAAGGTACAAGATTAATGGCCAATTTTGTTTAGTTGAAAGAAGTTAAAATTTCACAAACAAAAACAACGAAAAGGTAATATTGCTTTCTATGATTATTAACACATTGGCTTTTTGTGATAAACTCCTTGGTTAGAATCAAAATATTGCAGGTATAACTCCATTATCCTCATCCTCATATTATGAATATAGTGAGATCCTTTTCTTACCAAGAAAAACATTACAACTCTAATATGGCAAGTGAAAAATAGTTTCTAATATTAAATAAATGTTTGATTTCTATGATTAGGACTATGATTAGGACTATGATGCAAGGTTTCGGTTGTAATTTAATGGATGCATTCTTGTAAATTCAAATGGGCCAGCTATTATTCGTGGGAACCAATATTGTTTACAAGTTTAATTGCATGCTTCTAACTAAACAAATAGTCTTAATGTTTTCAAATGATAACCTTTGAAAAATGAGAATGTGCATAAGAAGTTTGAAGAAATGTTAACACATGAAATTTTAAAGAAATGAAGAAATGACTTGAAGAACATTATCTATGGTTTGGATTTTAATTTATCCTTTTCTTTGGGTCTTGTGGTTAGGAATAGCAACATTGAACTTGATTTTCAAAATGCAAAAAGAAATATGCATAGCCTTGGGGATTAGTTCAAGCAATCGTGAGCTAGACATGAAAATGTTTCCTTAAAATTGGGGCGATCATGGATTTCACTCTCTTGATCTCCTTAGGGTTAGGCTTAGCAGTTAAGGTCAATGGTTTACCATCCATGGATAAGGAGAAGTACTCGAAGAGTTTTATAGAAAATATCTTTCTTTGGGAGGAGAAAAGAATAAAAAAAAGGAAATAGACATGGTAGAAATGGCCTATTCTAAAATCATAGACAATAACAAGCTATAAAATGTCGAGTATTTTGTTGTGGCTCAAAACAATCTAGGGACATTTCTCACAAGATAAACCCAATTCGTTGGAATGGGAAAAAACAACTAAGTAGAGATGACGACTTTGGCTACACGAGGCTAAAGGGAATTAGACTTTGTCTTGGGACTTTGGTTTAATAAAGTAATTTACACAGGTGCAAAGGGAAACATGTTTTGAACTTTGGTTTAAGAAAGCAATCTTTGGAAAACACTTTGAAGATAATTATAAGCTCTATGAAAAAGGATATAGCCAACCAGCCTTGAGGGTGGGAAGCACAAATTAACAATTGGGACTTTTCTCACAGGAGGACAATCAATAAAGTCACAAATCTCTCAGAAATTATAACTATTTTGAAGGATTGAGATCTAAGAAAGTTTGATCTTAGAAAGATCAAGGAACGAGAGGGGTGGTCTGAAGACTTATGTCTAGACTCTCTCTCCCCAAATCGTGTCAAAGAATCATGGCTACAGCAACAAAATTCTAGATTATTGAAGGTTATTGAATTTTACTGTGAGGTGGATTCTAAAGCTAAAGATCAGGTCTCACTCAGTGAAGACAACCCACCCATTTTTAGGCAAATTAACTGCCTATATTTCTCTTTTTATGAATGCCATTAACATAATATCACTCAACATCTCCACACGTCTCAGCATGGAATTAATGGCAAGGATATCAGTTAACCCTCTTTCCTCAACTTTGAGGTTAATGAATCCTTCCACGACGTTGTTAATATAGGTATGAGGAACGAGTCTCATATCACATGTGGAATTTTTTTGAAATCCACTTGAAAAAATATGGCCAGAGGGAAACTAAATATGCAGTCAACAAGTCTGAGCTTTCACTTAGGTTTGGTTAATCGTGATTGGGTGGTTTTTTTCAGAATGAGGATGGTGGCCATCCATGGTGCATTGTCATTGTCACAGTTAGTGATCCCAATCTGTGATTCTAAGGAATTCTACACAGATTTAAAGCATTATGAGAGGAATGTTGAGGAGAACAACAAAATCATAACATTCTCAATCCTCAAAACAGTGGAGAAGGGGATGGGTGAAAGGAGCAAATAAAGAGTCAAAAAAAGGGAAAAGAACCAATATGTTGCTCACATCATGTGAGATAAGATAAGATAATTATATTTATGTTTAACTATTGACTATAAAGTAGATTAAAAAGACTGTTGAGTACAATGATGTCTATTGTATACAATGAGGAAAAACAAACCAAACAGTCTCGTATAAAAAAGAATACAATGAGGATGGAAAACAGAAGCTCAGGCAAGTGGCTGTTAGCTTGTGACAATGGGGAACAAAAACTCAGGCAAGAGACTGCAAGGAAAAACAAACCAAACAGTCTCGTATAAAAAAGAATACAATGAGGATGGAAAACAGAAGCTCAGGCAAGTGGCTGTTAGCTTGTGACAATGGGGAACAAAAACTCAGGCAAGAGACTGCAAAATGAGGTCAGATGTAAAGCCCTTTCTTGTTCTTGGCAATGGTGTTGATCCTTTTTCATCTCAAACATAAAGTGGGCATCGGATTTAGGACTTGAGTTTTCCTATACAGGAGGGGTAAGGTTCTTTTCTATTTAGCCATTCTTTATGTTAAAGGCACAGTGCATGTTTGCACTAGAGAAATCTATCCATGCAAATCCCAAACCCACAATAAATAAATCAAACAGATCCATGCTTGTTTTCTCGAAGTCATGCAGAATAAACTAAATATGGTGGCAATATTATTTTTCCAATGATTCTCAAGTTCTTAATCAATAACCTGATAACCTGATGTTTGAGAGTCAAAATAGTGCCCTGAGATTGTTTCGAAATCTCATACTTGTTGTTGCATGCGTATTTCTTGAACAAGGAGTTTCCTCGTTCGGTTGATATTGATCAAACACAAATCAATATGGTCTTCAATTTCATCCAATGTCGTGGCAAAACTTAAATCATTTTTTCGTAATTGCTTTACAGCTTCTTGAATAGGATACCTGTCATATTTTCTCTGCAGGCAAAATCTGATCAGGACTTTATCATTATCAACCTCATTGTGCAGACGTGCAACAAGCCGTATCATGGTGTCCAGATGTTTATTCAAAATATAAGCTCCCCTGGTTGCAGCATCCAGTTGTGCACTGTGTCTCATTAGTAAATTCATGGACTCGCAATGTAATTTCTTGATAAAATTAACTGGAAAAGTAACCAGAACAGGGGCTGCAACTATTGCAACGAGGGAACGGGTTGCAATAACCACTGCACAAAGAACAATTGCTATGCAAAGCCCAATAAGGCATAAAGAAGAGCCTTTCTTAAATGTATTGATTAGTGTTAACTTTCTATGAACTTTATTACCATAGAGCTGCAACTGCTGAAGCAAATGCTGAAAATAATCGCGGATATTCTGAAGAGCCTGCGAATCTGGTTGGGAAAATGGATTCTCAAATTCCATAAACAAAAAGAACTCTTCAACAATCCAGCGGCACTGTTCTTCACTAAAATCCTCTGCGGTTGGCGCTAGGTCAATAATATTTTTTATTTTATCATAACTCAGTCTGGCCCTCTTAATGCTATCAAGGAGATGGCTGCAAAGCCTATAAACATATTCGCCGTTGCTAAAATAACCAGAAACCATTTTGCCGAACTCCGGTTTCGTAACAAGAATTGTCTGTTGGAGAACTGCATTTACATAATCCTGATCCGGCGAAAGCAGCTCTGCCAGAAGTTTGCTAGAATGGGGCTGAGAACTATCCGATGTCTCACTGTTTTCTTCGTTGCCGTGAGCGATAACCCTTTGGCGTTCGCTTCGAAACTGCTCATAAGATTCCGTTCGCACGGCTGCTATATACTCGTCGCTTACATTTAAATCCCCTGAAGGCCGCTGCCCTAAGTCATCGGATGCTTTTGATGTCGTTGCTGCAAACAAAGGCCAACTGCTATTAGAAAAAAAAAATCTCTTATACAAATGGATCTTAAATTCTTCATTAATTCTTAATTTAATTTTGTCAAACATATTTATAAAGCTGATGCCCACTAATTGCTACAATACCGCTGATAAGTTCATATTCAGAGGAAGAGGAAGTAACAGGTAAAATATTCAAGTTCAAATCCCCATTAATTTTATATATATATATATATATATATATATATATATATATATATATAAAACCCATATTTAAAAGGTCTACACTAAATCTCTGTAAAAAAAATGCATAAAATTCTCCTGCAACCATTACTTTTCTTTGTTACATTTTAAAATAAAATGCTCTTGCACATATTAGTTTTCTTTATTGCATTTTCAATCAAATATCTTCCAAAAAAATTTCAGTTTCTTTTTGTTTTCTTTATTCCATTTTCAATCAAATATCTTCCCCAAAAAAAATTCAATTTATTTTTTCCTGGAACATTTTCGGAAGCCGATGCTGCAAATAACGACAAATTGCTATAAATTGATGCCGATTAAGACCAGATTCTCAGACTCCTACGATCTCTGTTGAAATAAAATATAATTCTCTTGCACTCAGTAAATCTAATAATGATTTGAAAGCAGAAGATGACTCCATGAGCCCACAGCGACTGCCTGCCTCCCCTGCAGCCGCAGCCCCCGCCTTGGCCTCCCGCAGGCGGCAGTCCCGCCCTTGACCCCCCGCAGCCGCTGTCTCCTGCTGCCCCCAAAGCCACCACGCCGCTTGGCCTTCCGCAGCCCCCGTCACCCTGCAGCCACCTGCGGCTGCTCTCCCAAACTCCGCTGCTGCTCCCCGCACAGCCACTGCTGCTCCCCCGTCCCCGTCACTGCTCTCTCAGTCGTCGCTCTCCACACTGCTCGCCCTCCCAGCAGCCCCCCGCCGCTTTGCCTCCCGCAGCGTCTTAACTGTGCCTTCTTACTGTGCAGGAGTTGGAAGAGGGAGGGTTTCAGACTCCGCTGGTAGATTTGAACAAGCGCGGTCCTCCAGTGACACTTCCAGGAAAAGAGGCATATCGACTCATTTCCCCAGTTGAAGCTCTGCGGCGGATAGGGTTTTTCTCTGCGGGGTCCGGCGGCCGCCTCGCCGCTACGGCCCCCATCTTTTTCTTCAGCGACCTCTGGGCGTATTGGATGGGGTTTTATGCGGCGGAAGGGGTCTCCTCTGCGCTGAATCTGGCGGATGTGCTCTGGTTTGCCTTCCCACAGTCTCGGTGGACTTGGTAGGGACTATCTCGTTTTTTGGGTGCAGAGGTGGGGTTTTATGTCGCCTATGGGGTTTTCTCTGCGCGGGATAAGGGCAGCTGCCTCGCTGGTGGACTGGAGATGGGGTTTTGCTCGATGCTGTGAACCCTCCTCCGCTGTCTTTTTGCTTGCAGCTGCAGCGCCATTTTCTACTCAGGGACTGTATTTTTGTGGACCCTGTTGATGGGATGATACAGGGGTGGAGACTACTCTCCCTCTGCTGACATTTATGTTATGAGTGGTTTATGCATTCTGAAATTTGTGATGCCAGGCTACAGTGATCCTGAATGTGATCCGGTCTGAATGTGATACTTCTTGTTGTTGCACAACTGAGAATGAATTTGATGTAATGTGGATGCCAAGCTACTGTGATCCTTCTTAATGTGATCCGGTTTGTTTTTTGGCATAGATGTCTTGATGTTTCTCACTGTTGCACAGCTGAGAACGATATAACGATATTGATATAATATGAATATATCAGCATTTTTTTTCTTCTGAAAAAAAATTCTCTTGCACTCATCGTTTTTCTTTTTCCCCATATTTTAATAAAAATTCTTATTTCTTTTTTCCAAACTTTTATTTTCGGAAAGCCGGAGCTTCGAATCCCGACTAATTTATATCTCTACTGCCGATTTCCAGATTCTCAGAGCGTACAATAAATCCCTGTTAAAGAAAATAAATAAATTCTTCCGCGGTCATAACTTTCCGCCGAGGCATGGAAATTGACGGGGAATTGCGGGACACGAGGCAATTTAACCGCCAAATGCGGTTAAAACTCTCCGATTACCGTCATCAAAGCCTGCTGAAATTCCTAATGCATGGACAAGTTAATATTAACTTTCAAATTTGACCGATTGATTTAATATTAAATTTAACCCTATTTCCATCTTTCCAAAAAAAAATTATTTTACTTTCTTTTTCTGAATCATTTTTATAGTGCTGGCCATAAACGTTGCTAATAAAGTCCAGATTCTCAAAAGTTATCTGAAAAATACCATACAGCAAAGAAAGATTCTCTTGCATCCATTCCTCTTCCTTTTTTTCCGAGTGAAAAGTACGAAAATAATGTCTTTGCAGAATAGCCATTAATTTTTCTTACAAAACAATAAAGCTAAAATAAAGGACATTTCCAATTTAATGTTTCAGCCGTAACAAGTTCAAGTGAGGAAGTTCTGTAATTTTTCTAAAACATACACATGTTCTGACCGAAGAAATTAAAATCCGCATTTTCTCAAGCAAAATCGACGGAAAAAAACACATATTCAATATCAAATAAGTTAAAATATACACATCCAGAGGTCAAATAACTAAAGCGAAAGGAGATAATGTCTTTGTGCACCTTCGATATCTGGCTGCCCTGTTTTCGCCAAGGCTTTCCAGCTGAAGCACATTTCTTGTAACAATATTCAGCAAGAAAACCCTCTTTTTCGAATTATGGACGCCTTCATATTCATCTGTAAAGCTTTTCTTATGAAAATAGTGTAGAAGGCTAGATACTGTGCCGATTTCATGCTGGAGCCGTCAATCGGAAGGCTATTTCAAACGCAGTTCAATTTCTACAGAGATAATAGTCACAAAAATGAAGGAAGTGCAATTATTTTGTTCCTGGTATGAAAATATATACCACCGCATTGAAATCTGTAGAGTACAGTGCGCTGTCAGATCTTTGTGAATTCCATTTTCCCTCTCGAAGGGTTCGTGGTAGTTTGCTTGCACGGGACGCCTCCATTGCTAGACGCTCGATTAACTTTTCACCTTTTTAATATTATGTTTAGTTTTTGCCCTTTTTTTCGTTTATGTTTTTCAATGATACATATTCTTAGGAATCCAAAAAGGGTAGGTATGTAAATTCAAAATTAATATTAATTTTGAGTATTAAATTCTATTTAAAAATTGATATTAATTCTATCAGATTTATTATAAAATATATATATAAACTAATTTTTCAAGATATATTATAAGATTTCAATGAATTTGATCCGAAAAATCCACTTGAAAATTTTCAAAAAAAACGCATAAGACAACTTGCTAATATTTTTTGTTTTATTAAGTTTTTAGGATAGGGGAGCATGGGTGTTGGAGATAGGGTTTGCATGAGCATCTCCAAATTTTAGGAAAATTTGGGAGACAAGAATATTGAGATCCTTAGCATATGGGTTTATTTTTAAAATTATAAAATATAAAAAGAATAATGATAAAATCTTAACAATAACAATTCATATCATTCAAATTTATCATTGTGTGGAAATGTTATAATTATGAGAATTTCTAAATTTTAAAAGTTGTTAAGTTTACTAAATTTCTAATGGAATGTGAAATTTTACTTTCTCTATATGAAATCTATTAGGTTGGAACCACTCAAACATCCTAAAATAATTAATGTAATACCCCTTTACCTTACTTTCTATATCTTTTTGCTTTAAGAATTTAATATTACCATTAATTATCATTGTTCTAGACTCCTTAAAGCTTTATGAATTATTTTTTCTATCTTCATAAGTTGATACACAAAAGCTCTATGACTTATTTTTTCTATCTTCATGGGTTGATAGACAAAAAATCAAGGGGGAGTGGTAAGGCATCCCCCTTCTTGGCAGGCGATGCTCAAATATCCCCCTTTTGGGGAAACGTGTCACCCACATCAAGGAAACATTTCCCCATACATCCCCTCATCCCTAGAGCATGGGAAACATGGGGGGTGCAACCCCCACCCTGTGGAAGTGTCCTCAAGCAACAGTGTAAATATCATAAGGGATGTCTTAAAGTCTTAAACACAAGAATGCAATGGTAGTTTTAGGTTAATCTATAATGTCCCTTTCTGAATGATCACTGCCAAGCGAATGACTCAATAGCCTATTTGATTCTCGTATGCTATAATCGGTCAAAAATGGGATTAATTAATTTAATTACTTAAATGTCAGTTGGGTGAAAGTTATAAAAGAGAGAGATACTCATGGTATTCTTATGATCCATGGTATTTTGATGATAAAAGAGATTGGAGCTCACTCTTTCATTATGCATGATTATTTGTTCTCTAAGTTGATTTGTAGAACTCTTCCAAATTGTGAATGCAAGGGGTGAAACCTTTGAGCAACATTGGTTTCAGCGGTGAAACAAATCCACCCTAGTCGATTAGAGGGAAAGGTCAACATAAATTTCACATGTATTCACCATTGAAGCAAAGGATCCATCTCCCTACCAATTCGTGGAGGCATTTTGCAATTCATGGGAATAAAAAGGAGGGTTGTACCACTAATTTTAGGCCATGGAGGTTAAGAAGGAGATTCGTCCCGTATTTCTATCAACAATATTGAAGTTTTTGAGTGGGTTTTTAGTTTATTTTTTGTTGCTTATACCCAGCGCCATCCATCTCAATAATCTTTAGGGTTTTGTGTGAGTTTTCTAGCCCCTTTTATTATCCAAGTTTAGCACATTTCATTCAACAAATCGAACCAATATATTTGTTGAGTCATGGCTTCTTAAGGGAAGTTGAATCAACTCAAAAAATTGTTCTAGGAAAGTGATTTACAACAGTTTGTCATGAGTATGTCAAAGATGCCATCTTCTTCTTATTCCCCAACAAAAATCATGTTATTTTCTAGGGTTGCTCACAAGTTCCCAGATTCAACTAATTTTTTTTGTATCTAGAAGTGGATGCCTTGCACATTAATAAATCATATTTAATTGACCGAGTTGTTGTTGTGAAAGTTTTATTTATTGGTTATGTTATTATTGTTATTGTGGTGATCTTGCTTGTTTTTTATGAAATGTGTTAGAAATGTTTCATATTTGTTTACATGCAAAGTGTTTAGTAAAATGTTTGAAAGCTAAAACTCAAGAAATTGTGAGTTTAGTTAGAGCATTTCAATAGGGGAAATAATAGTGGTATTAGAGCTAGTTTTCCTACTAGCATGTGAGTCCATTCTATCTTGATGTAATGGAAAACATTGCCTATAGGAGACGGAGAAAGGGTGATGACCATATTCACTCATAATTTGAAGAAGAGGAATACATGGGAGATAGGAATGAATAACCCAAGGGGAGAACTACAAATATTTTAAATGACCTTGCAAGGGAGACTCAACAATTGGTTCAACTTATCACCCAACTTATAGAAACCAATTAAGAGAACTAAAACAATGTCGATAACAATGGGTCAAGATGGTCGAATTGTAACAATGGGAACCATGTTGAAGGGAATAACACCCATATCCAAATTCAAAATAACCCTTAAACAATGAGAAGAGAAACTCATAGAACTCTCTTACCTTAATTCTTGGAGGAACAACTAATAGGAAATTAGGATTATCAATGACAAGGTGAAGATTTTTATTACTATTTGAGGGAGTATCAGGCTCTTGGTAAGGAATTTCATGCAACCATGTCCTTAAAATATTTTTGTACCATCAAATCCATAAAAAAAAAAAAATCCAAGAGAATACAATAGAGGCTCACATAATTATGGTCTTCCATAGAAGTTTGGAAAATTATCCATCCCTTCCTTTTACGGTTCATCCCAATGCATTTCCAGAGCTTGGGTTCAAAAGTTGGACACCTATTTCCAACTCAACACTATGTTGGAGACAAAGGCTATTGAATTTGTTACACTTCATTTGGAGGGAGAGGCTCATGAGTGGTGGTACCATGGGCTAGTCACTTTGGGTCATTCTAGCATTACCTCATATCTAGACTTAACATAGAGACTAATTGACCGATTTGATAAGAAGGACCCAAAGATACATTTCAAAGTGTTGACGCAACTCAAGCACACATGTATAACATATGCCTACATTTCAGAGTTTCAGAGGCTCACAACCATGATGACATATGTGTTGGAGCACAAGTTGATTATGGTATTCAATGAAGGACTATCTGATCCCCTACATGGTTGGGTTAAGGCCTCAAAAACCAAATTCTCTACAGGATGTTATTATCAGAACCCAAGACATGGAGGATGCGGTACCAAAGAATACATATTTTTCCCAAACCTTTCCATCCTTAGAAAAACAAAGACAAGAAGCCCTTCTAGAAGGAGTGGACTAGGAAAGACACATTGGATTATGAGACTCAGAAGGAATTGAGTAGGAAGAAACTTGCTTTAACTATAAGGAGCCTTGGGAAGTGGGTTATAGTGTTGGCAATATGATGCAGACTGTTGTTCTTGATGGCAACCCACTTGATGAAGATAATGACAATCTGCTTAATGAAGTTGTCCTTGATGGAAACCTACTTGATGAGTTGCCTATGATAAGCAACCTATGTGCTAAAGATGTAAGAATGATGTATCTACAGATCAGCTCAGATGTGACAGAGAAAACATTTCTAGTAAGTGCCAGAAAAATGATAAATATAATATTTCACAATGTATACACTACTTTTGTGAAGGCAACCCGCGTATATACTCTACTTTTGTGAATGGAACCCGCGTATACATTCAGGGTTAGCATATACACAGTTTTTATGAGGCAAAGTTGCGTATACACGCGAATACGCACGCTCAAAGTCGCGTATGCCTTTTGCGCTCTAAAAACTATGATACCTAGGGGCATTACCATGGTATTGACCCATTGTATTGAGTGTTGTATTATCCATTTGATCCCGTCTAGGAATACCATCGGAAGTTATGTGGTTTTGACTCATGGTATTGATGAAGGATAACCTTATATAAGGAGAAGAAAATCATTTATGCAAAGGGTGTGCATGTGTCTGGGCTTTGATGAATACTTCACTCTGAAGTATATCTGTATGGTTGAACCCTGTTCCTAATTGATAGATATAATCTATGATGCACCTATGAACATGATGAAGGCTCAAGATCTCTAGATCTATAAATGGTGAATGTCAAGGATGATCTGAAAAGAAGGGAAGAAGACTTGGCGCAATCCTGTTGAAGAGATTGAAGAAATTTGGGTAAGTTTATAGATCTACTCTGTACTGCAAAGTTCATCTTTTATAGATCTATAAGCAGGTTCGTTTCATGAAAAGCGCGTGTATACACGGGTCTGTGGAAGGAAAAGCGCGTATGCGCAGTTAGGGTTTTTCTCTGAGATTGCACTGAAGTATACGCGGGTTCGTCTTCTGGAAAACGCATATATACGTGGGTCTGATCAAATAAAAGCGTGTATGATTTCTGATCTAATGGTTGTTGAAGGTTGAATGTGTTTCTGCATATCTATTCTGAAGTCTGGGTTATATCTGATATTTTGGTTACAGTGGTCTCACTGTTCTGTTTGAAGCATTGAGCAAGATATGATTATTGATAAGTGAAGGGTTGTGTTGAAGCTGTTTGATCCAGTTTGAAAATTGATGAAACGTGGTCTACAGTGGTGCTGAGGGTCGAAGCCTTCAGTCAGGGGGTCGTAGCTCCCTTCCAGGAGAGGCTGGTAAACGAGAGAAGGGGGTTGTAGCTCCCTTCCAGGATAGGCTGGTAAACGAGAGAAGGTTGTAGCCTTCTGCAGGTGGGTGCCTGCGTGCTGGTTTGAGTCTGCACCAGTACATGATTGTAAGAAGTTTTCTTAATAATAAATTTTGAAGGCTGAAGCGACGACAGCGGTGGTTTTCTCCCGAAATTTTGAAGGCTGAAACGACGGCAACGATGGTTTTCTCCCGAATTGGGTTTCCACCTAAAAATCCTGGTGTTCATGTGTGTTGCATATGTGTGATGATTATTCTGTTCTGTCTGCACCTGTTTACTGTTTCTGAAATATCTAATGAATGAATAATGCAATGATCTGAGTTAATATTCAAACACATAATTAGATCTCTGGACATACGCGAGTTCTGTAAAGTATATCCGCGTATATATGCTAGTTTCCTTCAGTAAAGTAGCGTATAGGTTTTTTAGAAAGGAAAAAGTACAAGTTTTATTGTCTGCACTAAATACTGATTCACCCCCCCCTCTCAGTATTTTTCCCAACAATTGGTATCAGAGCAGGTCCTTCTGAAAAAGCTTAGCCGCTAGAAGGAAGATCAAGCAAGATGAGCTATCAAGAAGGAACAACATCTATCAAGCCTCCGCTCTTTAATGGAAGCAATTTAATCTTCTGGAAAATGAGGATGAGATCCTTTCTTCAGTCTATGGGAGCAGATGTATGGGCCATTGTTGAACAAGGATATCAATATCCAGCTGCTACACCAACAGATCCAACTGAAAGGAAGAATTATGAATCAAATGCAAAAGCGTTCAATGCTATAACAGGAAGTCTAACTGAATCAGAATTTGTCAAAGTCATGCAGCTGAATACAGCAAAGGAAATATGGGACAAAATCATTCTAAGTTATGAAGGCGATGCAAAGGTAAAAAGTGCAAAACTCCAAACTCTCAGAATTTAATATGAAAATTTAAAGATGCATAGTGATGAGAGTATTACCAATTTCTTTTTACGTATTGATGATGTTGTAAATCGTATGAGAAATCTGGGTGAAACAATATCCGACACTACTTTGGTTGAGAAAATTTTATGATCGCTAACGACAAAATTTGAATCAAAAGTTTCTGCCCTTGAAGAAAAACAGGATATTCAAAATATTTCTGTGGTGCAACTTCATGGCATAATGACTGCATATGAAATGAGAAGAGGAGGACCGTCTGAAGTCAAAGAAGCTTTTTTAGAGCTTCTACAAAATGGAAAGAAGTGAAAGAAGCAGAAGGATCAGGATATATTTCGGAAGAAGATGAGGAAAATTTTGTAAAGAAACTTCAACTTGGTATAGGACGGTTTAGAGGTAAGCTTCCTTTCAAATGTTTTAATTGTGGAAGAGTTGGTCATTATGATGCTAAGTGTCCTTACAAAGAAACACCTGCAAAAGGAAAGGAAGTAGCTAGAAATAAGAACCGGTCTAGCACTAGAAGAAGCTACCATACTCATGATGACAGTGATGGAGTATCTGATAGTGAGGAAGAATGTGAACAAGATCTTAGACTTCTCATGGCATTTGAATCTAAAGAAGATAAGGATACTTTTGTGGATGCTCTAGAGGACAATGATTTTCTTGAAGAGAAAAACCAACTCAAAAGACGCTTAGAAGAAAGCAAAATTCTCTTAGAAGAATATAAAATTCTCTTAGAAGAAAGAAAAATAACCATCGAGACTTTGGAAAAGCAAGTTGAAGAAGCAAAGAAACACAATGAGAAATTAGAATGTGAAGTGGTAAGTGTAAGAAAAGAATTTGAGAAAGCAAAGACTCTGAATTTTAGATTTGCTAAAGGATCTGAAACCTTAGATGAGATTATCAAGGTTCAACGTTCTCCTCTTATAAAGACAAGTATTGGATACACTGGAGAGTCCTCTCAAGCTTCAGCACCAAATTATCTAAAAGCAGCTACAACTGGTTTACAAAATTCTGCCACTCAGCCAGGGAATAAAGAATATTTACAGGTAAAGCATGATCTTCCTAATGCAAGGAACACTAACAAGAATATCTTTCAAAAAGGCACCAATCAACAGGTAAATTCAAATAGAAGATTTCGTGATCGCAGAAATTTCTTCTTCAATGGACAATGTTTCTCATGTCACAATTTTGGTCATAAAGCTGCTCAATGTGTTGCATATAAAACCATCATGACAAGAGAAGCAAGAAAGAAAAGGATTGATGTTGAAACAAAGAAGAATACCTATAAAAAATTTTCTCCTCTTCTAAATGAAGTTGAATGTGCTTATTGCAATAACTTTGGCCATGAAGATTCTGAGTGCAGGAGCAAAGTACAGCCAAGAGAGCATCTTCCTTCAAAATCCAAAATATGGAAAAAGAAGGAACCACAGGTTGAAAATTGTGGCATAGCGTTATTTGCGGAAGGTGAAGAAAATCAATGGTACATTGATAGCGGATGCTCAAGACACATGACAGGTGATAAACACAAACTTCATGCATATAGTGCTCTAGAAAAGGAAAAGAAAGTTACTTTTGGAAATGATACTCCTGCTGTAATTAAAGGAAAAGGGTCTATATTTTTAAAAGAAAAGGTGAAGGCTAATGATGTCATGTATGTGGATGGATTAAGGCATAACCTGTTAAGTGTAATTCAAATGTGTGATCAAGGAACTGAAGTTGTCTTTAGTTCGAAAGAATGTTTGGTTCGTGATCTTGATACAGGTAAAACAATTATAAAAGGAAAAAGAACTCCAAGCAATCTGTATGTATTGAAGAATTGCAAAGAACAATGTTACTTGAGTAAATCTTCAGAAAACTGGCTATGGCATAGAAGGTTGGGGCATCTAAGCTTCTCTCAAATCAACAAATCAAGCAAACTTAATGTTGTTCGTGGTCTTCCCAATATTTCTCTACCTGAAAGTATCATATGCAAATCCTGTCAATTCGGTAAGCAAACCAGAGTGCAATTCAATGCCAAGGAAGGATCGTCAAGTAAGCCTCTTGAACTCATTCATACTGACATATGTGGACCTATGAAGAAAAATTCACCACGTGGTGAAGAATACTATATCTTATTCATTGATGATTTCTCTATAATGTGTTGGATTGGGTTGATCAAACACAAAGATGAAGCATTTGAAAAATTTCAGATCATCAAAGCGCTGGTTGAAAATGAATTAGATCTAAAAATCAAGTGTCTTAGATCTGATCGAGGAGGAGAATATACATCAAATGAATTCTTTGAATTTTGTGAACAACATGGCATAAAAAGGCAGTTCTCTGTAGCAGGCACTCCACAACAAAATGGCGTAGCAGAAAGAATGAATAGAACAATTCAACAAATGGCTAGAGCTATGCTTGATGATTCTGGAACACCTGATATTTTTTGGGGAGAAGCAGCTCACACAGTAGCAAATATTCTTAACAAGGCACATGTTCGGGTAAATAGTGACAAAACTCCATATGAACTCTTGTATGGTAATTCTCCCTCTGTGAAACATTTTAGAGTTTTTGGAAGTAAATGCTTTATCAAAAATAATGATGAAAAGCTTGGCAAGTTTGAACCTAGATCAGATGAAGGAATACTTCTTGGTTACTCATCTACAAGCAGGGCATACAAATGTTACAATAAAAGGCTTCGAAAGATTGTTGAAAGTATTAATGTTGTTATTGATGATTCTCATGCAGTCCCTAAAGAAGAAAGACAAAAAAAAGAAGAAGATGATGGTGAATTTTGTCCTTCTACATCAAATAGAAATGATATAGACAGTGGATCCAATGAAGAACCTGAAGATGATTTATCTGGAAAGGCTCCATCCAGATGTGTTCAAAAGAATCATCCTGAATCTCAAATTTTGGGAGACAAGGAATCAGGTGTACAAACAAGGAGGACTCTTGTGGGATCTCCTAGCTATCTGGCATTTCTATCCACGATTGAACCACACAATGTCAATCAAGCTAGCAAAGATGAATTTTGGATTCAGGCCATGAATGAAGAACTTGATCAAATTTAAAAGAACCACACTTGGGAATTGGTACCAAGACCACATGATAAAAATGTCATTGGAACCAAATGGATATTCAAGAACAAGCTAAATGAGAATGGGGACGTTATAAGAAACAAAGCTAGACTGGTTTGCAAAGGGTATACTCAACAAGAAGGTATAGACTTTGAAGAAACTTTTGCTCCTGTAGCTAGACTTGAAGCCATAAGAATGTTTCTTGCCTTTTCAAGTTTTCAACAAATCAAAGTTTATCAAATGGATGTCAAATCTGCTTTCCTCAATGGTGATCTAGAAGAAGAAGTTTATATAGAACAACCAGAAGGGTTCATTTTGGGAAATGATGAAAATCTTGTTTGCAAACTTAAAAAGGCTTTATATGGTCTCAAACAAGCTCTAAGGGCTTGGTATTATCGTCTTGACAAATATCTTCATCAACAAGGATTTTCAAAGGGGTCTGCTGATAGTAACTTATAAAAAAAAATTGAAAATGATAAACTATTGATTATGGTTGTATATGTCGATGATATCATTTTTGGAAGTAATGAAGAATCTATGAGTTAGAAATTTGCTTCTGTCATGCAGCAAGAATTTGAAATGTCTTTACTTGGGGAACTAACATTCTTTCTTGGCTTACAAGTGCATCAAACTACAGAAGGTATATTCTTATCTCAAGCAAAATACCTTAAGCAAATTCTGAAGAAGTATGGGATGGAAGAGTGCAAACCTGTAAGTACACCAATGGTAACCAGATGTAATTTCAGTTCTCATGATGATTCTCCCACGGTGAATCAACCAGAATACAGATCTATGATAGGAAGTCTTTTGTATCTCACTGGGACTAGACCGGATATTATGCATGCAGTTGGGATTGTTGGACGATTCCAAGCCAATCCAAAAGAATCTCATCTTCAGGCTGTCAAAAGAATATTCAAATATCTACAAGGAACTCAAGACTTTGGACTATGGTATCCAAAGAATGCTGATCTTACTCTTCGTGCTTACACTGATGCAGATTGGGCTGGAAATGTTGATGATCAGAAAAGCACAAGTGGTGGTGCATTCTATATGGGGCCTTGGTTGGTATCTTGGTTCAGTAAGAAGAAAATTTCTATTGCCTTATCTACTGCGGAAGCAGAATATGTGGCTGCCACATCTTGCTGCACTCAACTCCTTTGGATGATGCAAACCTTGGAAGATTTTCAAATCAAATGTACTTCTCCTATCTCCATTATGTGTGATAATACAAGTGCCATCAGTATCTCAAAGAATCATGTTATGCATTCAAAAACCAAGCACATCCCCATCAAGTATCACTTCTTACGTGAACAAGTGCTTGAACAAAAGGTGAAGTTGGAGTATGTTCCCTCCAAAGAACAAGTTGCTGATATTTTTACCAAACCTCTGCCCAGGGAAGCATTCGAATATCTCAGACAAAATCTGGGTGTTGTCTCTGTCTCTCAGAAGATCAGATCTGATTAAATTCAGAAGATTAAATTGGATATGTGGGTTTCTTTAAAGACAGTCGCGTATATACGTGAGTTCATACACAGAAAACCACGTATGGGTGGTTGCTGACAAAGTTTCTGAGTCAGCATTCTTCAACACAAGCTATGGTGTTGTTTGGTATCTCTGATGTTGTATGGCGTCTATGGTGATGTTTCAGCTCTTATATTTCTGTTTCATTCTCTGATATTGGGGGAAGATGCCTTGATGATTGGCGGTTGAAAGTGTTCAGGTTACTCAAGCTAAGGAGGAGTTTTGGTCGTATGGAAAGGATGCACAGTTTCAGGGGGAGCATTAGCCTGGCTGAGAATAATGCATTGTTGGCATTATGATGGTTCTGAAACTTGATCTCTCTCTTGAGGTATTTTTGTTTTTGGTTGTGAAAAGTCATACTTGTAATTTGATGAAAAGGTCATGTTGAGACCCATGATGTAAATTGTAATATTCAGTCATGTAAGGAATTGTTCAATTTTGTAAACCCACTTGGATGGGTAGTTGAGTCAAAGTGTGTAAACCCACTTGGTTGGGTATTTGAGTCGCATATGTAAATCCACTTGGTTGGATCTTTGATGTAAGTATGAGTCTTGGTGATAGGAAGGTCATAGAGTCATGTACTTCATTGAAAAATATGTTTGAAGATTCAGCATGAACTCAGGGGGAGAATGGTAACTTCAGTGCACATCAGATCTGCAGAGCTCTTATGTCTACATGAGGAGAAAAACCTTGTGTTGATTTTGATCTGACCTTTGCCCTTGCTGTCAAAGGGGGAGAGTGACATGGTGTTTTCATGAATAATGGTTGTGCTTAATGTATCTATCTGTTATGATGATCAAACACCATCATGGTTGCCATCAAGTACAAAGGGGGAGATTGTTGGCAATATGATGCAGACTGTTGTTCTTGATGGAAACCCACTTGATGAAGATAATGGAAATCTGCTTAATGAAGTTGTCCTTGATGGAAACCTACTTGATGAGTTGCCTATGATAAGCAACCTATGTGCTAAAGATGTAAGAATGATGTATCTACAGATCAGCTCAGATGTGACAAAGAAAACATTTCCAGTAAGTGCCAGAAAAATGATAAATATAATATTTCACAATGTATACGCTACTTTTGTGAAGGCAACCCGCGTATATACTCTACTTTTGTGAAGGGAACCCGCGTATACATTCAGGGTTAGCATATACGCAGTTTTGATGAGGCAAAGTTGCGTATACACGCGAATACACACGCTAAAAGTTGCGTATGCCTTTTTCGCTCTAAAATCTATGATACCTAGGGGAATTACCATGGTATTGACCCATTCTACTGAGTGTTAGATTATCCATTTGATCCCGTCCAGGAATACCATCGGAAGTTATGTGGTTTTGACTCATGGTATTGATGAAGGATAACCCTATATAAGGAGAAGAAAATCATTTGTGCAAAGGGTGTGCAAGTGTCTGGGCTTTGATGAATACTTCACTCTAAAGTATATCTGTATGGTTGAACCCTGTTCCTAATTGATAGATCTAAATCTATGATGCACCTATGAACATGATGAAGGCTCAAGATCTCTAGATCTAGAAATGGTGAATGTCAAGGATGATCTGAAAAGAAGTGAAGAAGACCTGGCGCAATCCTGTTGAAGAGATTGAAGAAATCTGGGTAAGTTTATAGATCTGCTCTGTACTGCAAAGTTCATCTTTTATAGATCTATACGCAGGTTCATTTCATGAAAAGCACGTGTATACGCGGGTCTGTGGAAGGAAAAGCGCGTATGCGCAGTTAGGGTTTTTCTCTGAAATTGCACTGAAGTATACGCGGGTTCGTCTTCTGGAAAACGCGTATATACGCGGGTCTGATTAAATAAAAGCACGTATGATTTCTGATCTAATGGTTGCTGAAGGTTGAATGTGTTTCTGCATATCTATTATGAAGTCTGGGTTATATCTGATATTCTGGTTACAGTGGTCTCACTGTTCTGTTTGAAGCATTGAGCAAGATATGATTATTGATAAGTGAAGGGTTGTGTTGAAGCTGTTTGATCCAGTTTGAAAATTGATGAAACATGGTACACGGTGGTGCGAGGATCGAAGCCTTCGATCGGTCGTAGCTCCCTTCCAGGAGAGGTTGGTAAACGAGAGCAGGGGGTTGTAGCTCCCTTCCAGGATAGGCTGGTAAACGAGAGAAGGTTGTAGCCTTCTGTAGGTGGGTGCCTGCGTGCTGGTTTGAGTCTGCACCAGTACATGATTGTAAGAAGTTTTCTTAATAATAAATTTTGAAGGTTGAAGCAACGACAGCGGTGGTTTTCTCCCGAATTGGGTTTCCACCTAAAAATCCTGGTGTTCATGTGTGTTGCATATGTGTGATGATTATTATGTTCTTTCTGCACCTATTTACTGTTTATGAAATATCTGATGAATGAATAATGCAATGATCTGAGTTAAGATTCAAACACATAATTAGATCTTTGGACATACGCGAGTTCTGTAAAGGATATCTGCGTATATACGCTAGTTTCCTTCAGTAAAGTAGCGTATGGGTTTTAAGAAAGGAAAAAGTAAAAGTTTGATTGTCTGAACTAAATACTGATTCACCCCCCTCCCCCCCCCTCTCAGTATTTTTCCCAACAATTGGTATCAGAGCAGGTCCTTCTGAAAAGGCTTAGCCGCTAGAAGGAAGATCAAGCAAGATGAGCTATCAAGAAGGAACAGCATCTATCAAGCCTCCGCTCTTCAATGGAAGCAATTTAATCTTCTGGAAAATGAGGATGAGATCATTTCTTCAGTCTATGGGAGCAGATGTATGGGCCATTGTTGAACAAGGATATCAATATCCAGCTGCTACACCAACAGATCCAACTGAAAGGAAGAATTATGAATCAAATGCAAAAGCGATCAATGCTATAACAGGAAGTCTAACTGAATCAGAATTTATCAAAGTCATGCAGCTGAATACAACAAAGGAAATATGGGACAAAATCATTTTAAGTTATGAAGGTGATACAAAGGTAAAAAGTGCAAAACTCCAAACTCTCAGAATTGAATATGAAAATTTAAAGATGCATAGTGATGAGAGTATTGCCAGTTTCTTTTTACGTCTTGATGATGTTGTAAATCGTATGAAAAATCTGGGAGAAACAATAACCAAAACTACTTTGGTTGAGAAAATTTTGAGATCGCTAACGGCAAAATTTGAGTCAAAAGTCTCTGCTCTTGAAGAAAAATAGGATCTTCAAAATCTTACTGTGGTGCAACTTCATGGCATACTGACTGCATATGAAATGAGAAGAGGAGGACCATCTGAAGTCAAAGAAGCTGTTTTTAGAGCTTCTACAAAAGGGAAAGAAGTACAAGAAGCAGAAGGATCGGGATATATTTCGGAAGAAGATGAGGAAAATTTTGTAAAGAAACTTCAACTTGGTACAGGACGGTTTAGAGGTAAGCTTCCTTTCAAATGTTTTAATTGTGGAAGAGTTGGTCATTATGCTGCTAAGTGTCCTCACAAAGAAACACCTGCAAAAGGAAAGGAAGTAGCTAGAAATAAGAACTGGTCTAGCCCTAGAAGAAGTTACTATACTCATGATGACAGTGATGGGGTATCTGATAGTGAGGAAGAATGTGAACAAGATCTTAGACTTCTCATGGCTTTTGAATCTAAAGAAGAAAATGATACTTTTGTAGATGCTCTAGAGGACAATGATTTTCTTGAAGAGAACAATCAACTCAAAATACGCTTAGAACAAAGCAGAATTGTCTTGGAAGAATATAAAATTCTCTTCGAAGAAAGGAAAATAACCATCAAGACTCTGGAAAAGCAGGTTGAAGAGGCAAAGAAACACAATGAGAAATTAGAATGTGAAGTGGTAAGTGTAAGAAAAGAATTTGAGAAAGCAAAGACTCTGAATTTTAGATTTGCTAAAAGATCTGAAACCTTAGATGAGATTATCAAGGTACAACGTTCTCCTCTTATAAAGACAGGTCTTGGATATATTGGAGAATCTTCTCAAGCTTCAGCACCAAATTATCTAAAAGCAGCTACAGTTGGTTTACAAAATTCTGCCACTTAGCAAGGGAATAAAGAATCTTCACAGGTAAAGCATGATCATCCTAATGCAAGGAACACTAACAGGAATATCTTTCAAAGAATCCCCAATCAACAGGTAAATTCAAGTAGAAGATTTCATGATCGCAGAAATTTCTTCTTCAATGGACAATGTTTCTCATGTCACAATTTTGGCCATAAAGCTGCTCAATGTGTTGCATATAAAATCATCATGACAAGAGAAGCAAGAAAGAAAAGGGTTGATATTGAAACAAAGAAGAATACCTATAACAACTTTTCTCCTCTTCTAAATGAAGTTTAATGTGCTTATTGCAATAACTATGGGCATGAAGAATCTGAATGCAAGAGCAAATTTCAGCCAAAAGAGCATCTTCCTTCAAAATCCAAAATATGGAAAAAGAAGGAATCACGGGTTGAAAATGGTGGCATAGCGTTATTTGCGGAAGGTGAAGAAAATCAATGGTACATTGATAGTGGATGCTCGAGACACATGACAGGTGATAAACACAAACTTCGTGCATATAGTGCTCTAGAAAAGGAAAAGAAAGTTACTTTTGGAAATGATACTCCTACTGTAATTAAAGGAAAAGGGTCTGTGTTTCTAAAAGAAAAGGTGAAGGCTAATGATGTCATGTATGTGGATGGATTAAGGCATAACCTGTTAAGTGTAAGTCAAATGTGTGATCAAGGAACAGAAGTTGTCTTTAGTTCAAAAGAATGTGTGGTTCGTGATCTTGATACAGGTAAAACTATTATAAAAGGGAAAAGAATTCCAAGCAACCTGTATGTATTGAAGAACTGCAAAGATCAATGCTACTTGAGCAAATCTTCAGAAAATTGGCTATGGCATAGAAGGCTGGGGCATCTGAGCTTCTCTCAAATCAACAAAGCAAGCAGACTTCAAGCTGTTCGCGGTCTTCCCAATATTAATCTACCAGAAAGTATCATATGCAAATCTTGTCAATTCGGTAAGCAGACCAGAGTACGATTTAATGCCAAAGAAGGATCATCAAGTGAGCCTCTTGAACTCATTCATACTGACATATGTGGACCTATGAGAAAAAAGTCACCACGTGGGGAAGAATACTATATCTTATTTATTGATGATTACTCTAGAATGTGTTGGATCGGGCTCATTAAACACAAAGATGAAGCATTTGAAAAAATTCAGATCTTCAAAGCATTAGTTGAAAATGAATTAGATCTAAAAATCAAGTGTCTTAGATCTGATCGAGGAGGAGAATATACATCAAATGAATTCTTTGAATTTTGTGAAAAACATGGCATAAAAAGACAGTTTTCTGTAGCAGGCACTCCACAACAAAATGGCGTAGCAGAAAGAATGAATAGAACAATTCAACAAATATCTAGAGCCCTGCTTGATGATTCTAGAACACCTGACACTTTTTGGGGAGAAGCAGCTCACACAGCAGCAAATATTCTTAACAAGGCACATGTTCGGGTAAATAGTGACAAAACTCCATATGAACTCTGGTATGGTAATTCTCCCTCTGTGAAACATTTTAGATTTTTTGGAAGTAAATGCTTTATCAAAAATAATGATGAAAAGCTTGGAAAGTTTGAACCTAGATCAGATGAAGGTATACTTCTTGGTTAGTCATCTACAAGAAGGGCATACAAATGTTACAATAAAAGGCTTCGAAAGATTGTTGAATGTATTGATGTTGTTATTGATGAGTCTCATGCAGTCCCTAAAGAAGAAAGACAAACAACAAAAGAAGATGATGGTGACTTTTGTCCTTCTACATCAAATAGAAATGATATAGACAGTGGATCCAATGAAGAACCTAAAGATGATTTATCTGAAAAGGCTCCATCTAGATATGTTCAAAAGAATCATCCTGAATCTCAAATTTTGGGAGACAAGGAATCAGGTGTACAAACAAGGAGGACTCTTGTGGGATCTCCTAGCTATTTGGAATTTCTATCCACGATTGAACCACACAATGTCAATCAAGCTAGCAAAGATGAATGTTGTATTCAGGCCATGAATGAAGAACTTGCTCAAATTGAAAAGAACCACACTTGGGAATTGGTACCAAGACCACATGATAAAAATGTCATTGGAACCAAATGGATATTCAAGAACAAGCTAAATGAGAATGGGGACGTTATAAGAAACAAAGCTAGACTAGTTTGAAAAGGGTATACTCAAAAAGAAGGTATAGACTTTGAAGAAAATTTTGCTCCTGTAGCTAGACTTGAAGCCATAAGAATGTTGCTTGCTTTTTCAAGTTTTCAACGAATAAAAGTTTATCAAATGGATGTCAAATCTGCTTTCCTCAATCGTGATCTAGAAGAAGAAGTTTATATAGAACAACCAAAAGGATTTATTTTGGGAAATGATGAAAATCTTGTTTGTAGACTTAAAAAGGCTCTATATGGTCTCAAACAAGCTCCAAGGGCATGTTATTATCATCTTGACAATATCTTCATCAACAATGATTTTCAAAGGGGTCTGCTAATAGTAACTTATACACAAAAATTAAAAATGATAAACTATTGATTGTGGTTGTATATGTTGATGATATCATTTTTGGAAGTAATGAAGAATCTATGAGTCAAAAATTTTCTTCTGTCATGCAGCAAGAATTTGAAATGTCTTTACTTGGGGAACTAACATTTTTTCTTGGCTTACAAGTGCATCAAACTACAGAAGGTATATTCTTATCTCAAGCAAAATACCTTAAGCAAATTCTGAAGAAGTATGGGATGGAAGAGTGCAAACTTGTAAGTACACCAATGGTAACCGGATGTAATCTCAGTTCTCATGATGATTCTCCCACGGTGAATCAACCAGAATACAGATCTATGATAGGAAGTCTTCTATATCTCACTGGGACTAGTCCAGATATTATGCATGCAGTTGGGATTGTTGGACGATTCCAAGCCAATCCAAAAGAGTCTCATCTTCAGGCTGTCAAAAGAATATTCAAATATCTACAAGGAACTCAAGACTTTGGACTATGGTATCCAAAGAATGCTAATCTTACTCTTCATGCTTACACTGATGCAGATTGGGCTGGAAATTTTGATGATCGGAAAAGCACAAGTGGTGGTGCATTCTATATGGGGCCCCGGTTGGTATCTTGGTTCAGTAAGAAGCAAAGTTCTATTGCCTTATCTACTGCTGA
Organism: Pinus albicaulis; assembly: GCA_034641835.2. Lineage (NCBI taxonomy): Eukaryota > Viridiplantae > Streptophyta > Pinopsida > Pinales > Pinaceae > Pinus > Pinus albicaulis. The sequence continues at coordinate 84,926,331 of CM076581.1, read as the reverse complement.
AGCAGAATATGTGGCTGCCGCATCTTGTTGCACTCAACTCCTTTGGATGATGCAAACCTTGGGAGATTTTCAAATCAAATGTACTTCTCCTATCTCCATTATGTGTGATAATACAAGTGCCATCAGTATCTCAAAGAATCATGTTATGCATTCAAAGACCAAGCACATCCCCATCAAGTATCACTTCTTACGTGAACAAGTGCTTGAACAAAAGGTGAAGTTGGAGTATGTTCCCTCCAAAGAACAAGTTGCTGATATTTTTACCAAACCTCTGCCCAGGGAAGCGTTCGAATATCTCAGACAAAAGCTGGGTGTTGTCTCTGTCTCTCAGAAGATCAAATCTGATTAAATTCAGAAGATTAAATTGGATACGCGGGTTTCTTTAAAGACAGTCGCGTATATACGCGAATTCATACACAGAAAACCGCGTATGGGTGGTTGCTGACAAAGTTTCTGGGTCAGCATTCTTCAGCACAAGCTATGGTGTTGTTTGGTATCTCTGATGTTGTATGGCGTCTATGGTGATGTTTCAGCTCTTATATTTTTGTTTCATTCTCTGATATTGGGGGAAGATGCCTTGATGATTGGCTGTTGAAAGTGTTCAGGTTACTCAAGCTAAGGAGGAGTTTGGTCGTATGGAAAGGATGCACAGTTTCAGGGGGAGCATTAGCCTGGCTGAGAATAATGCATTGTTGGCATTATGATGGTTCTGAAACTTTATCTCTCTCTTGAGGTCTTTTTGTTTTTGGTTGTGAAAATTCATACTTGTAATTTGATGAAAAGGTCATGTTGAGACCCATGATATAAATTGTAATATTCAGTCATGTAAGGACTTGTTCAAATTTGTAAACCCACTTGGATGGGTAGTTGAGTCAAAATGTGTAAACCCACTTGGTTGGGTATTTGAGTCGCATATGTAAATCCACTTGGTTGGATCTTTGATGTAAGTATGAGTCTTGGTGATAGGAAGGTCATAGAGTCATGTACTTCATTGAAAAATATGTTTGAAGATTCAGCATGAACTCAAGGGGAGCATGGTAACTTCAGTGCACATCAGATCTGCAGAGCTCTTATGTTTACATGAGGAGAAAAACCTTGTGTTGATTTTGATCCGCCCTTTTCCCTTGTTGTCAAAGGGGGAGAGTGACATGGTGTTTTCATGAATAATGGTTGTGCTTAATGTATGTGATCAAACACCATCTTGGTTGCCATCAAGTCCAAAGGGGGAGATTGTTGGCAATATGATGCAGAATGTTGTTCTTGATGGCAACCCACTTGATGAAGATAATGGAAATCTGCTTAATGAAGTTTTCCTTGATGGAAACCTACTTGATGAGTTTCCTATGATAAGCAACCTATGTGATAAAGATGTAAGAATGATGTATCTACAGATCAGCTCAGATGTGACAGAGAAAACATTTCCAGTAAGTGCCAGAAAAATGATAAATATAATATTTCACAATGTATACGTTACTTTTGTGAAGGCAACCTGCGTATATACTCTACTTTTGTGAAGGGAACCCGCGTATACACTCAGGGTTAGCATATACGCAGTTTTTATGAGGCAAAGTTGCGTATACACGCGAATACGCACGCTCAAAGTCGCGTATGCCTTTTGCGCTCTAAAAACTATGATACCTAGGGGCATTACCATGGTATTGACCCATCGTATTGAGTGTTGGATTATCCATTTGATCCCGTCCAGGAATACCATCAGAAGTTATGTGGTTTTGACTCATGGTATTGATGAAGGATAACCTTATATAAGGAGAAGAAAATCATTTGTGCAAAGGGTGTGCATGTGTCTGGGCTTTGATGAATACTTCACTCTGAAGTATATCTGTATGGTTGAACCCTGTTCCTAATTGATAGATCTAAATCTATGATGCACCTATGAACATGATGAAGGCTCAAGATCTCTAGATCTATAAATGGTGAATGTCAAGGATGATCTGAAAATAAGTGAAGAAGACCTGACGCAATCCTATTGAAGAGATTGAAGAAAACTGCAAGTTTATAGATCCTGCCTCAGACCGTAAAGTTCATCTTTTATAGATCTATACTTGCATTCGTTTCATGAAAAGCGCGTGTATACGCTGTCCGTGGAAGGAAAAGCGCGTATGCGCAGCTAGGGTTTTTCTCCGAAATTGCAATCGAAGTATGCGGGTTCGTTCGGGAAAACGCGTATATACGCGTCCGATTAAATAAAAGCGCCCATGATTTCTGATCTAATGGCCGCCGAAGGTTGAATGTGTTTCGCATATCTATTCTCAAGTTTGCTATATCCTCGATATCTCCGGTTACGCGGGTCTCACCGTTCGCTTTTGAAGCCATCGAGCAAGATATGATTATTGATAAGTGAAGGGTTGTGCTGAAGTTGTTCGACTCGCCTTGAAAATTGATGAAACGTGGTCCGGTAGCAGGCCGAGGGTTGAAGCCTTCAACCGTGGGGTCGAAGCTCCTCTGTGAGAGGCCGGTAAACGATGGGGTTGTGCCCTTCCAGATAGGGCCGGTAAACCAAGAGAAGGTTGTAGCCTTCTGCAGGTGGGTGCCTGCGCGCTGGTTTGAGTCTGCACCAGTACATGATTGTAAGAAGTTTTCTTAATAATAAATTTTGAAGGCTGAAGCAACGACAGCGGTGGTTTTCTCCCGAATTGGGTTTCCACCTAAAAATCTTGGTGTTCATGTGTGTTGCATATGTGTGATGATTATTCTGTTATGTCTGCACCTGTTTACTGTTTCTGAAATATCTGATGAATGAATAATGCAATGATCTGAGTTAAGATTCAAACACATAATTAGATCTCTGGACATACGCGAGTTCTGTAAAGGATATCCGCGTATATACGCTAGTTTCCTTCAATAAAGTAGTGTATGGGTTTTTAGAAAGGAAAAAGTAAAATTTTGATTGTTTGAACTAAATATTGATTCACCCCTCCCCTCTCAGTATTTTTCCCAACATATAGGTGCATGGGGAAGGGAAAGGTGCATTACATAGAGGTGCTTTCTGACAATGATGAGGAAGAAGAGGTAGGGAAGGCTCAAGATGATGAGCATAGTCATATAGATGATGGGCCACCCTGTGTGGAGACTAAGGGTGGAACTATGACTGCTCTATCAAGTGTCCCTAGATACCACACGTTTAGGGTCAAAGGATTAATACATGGACAATGTGTCACTATCTTGATTGATGGTGGGTAAACCCACAACTTCATAGACTGAGATTAGGTAGCCATGAGAGGCATTCCTACATAAGACTTTGAGGGGTTTGATGTTGAGGTGGATGATGGGTACAATATGACATGCAAAAAAAGGGTTCAACATTGGAGTTGAATATGGGTAACTACAATATGACTGATGACTTATATGTGGTGGATATGGAATACACTAATGTCATATTGGGTGTTTGATCTGAATATGGGAAAACTAGATTTGTTGTGCTAGCTCCCTCACTAGTATTAAATAAATGTGTTTAGGATCGTCTCAAATTAGCAAGTTAAGAGAGGGTTTATGTGCCAAGTTTTATGTGTCTTTTATGAGCATTTCATTAAGTAAATTAGCCGTTAAAAAAACATGTACAATAAGTAAATTGCAGAGAAATAATAAACATCAAAAACATTACACAATAGATGATAACAAAGTTCACCCCTCCTGGGCTACATCTCCATGGACCTGCTTCAATGGCTTGGCCATCTTTGGATTAATGGTAAATTATTTGATTACATGCACCTACAGTGCTCCAATAGTTTTGCAACCTGCTCCATTGGATTCAAAAGACCCAAAAACCTCAAAATAAACTTTTTTGGCTCTGCAAATGGTCTTCAAGGGATCTAGACATGGCCTCCTCTCCTGGTGGCCCTAGACTTCTTTAATATTCAAAGTGAAAAAAATACTTACAGAAGTGCTCCTCTGCCTCTATAACCTGCACCATCATGCTCATAGAATCCAAATCATCTAGTATTCACTATTCCCAAGCCTAATTTGGTCAAAATATGCCAAATTTATGGCTTCTTCAATTTATCCTAGAAAAGATCCACTAAAACTGGAGAAACTCCAGTTAGCCCTGCTAATTTCAGAGTCCTGCCAAAAATGGAAAACTCAGCCAACTCCACCCCCGAATTAAACTGGGATTAATTAAGTTAAATAGGATTTAAGTATGGTTAAGTTTTGGTTTAGCACTAAATGTGCATTTAACATAATCTGCAGTTAACAAAATAGAATAGCACTTAATGAAAATGGTTAGGGGTTAATTAACCTTGCATTATGGTTTAAATCCCACCATTAAGTTATGCCTCCGCCTGTGGTCACGGCGCAAGGTCCTATGGTAAAGTCTGGCCCTTTTTGCCTTCGCTCGAACCTTGGTTTAAACTCAAATACAAACAGTTGGCATATATGGTTAAGATTGAATGTATAGGATAGTTGGTAAGGCTTGTGTTTAGTGCAGGGGAGCTTGCTGTAGAAATTTGCTGAATAATGATTAATTATCCACCGAGACTATCCTGATCACATACAATTCGAATTTATATCCAACACATAATCTCTTCCACTCAGATCATCACACATGCGGAAATAAAACAAGCGATAGCACATCAAATCATCATACACATTAACACAGTATGTATGGGGAAAGCTTATAGCTAAAAACCCCGTAGCTATTGTGTATATTATAATGGAGAAATCATGTAACAAACTCAGTACAATACTCCTCACAAGTACTCAGTACTATCTCATGAAGTTACACACAAACTAGCTTGGTTTTGAACAGGTTACTGGTTCAAAACTCACCACCAATTGCCTTGCCTCTATTGCGCAATCATGGCCTGTCTATATAGAGATCCAAGGTTCGAATATCCTTGGCTTGACAACGCAATCATCATGGGCAATTCCTCCAAGTGTGGTGCAAATCTCATGCACAACTGATGTCGCCACTGATAGCTAACTCCACCCTTTCATCTACCTCTTTCACTGGTCTCCACTGAACTGATCATGCACTGTAGTGAACCGATGTGTTCTTGAGTTGAATAATGAGTTACTAATTAATGAATTAAATAATATTTAATTCACTCCACTCATAACTAATTGATTAGCTAGTTAAACTAATCTCAACTAGTTCAACTAAAATAAACAGAACACAACTCCACTAGCCGTCTCATTAACTCCACCAAACTTCTGCCACTGAAGTCCTAACTGAAGTCAACCATGCATGATGCCATCAAACCCTTGGGAATAGCGTAATTCCTCTGTCAGATGCATGAGCCACTTCCAAGGCTCGAACTGAAGTGCTCCAAGAGAGTAAACTGAAGTTTATAGTCCAAATATTATTAAGGGTAAATAATATTGACTTCCCTATTTTAAGGAGAGGCAGTCTAAAAATAGACTTCGACCTATAGGTCCAAAAAATAGAGTCCCATCTATTTTTACCAACATGACCAATACTCCAAGAATAACATACTGCAATCCTCGGACCATGCTCCATATGTCTAAAAATAGACTTTGCGCCAGAATTTTCCTGCGGGCCCACTTAGTGAAGGCAACTTCATTTCACTAAGCTCCATCATCTTGCTGCATTTTCAACAGTTGCGGGGTCGACCCCGACCTCCGCCCTTCCGCCTATATATAAAATGTTTCACCATAATATAAAATTCCACCATTGCCATAGCCAAACAATTTGGCCTTTGGGAGGGGCACGTGGCAGCCTCGGGGCTTGCCACGTGTCCTCTTCCCATTGGTTCATTCCAAAAAACTAATTAAATTGTAACAAGTCACCCAACTAGAAACCAACCACGATTTTACACTTGGAATAGTTTCATTGGGTGAAATGAAGAAATATTACCTGAATATTCTTTTTTTCTGACTAGGCTACCATGTCACTTTTATGTCCTTTTTTGCAAATTTTTTAGCTATTTAGGAAAACGAACAACAGGCTCTATCTTCCTCATACGGAATCTGTTTTGAGTGAAATGAAATGTGTTGGATTCTTCATGATGATAACTATCCGTTTGTTCTAGTTTGGAGAAATTCTGAGCACTTTTAATTTTTAGCAAACTTTTGCCCCCAATCCAGATTCTGATCACTCCTTCCCACTGACAGAATTTTGGACCCACAAAAGTTGCTTATATGATGAGATTTAAATACTCTTCTCTTTCCCAAGTTCTATCAAGTTGATTATACTTGGAAAAATATCCATGACAACCGCTTGGGTTCATTGACATGCCTTGCCTTGCAAATGGCTTGGCACTTCAACCAATGTTCTCCTTTCATTGTTGGCCCAATCCAACACTTGCTGGTTGCTTGTTGACTGATTAAAAACCTTTTTGCACCAAAGCGATTCCTTAGTGCTTGGAAATCTGACTGATGGCCTTCCCACTGAGAATGGTGTTCCTCCTTTGCACACACATGCATTCGATGCAAGATTCTCCTTGGAAACCAATTTTCCAAGTTAAGCCCATCTGAGTGAACTACAACAATGAGTTCCAATATCGGTAATCACAAGAAAATAAATGACCATTCCTTTTACCTCCATGGTTCCAAATTCCACATCTGAAAGAATGCATTCGCTATCTCTTTCACTTCTTGGTGTCAACACATCAAAATGGTCTACAATGGCTATCGTTTTGGCTGCAAAGTTTTTCGCATCTTCTCTTACTTTCCGCTTCTTGATTCCATCATCTTGTCACAAGAAAAAACCATTAACTTGAAACACATCATGCAAGAAATATAACTTGACGACCTCTTTCTTTTGCTCCTTCAAAGCAACAAATGTCACATCATGTGATCATCACCATGTACTCTTACATCTTGGTGTACAAACTCATATACCAAACACAAGTCGACAAAACATGCCTCTTCAAACAAATAACTCTCAAGTCAAACAAAAGCATGTACAACAACTTGACAATTATTTTCCCAAAACGACAAGAATTTCACATCTCATGAAACAATTCGTCAACATCTCCCTTTCATCTTTGGAGACAAAATCAACTCTTCCAAGTCGATATGACATACATGTAACAATCAATCAACTAACACAAGTTGATACTCATGCATGTGAAAATGATCAACATTCTCAAGTTGTCAAACATACATGATAAACAAAGCAATCAACCAACACAAGTCGATCACTCATGCATACTCAAACACAATGAAACTTACAAAAAATTCCACTGTTCACACACACAAACTCTCATGCATGCATACAATGCTCAACTCTCTCGCAAGTATAATCACAAGTACACAAATCCCATTTGTATGTACAAGTACTTAAAGAGCTGAAATGATAAATTTTGCTGCAATAATAGTGAGTCAACATACTCAAGTTTCAAACACCTTCCTGGCGTAAACATGCAACACGAATTCTAGAGAAAATGAAATGCACTCAATTGGCAAAGAAATGCATCATTAAGGCAAGGTTTGCATCAATCATCAAAATAAATGCAAGGCCTTAATTGTTAATAAATCTATCCATCTATTTCCAAACCACATCAATGGCGCTTCTTTTAGCTACACTTCATCATGTGAATCATCCTAACCCACATCAATTATGGAATCCTCTTTTCCATTCTTATTAAGATCTCTTTCCACCTTCTTCAAATGTCATGGATGACTTGTTGGATACAAAGTCCAACACGTGTCTACAAGATGACCTTGCTTATGGAAATGAGTGCAAAATAATTGCATCTTCTTTTCTACATGGTTTTCATTGTCCATTGAACCTTTGACTTTCTGTCTCCTTTGTTTTGAAAGTTTCTTGTGCATAGCTATCTTCTTCCCACACCTCGAGAAAATATGGTTATTCAAACCAAAAAAGGAACATGTAAAATTTCTCCAAATCTTATGTGAGAATTTTCCATGTTTATCATAATCAAAAGAAACTTGATTAAATGCATATTTATACCTTGCACATTAACCTTTGTCGCTTTCTTAAGGAGGTGAATTTGATGAGGTAGTGGCTCTCTTCGGAATACCAAAAATGGCTTCAATGACTTTAGATCTTTCAGCATCCTCTTGTTTTCCATTCTCATAAGTTGCATGCTTATGAGAATATTCTTTCAAAGTGGGTGTAAAACTTTTGCATTCATCATGAACACAAACTTCACAAGCTTGAGGTAATGAACATGTAATGAAAGTCCTTTTTGTAACACCTTCATGTGCCTCCTTGGCTTTGGAGCATTCTCCATCATGTTGTTCATAACCAAGACCCAAATACCTAGGCCTTTCCTCAACAACAATTGGCTCAACTATGTCTTGTGCATGTTTTCCCAATCCTTTACCTTCATAGCCCATCTTCATCAATAATTTGGACCCTATTCCTCTAGTGTGTCTTTCAAAAGCACCTACACATTCATCTTGAGAGGAAATAGAAGATAAACTTGAATTGCATATCTCTTTTTCATGCACATACTTGGCTAAGGTTTCATTTACAATATGGTGTTGAGTCTCCATCTCATGCATCTTTTCAAGAAGCTCTTGCTTCTCCTCCTTCATGGTCATCAAATTCTCTTGAAGTATAGTGCTCCCATTCTTATATTCATACATCTCTTGCACCATATATCTCATGATGAAGAGCTTCTGCAACATCTCTTTATCAAAGAGTCTTGCTAAGGAAGATGGATTAGAAAAATCACTTGATGAAGCTACCATCACACTTGTAATGCATAAAAATCTTCTTTGCTGTGATTTGAGAGTTGAGTCCTCAATCTTGACCTTCTCCTCTTTTCATCTTACACACATAAACTTGCACATAGTTAATTTATCCTTGCACAAATATAAAACCAATAGCTAATTTTCTAGCTAACCTTGGCAAACCATCTCAGGGCTAAAATGAGCAAAATTGTGCTCTGATACCAACTTGATATGAATATGGGAAAACTATTTTTGTTGTGCTAGCTCCCTCATCAGTATTAAAATAATGTGTTTAGGATCATCCCAATTTAACAAGTTAAGAGAGGGTTTATGTGTCAAGTTTTGTGTGCCTTTTATGAGCAATTAATTAAGTAAATTAGTTGTTAAAAACACATGTACAATAAGAAAATTGCAAAGAAATAATACACATCAAACACATTACACAATAGTTGATAACGGAGTTCACCCCTCCTGGGTTACATCTCCATGGACCTGCTTCAATGACTTGGCCCTATTTGGATTAATGGTCAATTCTCTGACATGCACCTACAGTGCTCCAATGACTTTGCAACCTATTCCATTGGATTCAAAAGACCCAAAAACCTCAAAATAGACTCTTCTAGCTCTGTAAATGGTCTTCAGGTGATCTAGACATGACCTCCTCTCCTGGTGGCCCTATACTTCTTTAATCTTCAAAGTGAAAAAAAAAAAAACACATACATAAGTGCTCCTTTGCCTCTACAACCCACACCATCATGCTCATAGCATCCAAATAATCTAGGATTGACTCTTTTTGAGCCTAATTTGGTCGAAATATGCCAAAGTTATGGCTTCTTCAATTTCTCCTAGAGAAGCTCCACTAAAACTGGAGAAACTCCAGTTAACCCCGCTAATTTTGGAGTCCCGCCGAAAATGGCGAACTCCGCCAACTCCATTGCCAAATTAAACTAGGATTAATTAAGGTTAAATAAGAATTAATTATGGTTAAGCTTTTTTTTAGCACTAAATTCACATTTAACATAATCTGCAATTAACAAAATGGATTAGCACTTAATGCAAATGGTTAGGGGTTAATTAACCCCGCATTATGGTTTAAGTCCCGCCATTAAGTTAGGCCTTCGCCTGTGGTCACGACGCAAGCTCCTATGGTAAGGGTTGACCTTTTTTACCTCCACACGAACCTTGGTTTAAACTCAAATACAAACGGTTGGCATATATGTTTAAGACAGAATGTATAGGATAGTTGGTAAGGCTTGTGGTTAGTGCGGGGGAGGTCACGGGGTCGACTCCGACCTTCGCCCTTCCACCTGTATAATTTTTTTCCCAATAAATATATATCTGACCTTTGCGCAACCGAATTTTGGACTTTGGGGTGGGGGGGGGGGGGGCACGCGGCAGCCTCTAGGCTTGCCACGTGTCCTCTTCCCATTGGTTCATTCCAAATCCAATGAAAACGCAGCAATTCACCCGCTCAACCACCAACCACGAATTTACACTTGGCATAGTGTCATTGGGAAAAATGAAGGAATATTCCCAAAATATTTTTTTTTGCTGACTAGGTTGCCATGTCACCAACTTGTCATTTTTTGCAAAATTTTTAGATGTTTAGGAAAATGAACAATAGGCTCCATCTTCCTCATACGGAGTCAGTTTTCGATGAAACGAAGTGTGATAGATTCCTGGAGATGAGGCATATCTAGTCGTTCTAGTTTGGAGTGATTCTGAGCACTTTGAATTTTAAGCAAAAATTTTCCCCTAATTCATTTTCTGATTAGTGTTCAATGGCTTATTTATTTAGGGAAACACTCGAAGGAATATCGAACAATGTAGATGGAATTCACTACAGTGGATGGTAAGAGGGTATTTTTTAGGGGCATTCCCAATGGTACTCCTAGGGTTGTTACAACCAAACAGATGAAAATCATATTCAAACATGGTGATGTATCTTGGGAAACAAAGTGTCTAATTATGACACATAAACCCTTAGATAAAAAATAATGTTATCATTAAGTTATTCAATCATTGATGAGAAAATGTGATATAGTTTATGGATAGATACCTCCAGGGAGGCCTCCTGACAGATGCTTTGAGCACATCATTGAGTTAGACGAAGGGGACAAACCCATCATAACCACTCCTTACATGCACATGAAAAAGTTCAAACATGAGATAGAGAAAACAATCAAGGAGTTGTTTGAGATGGGAGATATCAAATCCAACTCCAATTCATTCGCTTCATCAGTAGTTTTGGTTAAGAAGAAGGATGGAACAGTGAGGATGTGTATTGACTATGAGGCTTTGAAGAAGAAGACAATTAAAAACAAGTACCCCATTCCTAGGATTGACGAGCTACTGGACGAGTTGCATGGGGCAGTACACTTCTCGAAGATTGATCTTCGATCAAGACATCACCAAATTAGGGTTAAGGACCAAGATTTTCACAAGACTGATTTTAGGTGTCATATGGGCACTATGAGTTCTTGGTCATGCCATTTGGGTTGACCAAGCACTTGCCACTTTCCATGTGACATCCCTTTTTCTACCCCTCTTGTAAATTTCATGATGAATTGTAATTCATTTAAATATTGTGTAAATGTAAACACAATGACTAGGTCGATAGGATTAGACATGGATTGAGAGGTTTGAGGAGGAGTTTCTTGGGAAGTGATCAAACTCATGGTGTTTCATTTAATATGCCATCAAATTTCTGTCAAAGTTTAATGACTTGTACAATAGAAAAAGAGGTGGAGTATGGTTCCCCTTGTTAGGTTCCCGTGATTTGGCTGATTGGCAAGCCAAATGACAGTGTAACATCAAACCAAGCTTTGGAGCCCGAGGACCTAGCCTTCCGGACTCAGAGAGGGCTCTCTCTATATGCATAAGGGATATCTGTGTGTTTGTTTATTGTGTTCTGATTTTAGGCTAGTTATGAAGTAAGTTTTTTATTTTTATTTTTTAAGTTGTGAGGGATGAAACTGATCAACGATATAAAATAGATAACAAGATGTTAGATTAACTGGGCTATGGGGTCAAAAGGTCAAGAAAGCTATTTAGATGACGATACAAGGTTGTTCAAGGGCTGATTTGATTCAAGGTAGAAAGGATCTTTGGGGAAAATGGAGTAAATGGACATCAATTTTGTGAACAACAAAGAGTTTCAAGCATCACTGGTGTTAGCCACCTATAATATTTTGTTATACCAAAAGGTGGCTAAGATCTTTTTTGAGCCTCCAAGGAACAAATTTTATCACTAAAAATTGTTGGCTCTTGAAGACTCCTTGTAGGCCTCATGGCTCTGTCCAAAATCCTCATTTGCTGTCCCATTTTATACTCAGGAATTTCCGCTGACTCCAACTGAAAGACTGCTGAAAGATCGTCATTTCTCCTCTTCTCAAAACCTTTCATCTGCTCCCCTTTTTCTCCATCAAAACTACCTTGTTTTCATAAGTCCTCTTCTTTCCATTTATGAAAAAATTCCCCTTTCATAGTTAAAAACTCACTTTTTCACTATTCCGGAACCCCCCGATCATATTATTTCCTCATATAACCATAGAGCCCGCAATCGGGCGATAAACCATTGAAAAATCCCTCTCCGATCAATATTTTCCTTTGTAAACCCAAAAACCCACTTTCCGAAAGTTTTAAGTTAAAAACTTAAAACCACATGATAAATATAAATGGGTTGATTGAAAAGAGCCGATCGTGCAATCGCAATCGGAAACAACACAAATGGGTTGATCGGAAAGACCAGGCTCAATGGCCCGATTGCGATTGGCCCTTGTCTTTATACTCCCGGGCATATTACATTCCGTGAAAACCACCGGCCCCGCAATCGGGCGCCTTTTTTCCTTTACTTATATATTTTCCGCCCGATCCATTATAACTTGTTTTTATTGCAAAAACTTTGGTTTTTCATATGTTTAAGGGTTTTTTCCGCCGGTGCGTAGGTCGAAGAAATCCTGACCGTTGATCTAGTCCTTCAATCCAACGGTCCGCGCATAATCGCATCGCAACTTTTCCTTATTGCGCAATCGCATGCCCATCTCTGCGACCTCTGATTGTCGATCCCCGATTCAATCCCGACCATCGATCTTGTTCTCAGATCAATGGCCTGCGCTCAATCGCAAGTTTCAAATCGCATGCGTTTTTGTTGCACTCCCGATTGTCGATCCCCGATTAAATCCCGACCGTTGATCTTGTTCTCAGATCGAGGGTCTGCGCTCAATCACAAGTTCCCTCCAATCGCAATCGCAAGCCTTCCCGTCTCACTCCCGATTGCGATCCTCCGATTCCATCGCAGTCGTCCATCTGTTTCGCAATCCGACGGCCATCGCACACCCTTGCGATCCCTCCGATTACATCCTATCCGTTCATTTCCCGCTGATCCAACGAACATCGCTTGATCGCACTGGGCGCCCGAACGCTAATCGCAAGCCTGTTCCACTATCCTCCAATTTTATCCTAGCCGTCCATCTCCCTGATGATCGGACGGACAGCGCTCAATCGCATCGCTGCGTTTCAATCGCATCCCCTTCTCTGCCCTCCCCGATCGCGATCCTCCGATTAAATCTGAGCCGTCCATCCTCCCGAGGATCCAACGGTCCTTATTCCCTCCGATCACAAGTCTTTCCCCGTTTCAAAAACCCTCTGATTCACCTTTCGCCGTCGATCTGATCTGCAGATCAACGGCCAGCGCTCAATCGCATCGGAAATTTACATCGCATGCACTTGCCTGCCACCCCCGATTGAGATCCTCCGATTAGATCAGGAACGTCCACGTGTCCAGATCGGATGGTCCAAAACCACCCCGCCTTATTTCTTCTCCCCGCTCTCATTTTTCTGTTTTGCGCCGATCTCCACTGTTAGATATTTTTATCCGATGGCTACGCTCCTCCCCCGCCATCTGAAGTAGTTTAAACCTATTTTTCGCAGGATTTCTTAAATTGTTTTGTGTTTGATGCAGGTGTTCTAAATGGTTTTCCATTGTATAACGAAGAAATGCCAAGGGCTGGGAATGACGATTCTCATGCCCTCGTTTCATTACAGAGAAGCCATTCACGGGCTCTATTCCATGTTTCGTCAGTACTCTATGAGTATTGATGCCGTAAAGCCCAGTGCGGGTCTGCACATCGACAAGACACTGTTTTAATTCAAACACAGTTAAAGAGTATCAGTTTTGAAGACAGAGCACAGCAGATGAAGATTGAAGACAATTTTTATGGGGATTACGACTAAGACAGTTATCAAAAGCCTAATCCCCAATCTAAAACACAGTTTGAAAGAAAACCTAAAGTGTTTCATCAGGCATATTGCCTCCACCGCCATACTTTGAGGCAAATTGATTCCTCAACCACCGCAGTGCCACCTATTGCCTCAAAATGCTCAGTCAGAGGCTAAATTTATTGAACAGGATCAAATATTATGCCTTGGAACAGCCAAAGAAGTTATTTCTGCCCCAAATTTAATGACAGAACATCTGCAGAGTTGCTCCCCACAGTACACAGAGCCTCAAAGTCAAATAAAGCTCTTGCTGAGCTTAATTCATAAATGTAAAACAGTTAATACAGTGTTCCACCTATGAATTTCTTCATCGAGCCCCTCAAAAGGCCACGAAGTCTTAAATCTGTATTAATTGCTTCGAGAGATCTTTTGTTAGGTCTCACCTCCTCATCCTTCTATAAATACTTCAGTAGAAGATGAGTGAAGGGTTGGATTAGTTGGTTGTTAATGTAATTGCTGAAACATTCTATGTAACTGAGCTGAAAAACTCTTGACTGTAGATAGTGGTTTCATCGGCTCTTGGAGCTCTGCTTGTAGCAGATAGGTTAGGTTGTGAAGAGAGATGGATTAAAACATTGGACCTGAAGATTGTAACCGGTTTGAAGCATCAATACAAGATGTTTTATGGGATCCTGGTCTATGCTGATGGTGATGTTATTCTCACTGTGAACTTGTCATTTTATTTCTGTTTTCAATTCGTTTCATTTTCCACTGTAAAGAACAGTTTGAACAGTGTTAGGACTTACTGTATACCAGTAACCTTCTCTGGCTGAGAAATCTTTATTCCAATGTTTTCTTCTAATTGTGTTATTTAGAAATGATTTAATTCAGTCTAAGTACAGAGATGTTGGCGTTCCCTCATCTTTTCGTCACAGCTGAATGTTATTTTTAGATGTTACTTTCAATATATGTTGTGTAAGGAATGAATTGAGGAAATCAAAGGTTAGCCCTGAGTCCCTTTCTTGTTTGCTCAACTATTTGATTGTTTCCTTTAGGATGTGTTAAAAGCTGACTAGTTTCGAAGTACTTATCTGATCTTAGGCCATTTTGTGTTATCTTTGTGATTGTCTTGGATGTAACTAAGTAAAGGAGAGCTAGGAGAGGATTAGGGTGAGCCCAGCCCACTGGTTTCTACTCCAAAGGTTGCCTTCAAGTTTTCCTTTCGTTTTTATTTGTATTCTATTAGAAGTGTATCAAAGGCTGGATAGTTTCAAAGTACTTATCAGATCCTAGTTTGCTTCTATGTTTTTCTTAAGTGCTTGGTCAAAGGCTGGCTAGTTTCAAAGTACTTACCAGATCCTGGGCTGCTCTTTGTTCTGCATCTGTCTTTTCCCTTTCTTATTTGTATCACTCCATTCCATAAATCAAACTCTAAAGAGATCCTTAGGCATATATGACTTGCCCCATAGATCATTCTTGAACCTGAATGTTTCAATTAAATCCTCTTATGACTCCATAGCCCAATGGATTGACAACTTGCCATCATCCCCCTTCTTGATCAAAGCTTACTCTTTTGCTTGCAACTTCTCACCGTTGAACCTATTTACATATAGATCCTTCTGCCTCAGACAACAATTATGTTCAATCATCCGAAAAGACCAAACAAAACCCTTGGACTTCATAACTAGCCTAATATCATCACTTTAAACTTCAAAGACAATATCCATCGTTGTACATATTGGAGAGATCCCTCTCCGGATTCAGGAGGGCTAGATCCTAGAATCCCAAAGTTGGTTGAAATGATGTTAACTCTGTGATCGGACTTTGCCAATCTTGCTTGTTACAAAGACCTAACATTTCTGGCGACTCCGCTGGGGACCTGAGTGTTTTTAATACCTTTTAGAGGCCTCAGAAAACCCTTTATTCGAGAACATTTTGAGAGTAAAAAGCAGCCTTTTCAAGCACTACCAAGAAATGGTAATCATGATGGAGCTTGTTTGAATCAATGACAAGCTAGGTCAACCCTAGGATTCTTTTAAGTTTTTATCTAACCTTGGAAAATCAGCTAGCTTAGCCATAAGGATAGACTGTCTTTGTTTCATAACCGTAGCTAAGTTTTGAGGCAAAGTTAGGACATTCTTCTAAACCATAATTAAAACAATTCAAAAAATACCAAAAAACATTTCAGATTGGTAGTAAAACACCAGTTTTTGATATCTTGTTTACGTTTTGATGGGTTTTACTCTATACTCTTAAGACAGAGTCTGGAAAGGGCCAGGTAGCCTCCGGGTCTCATCCTCTTTTAGGGGTGACATATCTGGTGAATTCCCTCCCAGTCAATCTCTGGTTAGAGTTTGTTGTGTTTTGAGATATCCTTGAAAAGGAATGTTTCACAAACACTGTGGTGGACAGTGTACTCCTTTGAAAACACTCTGGACTTTCCACCTGGCGACTCCACAAATCCTGAACAGACCTTAAGACTCCACTGGGAAGAACCCTCATCATTACAATACCCTTTTAAACCTGGTTAAAAGGCTGTGGGATTAAAAATAAGAAAACAGATTAGTTGACCTTTCAAAGATTGTCATATGTGGTTGAACTTTTCTTGTTTACTTGGGTCTAAAAACTTAACATAGTGGCTCCTAAAAAGATTCGCACTAGAGCCGATCCTGACCCAGATCCACCTGAGATAGTTGACAACCCGGAAAGAATCCTTAGGAAGTCTCCTAAGATACAATCTTCAACTGTTTTCAGATTACCCCTAAGAGCTAATTCAGTCCCTGAAAACCTTTCAGCTCTTCAGAAATCACAAATGGACTTCTTAAACCCCTTTAGGATTAGGTCATTTGGTGATTTAGATCAGTGAGATTCTAAGTCTTCACATTCATCCCCGGAAAAAGGTGAACCTCTTGGGGATAGAGAATCAACACCTCCTGATTTACATTTTCTACATAATCTAGGTGTCTCTCATCCAAGATCAGCTCAGCAATCTAATGTTGTTCCATCAACTTCTGTTCATCTTTCATCCACTGTTCAAACCACTCCACTTCAACCCACACCTCCTCTTGTAAATCCACCACCTATCATGGCAGCATGGTATGCTCCCTTAGTCCTTCCTGTACCATTAGTCAATCTTCCACAAGACTATCAGTCCAAAATTCCATTGTATGATGCTAGCAATACTATAACAACATCTCAACATGTGGACAAGATGAATGACTACTTTGACAGAAATGAAATTGATGATGATTATGTCAAGCTTAGAATATTTTCTCAAAGTTTGGGGGGAGAAGCAAGAAAATGGTTTAAAGGTTTAACCCCCCATAGTATTAACTATCTCCAAGCCTTCCATAAAACATTCTTAAACAAGTGGGAAGTGAGAAAGAATCCTCTCCAAGTCCTTGCTGATTATAACAATCTCCATAGGAACCCTGGGGAAAGTGTACAAGCGTATTGTACCAGATTTAACAGCGTGTATAATGCACTTTCCCCTGAACTAAAACCTCCTCAGGGCTCAGCTTTAAACAATTTCCTGAAGGGTTTGATCTAGACATGACATATTCACTCAAAGAAAGAGTTTTTGCAACCCTTGAAGATATGCAAAGAGGTGCTCTTTCTGTGGAAGTTAACCTTATGGAGAAGAGAGCGAGGATGAAAGTTGAAAAGAGAGTATCTTTTAGAGAGGAATCCACCCCTTCCACTTCAAGCTCAAAGATGGAAAGAATTATGGAAGAAATGATGAAGAAAATGAGCATTCTAGAGAGAGCGCAAGCAAGTTTAAATAAAAACACTCCTCAAAACAGAAACCAAATCCAGAATCAGAATATTAGAAGAAATCAGCCTCCAAACAGACCCCGGGAAGATGATCAACATATCACCCTTCCCTTTCATCAAAACTTTTTAAGTGAGGTTGAGCAAGCAGAACAAATAACAGAGGAGGATGATATACACTTATTTGGGGTAGATGATGATGACTTTGAGGTTCATTATGATAATAAACAAGGTCTTTATACACCTTACGACGACAAAATAAATGATAATGAAAATTATTATCAGAACATGGAAAACGCGGTCATAGAACCTTTAAAGGAATATGAACTTAGAAGTAAATCTAATCAACAAACCCCCAACAATAAAACCTCTAACAAACCTTCTCAAAACAGCACTGCAACCCAGTCTAAAACCATCAAACAAAAAGACAAAATAGTAGCTGTTAATTCTGGTAGTGGTAAAGAGAAAGACACTCAAAATATTGAAAAACGGAGTGCAAACATTAGCAGTACTAACACCCCAGCTAGTACTCCTGGTAAAACAACTATTCCAACTGTAGATAAAACAAATCAGCAAGCTGTTATTGCTGATAAAGTGGCAATAAACAAGGCTGAAATCAATGTTTTAAAGAGTCAAAACCTTTTTAGCCTAGAACAGGAAATCTCAAAGATCAAAATTTCTGTTCCTTTGACTGAGTTAGTTGCCCAACATGTATATAGGTCCAAAATTTTGAAATCTTTGAACTTAGAAGATAATGAAGATTCACTCAATCTTAATGATGACCAACCAGAGCTTATTTTTGGTCCAAAGATTGAAGGAAAGTTCCAAGAGGGTCCTGTCCCTCCCTTTTACGTAAGCTTAAACATTCATGACAAAATTCTGCACAACGCTATGCATGACTCGGGCACTTCCCATAATTTAATGCCAAAAGCTGTAATGGAAAGCCTGGGTCTTGAAATTACCAGACCTTACAAAGACTTGTACTCCTTTGACTCAAGCAGAGTTAAATGTCTAGGATTGATAAAAGATCTCTGTGTTAACTTAACCCAGATTCCAGCCAAATGTTTAGTCATGGATGTTGTTGTGGCTGATGTACCCCCAAAGTATGGAATGATTTTGTCAAGATCTTGGGGGGCTAAGCTACAGGGAACCATGAAGATGGACATGACCTATGTGACTATCCCTGTTTTTAATCAGACTAGAAGACTTTACAGGGAAATCCACATGCAGTACACAGTGACAAGTCAAGACCAGCATCAAAACTCTCCTTTGTACGCTGTAAGCACAAGCCTCGATTCTTTTATCATGTTTAATGATGGAGCACTTATAGAACAAATCATTTCAACAGAATCAATGGCTGAAACGGAGGAAGAGGACCACAACGCTGAACTGCTGAAACAGTCTAGTGTGTCTAAAAACCCTAGCAAACTAAACACAGGTCTTGAACTGCAAGTCATCAATCCATTAAACTTAAAACTTGACAATCGAGAAGACGATCCTCAACCCGATGAAAAATTGGAGGGATCAAATTATATAAAGGAGTTACACCAAAACAATAAAATTGAAAATGTTCCTCTCTGGACGATGTATTTTGATGGGTCATGCACTAAAACAAATGCTGGTGCGGGTGTCTGGATCACTAACACTGAAAACAATCATACAGAATGTATTTCATGTAAATTAAACTTTCAGTGTTCCAACAACATAGCGGAGTATGAATCCCTTCTCTTAGGCTTGCATCTCTTGAAAAAGCTAGGTGCCAAGAGAATCAATGTATATGGCGATTCCGAATTAATAATTAGGCAAGTTAATGGGGAGTATAATGCAAATCACCCCAGACTTAGGGCCTACAGGAATGATGTTATGGATCTTTTAAAAACGTTTGAGGAGTCCAACTTGATTTTTGTCCCAAGGAAAAGAAACATTGCAGCCCACAATTTAGCCTTTGTTGTTAGAACCTGCCCAATACTGTATGATGACACCTCTCAGATAAAATTCAGACCAGCTATCCCAGATAACAAGAAATATTGGCAGGTGTTTGACAGAGATAAACAAATAGAAGACTTCATGCAATTCAGAAATGAATTTGAGCTCCATAGTTCAGATTCAGATTATGATACAGACTGCAGTGAAGAAAATTTCCTTGGGGAAGAAGAAACGTCTCCTGAGCCTATAGACATTAACCTTCCGACTATAAAACTTAGAGACCAAGCAGAATTAAGTGCAAAGTCTGAAACAGAGGAATGGGAAACTCTGCATTCTAAGGATGATAGTTTGCCCAAGGGTTTGGCCCCTCTAGAAGAACTGTTTGATTTTGATGATGTGGCCAATAAACCAAAACTGGAACCTGTAGAGACTGAAGTAGAGGAGTGCAATATAGGCAGTGAGGAAAAACCTAAAATGATCAAACTGTCCAAAACTCTGCCAGCTCACTTTAAACTAAAATACATAGAGCTATTCAAAGAGTTTTCTGATGTTTTTGCTTGGAGTTACGAAGATCTTAAATCCTATGACACTGAAATAATACAGCACAAAATTCCTCTTAAAGAGAACCAAAAACCATTCAAACAGAAACTGCGCAGAATAAACCTTGTCCAGTTGCCATTGGTTAAGAAGGAAATCATGAAGATGCACAATGTTGGTATTATTGTCCCTATTAGATATTCTGAGTGGGTATCTAATCTGGTGTCTGTTAGGAAGAAGACTGGAGAAATCAGGCTTTGTATAGACTTCAGAAATTTAAACAAAGCTTCATTGAAAGACAACTACCCTTTACCCAAGATGGATCACATTTTGCAAAGGGTGGTGGGGTCTAAAAGAATTTCTTTACTAGATGGCTTTTCAGGGTATAACCAAGTCTTAGTCCACCCTGATGATCAATTAAAGACGGCGTTTACTACACCATGGGGCACTTTCATGTATGTGAAAATGCCTTTTGGTCTAATGAATGCTAGAGCAACCTTTCAAAGAGCCATGGACATAGCATTCTCGGAAGAATTGGGCTTCTTCATCATTATCTATCTCGATGATGTAACTGTGTTTTCAAAAATGGATGAAGAACACTTAGAAAATTTGAGAAAGGTTTTCGAGAAGTGCAGAAGGTTTGGAATATCTTTGAACCCTAAGAAGACACTATTTGGTCTCCAAGAAGGTAAGCTTCTTGGACACATTATTTCAGAGGAGGGTATAAAGATAGATCCAAAGAGGATTGAGGCTATATTGAAAATATCTCATCCTCGAAATATCAAAGAGTTGTAGTCTTTCATTGGAAAAATAAACTTTTTGAGAAGGTTCATCCCTAACCTAGCTGAGCTCCATAGAAATATCACAAACATGCTGAAGAAGGAGCAAGGGATAAAATGGACCTTGGAAGCAAAGACATCCTTTGAGCTGGTGAAACAAGCGTTAACCAAAACACCGGTTCTCATAAGCCCTGATTTTTCAAAAGATTTTTATATCTTCTCATTTGCATCAGAACATACTATAGCTGCTGTCCTTTTACAGAAAAGTCCACAGGGACAAGAGCAACCTATTGCATTCTTTAGCAAGGCATTGAGGGATGCCCCTTTGAAGTATAACATTATGGAAAAGCAAGCTTTTGCTTTGGTTAAAGCATTGAAAGACTTCAGAGTATACGTCCTTCACTCACACGTCATTTCCTTTGTCCCAAATTCGGTTGTAAAAGACATTCTAACCCAGGATCCAGATGGTAAAAGAGGTAAGTGGATTGCAGTAATTCTTGAATATGATTTAGAAATAAAACCCACTAAGCTCATCAAAGGCCAGGGTCTAGCTAAATTAATGGCTGAATCAAATTGTGAACTTCTTGATATTAATATGATCGATGCTTTAGATAACCAAGAAGAACTCTCAACTCCTGTTGTTGAAGATCATTTTATGATTTCTCCTTGGTACGCTGATATTGTTTATGTTTTTCTTAATTTGAATACACCTCCTAGTTTATCCAAAACTAAGGCAAGATTCCTAAAGTTAAAAGCTGTAAACTATTGCATTATTGATAAATGTCTTTATTGGAAAAATGCAAGTAGCATATTGCTTAAATGTTTGCCTGAGTTTGATGCAGAAAAAATTAAGCAGGAGTTCCATGAAGGAGAGTGTGGAGGCCATTTGTACTGGAAGTCAACAGCCAACAAAATTTTGAGGGCTGGTTTCTATTGGCCCACCCTTTTTTCTGATGTTCACAAAATGACAACTACTTTCCATAAATGCCAATTGTTTGAGGGCAAGAGAAAATTATTACCCCTTCCTCTGCATCCAATCACTGTTGAAGCTCCTTTTCAACAGTGGGGACTTGACTTCATAGGTGAAATCCATCCCTCATCTTCTGCCCAGCATAGATGGATCCTTACTGCCACAAACTATTTCACTAAGTGGATAGAAGCCATTCCTTGTAGGCAAGCCAATGATTCAGTTATTATAAAGTTCATAGAAACCAATATCCTTTCCAGATTTGGCTGTCCTACCAAGATCATCACAGATAATGCTGCAGCATTTGGATCAAAGAAAATGGTGGAATTCTGTCGCAAATATCAGATAACGTTGGGACACTCCACAACCTATTACCCTCAAGGTAATGGACTTGCAGAGTCTTCCAACAAAATCTTAGTGAACATAATAAAGAAACTGTTGGAGGACAACAAGAAGTCTTGGCACACAAAGCTGATCCATGCACTTTGGGCTGACAGATTAACTTTGAAGAAATCTATTGGTATGTCACCCTTCTAGCTTGTGTATGGTACAGATGCAATTTTTCCTAAAAGCCTTGGTGTACCAGTTATGAAGTTAATTCAAGAGTTGCATACTGAAGAAAATGACATAATCAGAAGAATAAATCAGACCATTCATCTTCAGCAAACCAGAGAGGAAGTGTACAACAAAGCATTACAGAAGCAAGACCATATCAAGAAGATATTTGACAGAAGAACAAAGGCCAACAATTTCAAGATTGGGGACAAAGTTTTAAAGTGGGACTCAAAGAGAGAAGATAAGGGAAAGCATGGTAAATTTGACAATCTATGGCTTGGCCCTTACTCCATTCATTCAGTTGCTGGAAACAATGCATTCTTCTTACAAGAGCTGAATGGAACAAAATTTTTTGGGGGTCCTGTCAATGGCAGGATGCTTAAGCATTATCTTTCTTAAATCATTCTATGTTTTGAAGCATTTTTCCCTTTTCCATTGTAAACATTTCATCCATCATTGCATTCAAAGTTATGAAAAATCAGAAAAATACAAAAACAAAGAAAGAAAGAAAAGAGGGCAGAAATGTAAACAAGAAAGGCAAAGCCCCATGCCAAAAAAGAGGAACAAATCTGAAAGTGTGCAAGCTTAAACGCCACTCCTGCAAAACACACTTCTAGTTAGTCAAACTGTTTAATCTTGACTAATTAGCTTTCAATTTTCTGCTGATAGGATAGTGAATTTGATTTGCCAAACCGTTTAATCTTGGCTTATCAGTAGATAGATTAGGATAGAAATTAAGGTTCAAACAAACTCAAAATCTGAACCAAAGTTTCCAAAGAGAGATGACTCAAAACTGTTTTATTTTCTGAGTCATAAAAGAGGAAAAAATGGTTCTAATTTGCTCAAAATCTGAATCAGATATCAAGGAAGAGATAGCTCAGAGAAGAATAATAATAATAATAATAATAATAATAATAATAATAAAAAATAAAAAATAAAAAATCATAGCTATGAAAAGAAGAGAGAAAGCCATAATAAGAAGCTTTCAGATCTTAAGCCTTCAATTTTTGATGTTCAATTTCCGCAAATAATAATCTATGTGCAGCTTGTTTTTATGCCATAGATCATAGCAAGTCAAACAGCTCAATCTTGACTTGACTATTTTTAAAATTTCTGTTGTAGAATTTAGAGAATGAAAGTTTGTTGGACTGTTTAATCCCAACAGACAGTAGACTAGGTAGAGAAATATCTGAGCTCAACTGTTTAATCTGAGTTAAGGGAGAAATAAGGATTAGAAATAGATTAGATTTCCTGCTTTCAAAAGAATAAAATGTTGTGAATAGAGTTTGCCAATCCAAGTGCACTCTCATGAAGAAAAAATGTTAGATCAGTAGGATTGGAGTAGGTAGAAGTTGTATTGATGAAATTCATTTTTCTTTCATGATTGATATTTTTATCAAAGAAAAGCAAGAGCAAGCAGTGGGTCAGGCACCAGTCAACATCCCAGAGAAATAAAGTCTGAATTCTTGATGCCTTCAAGAAGGCACCATCCCCAAGTGGAGCCACTGTTAGCCACCTATAATATTTTGTTATACCAAAAGGTGGCTAAGATTTTTTTTGAGCCTCCAAGGAACAAATTTTATCACTAAAAATTGTTGGCTCTTGAAGACTCCTTGTAGGCCTCATGCCTCTGTCCAAAATCCTCATTTGTTGTCCCATTTTTTATACTCAGGAATTTCTGCTGATTCCAACTGAAATACTGCTGAAAGATCGTCATTTCTCCTCTTCTCAAAACCTTTCATCTGCTCCCCTTTTTCTCCATCAAAACTACCTTGTTTTCATAAGTCCTCTTCTTTCCATTTATGAAAAATTTCCCCTTTCATAGTTAAAAACTCACTTTTTAACTATTTCGGAACCCCCCGATCATATTATTTCCTCATATAACCATAGAGCCTGCAATCGGGCGATAAACCATTGAAAAATCCCTCTCCGATCAATATTTTCCTTTGTAAACCCAAAAACCCACTTTCCATAAGTTTTAAGTTAAAAACTTAAAACCACGTGATAAATATAAATGGGTTGATTGAAAAGAGCCGATCGCGCAATCGCAATCGGAAACGACACAAATGGGTTGATCAGAAAGACCAGGCTCAATGGCCCGATCGCGATTGGCCCTTGTCTTTATACTCTCGGGCATATTACATTCCGTGAAAACCACCGGCCCCGCAATCGGGCGCCTTTTTTCCTTTACTTATATATTTTCCGCCCGATCCATTATAACTTGTTTTTATTGCAAAAACTTTGGTTTTTCATATGTTTAAGGGTTTTTTCCGCCGGTGCGTAGGTCGAAGAAATCCTGACCGTTGATCTAGTCCTTCGATCCAACGGTCCGCGCATAATCGCATCGCAACTTTTCCTTATTGCGCAATCGCATGCCCATCTCTGCAACCTCCGATTGTCGATCCCTGATTCAATCCCGACCGTCGATCTTGTTCTCAGATCAACGGCCTGCGCTCAATCGCAAGTTTCAAATCGCATGCGTTTTTGTTGCACTCCCGATTGCCGATCCCCGATTAAATCCCGACCGTTGATCTTGTTCTCAAATCGAGGGTCTGCGCTCAATCGCAAGTTCCCTCCGATCGCAATCGCAAGCCTTCCCGTCTCACTCCCGATTGCGATCCGCCGATTCCATCGCAGCCGTCCATCTGTTTCGCAATCCGACAGCCATCGCACACCCTTGCGATCCCTCCGATTACATCCTATCCGTTCATTTCCCGCTGATCCAACGATCATCGCTTGATCGCACTGGGCGCTCGAACACTAATCGCAAGCCCGTTCCACAGTCCTCCAATTTTATCCTAGCCGTCCATCTCCCTGATGATCGGACGGACATCGCTCAATCGTATCGCTGCGTTTCAATCGCATCCCCTTCTCTGCCATCCCCAATCGCGATCCTCCGATTAAATCTGAGTCGTCCATCCTCCCGAGGATCCAACGGTCCTTATTCCCTCCGATCACAAGTCTTGCCCCGTTTCAAAAACCCTCTGATTCACCTTCCGCCGTCGATCTGATCTGCAGATCAACGGCCAGCGCTCAATCGCATTGGAAATTTACATCGCATGCACTTGCCTGCCACCCCCGATTGAGATCCTCCGATTAGATCAGGACCGTCCACGTGTCCAGATTGGACGGTCCAAAACCACCCCGCCTTATTTCTTCTCCCCTCTCTCATTTTTCTGTTTTGCGTCGATCTCCACCGTTAGATATTTTTATCCGACGGCTACGCTCCTACCCCGCCATCTGAAGTAGTTTAAACCTATTTTTCGCAGGATTTCTTAAATTGTTTTGTGTTTGATGCAGGTGTTCTAAATGGTTTTCCATTGTATAACGAAGAAATGCCAAGGGCTGGGAATGACAATTCTCATGCCCTCGTTTCATTACAGAGAAGCCATTCACGGGGCTCTATTCCATGTTTCGTCAGTACTCTATGAGTATTGATGCCGTAAAGCCCAATGCGGGTCTGCACATCAACAAGACACTGTTTTAATTCAAACACAGTTAAAGAGTATCAGTTTTGAAGACAGAGCACAACAGATGAAGATTGAAGACAGTTTTTATGGGGATTACGGCTAAGACAGTTATCAAAAGCCTAATCCCCAATCTAAAACACAGTTTAAAAGAAAACCTAAAGTGTTTCATCAGGCATATTGCCTCCACTACCATACTTTGAGGCAAATTGATTCCTCAACCACCGCAGTGCCACCTATTGCCTCAAAATGCTCAGTCAGAGGCTAAATTTATTGAACAGGATCAGATATTATGCCTCGGAACAACCAAAGAAGTTATTTCTGCCCCAAATTTAATGACAAAATATCTGCAGAGTTACTCCCCACAGTACGCAGAGCCTCAAAGTCAAATAAAGCTCCTGCTGAGCTTAATTCATAAATGTAAAACAGTTAATACAGTGTTCCACCTGTGAATTTCTTCATCGAGCCCCTCAAAAGGCCACGAAGTCTTAAATCTGTATTAATTGCTTCGAGAGATCTTTTGTTAGGTCTCACCTCCTCATCCTTCTATAAATACTTCAGTAGAAGATGAGTGAAGGGTTGGATTAGTTGGTTGTTAATGTAATTGCTGAAACATTCTATGTAACTGAGCTGAAAACTCTTGACTGTAGATAGTGGTTTCATCGGCTCTTGGAGCTTTGCTTGTAGCAGATAGGTTAGGTTGTGAAGAGAGATGGATTAAAACATTGGACCTGAAGATTGTAACCGGTTTGAAGCATCAATACAAGCTGATTTATGGGATCCTGGTCTATGCTGATGGTGATGTTATTCTCACTGTAACTTGTATTTTGTTTTTGTTTTCAATTTGTTTCATTTTCCACTGTAAAGAACAGTTTAAACAGGGTGAGGACCTACTGTATACCAGTAACCTTCTCTGGTTGAGAAATCTTTATTCCAATGTTTTCTTCTAATTGTGTTATTTAGAAATGATTTAATTCAGTCTAAGTACAGAGATGTTGGCGTTCCCTCATCTTTTCGTCACAGCTGAATGTTATTTTTAGATGTTACTTTCAATATATGTTGTGTAAGGAATGAATTGAGGAAATCAAAGGTTAGCCCTGAGTCCCTTTCTTGTTTGCTCAACTATTCGATTGTTTCCCTTAGGATGTGTTAAAAGCTAACTAGTTTCGAAGTACTTATCAGATCTTAGGCCATTCTGTGTTATCTTTGTGATTGTCTTGGATGTAACTAAGTAAAGCAGAGCTAGGAGAGGATTAGGGTGAGCCCAGCCCACTAGTTTCTACTTCAAAGGTTGCCTTCAAGTTTCCCTTCGTTTTTATTTGTATTCTATTAGAAGTGTATCAAAGGCTGGATAGTTCCAAAGTACTTACCAGATCCTAGTTTGCTTCTATGTTTTTCTTAAGTGCTTGGTCAAAGGCTGGCTAGTTTCAAAGTATTTACCAGATCCTGGGCTGCTCTTTGTTCTGCATCTGTCTTTTCCCTTTCTTATTTGTATCACTCCATTCCATAAATCAAACTCTAAAGAGATCCTTAGGCATAGATGACTTGCCCCATAGATCATTCTTGAACCTGAATGTTTCAATTAAATCCTCTTATGACTCCATAGCCCAATGGATTGGCAACTTGCCATCATCCCCCTTCTTGATCAAAGCTTACTCTTTTGCTTGCAACTTCTCACCGTTGAACCTATTTACATATAGATCTTTCTGCCTCAGATAACAATTATGTTCAATCATCCGAAAAAACCAAACAAAACCCTTGGACCTCATAACTAGCCTAATATCATCACTTTAAACTTCAAAGACAATATCCATCGTTGTACATATTGGAGAGATCCCTCTCCGGATTCAGGAGGGCTAGATCCTAGAATCCCAAAGTTGGTTGAAATGATGTTAACTCTGTGATCGGACTTTGCCAATCTTGCTTGTTACAGAGACCTAACAACTGGTTCAATAGATAACATAAACATGGTAGGGAAAACCATTAATCATGCAAAATGTAACTATAAACTAATCAATACATAGAAACAAACATTCAAGCCATGCATAGAAGTATAAGACCCTCTAACTTTGGTAAATGGCTATCAGACTTTGGGGAAAAAACATAAGATGGACTAACAACTCAAAATACTATGCTGAAACGCCTAAACACAGTACTTCAAGTTATTGGGCACTTTGAATAACAAGATTCGCATAGTCTTAGGCAAAAGGCTAGATCGGAACTAGGCCTCCTTGGTTCAAACAAAATGATAATCTAATCAGTTAAAGAGATACTTTCATGTATGGGACTATGGACAGTCATAGGTAAGCAGGGCACACCATACATCCTACTCAACATGCATAGAACTATAAATGAAGCTAGCAACAATATCCTCAAGTTGTTAAAGAGCAGTTAAGAATTCTTTAATGCAACTAAGGAAGAAGAAAACATGAAGGCTATGAAGATTAAGGAATTTTGAGGTGCCTCCATGGGCATATCTCAAATTTGTTCTCTACTGATCTATAGCAAGCAAGAAACATGTATTTATGAATGAAAACTAGAAGACAACAACAAAGCAAGAGACACTATACCATTCTACTAAGTCATGGAATCCATCAACAATCTTTCTTCATTCATCCAAGATCATCCAAGAGTCAATCCAAAAGCATAACACGAGTATTTCCTTCAAAGCTCATATGACCAATATATTGCTTCTCTTCTCAAGTTCAGCCTTGTTTACAATGAGAGCCTTTGGAATATATAGGCTCAAGTGAGGAAAACCTCATGGTTCAACTTGCATCCTCATTGGCCTAATCAAAATATCTAAACTTGTCATTGAGGCTTTGCAAAGCCCAAGGCACAAAATATCTCATAAAATATCTAAAAAATGCTAAAAATGGGAATTATATTGAATTTACATCATTTTTCATGTGCAAAAATAGCTAAACGCACATTTGGAAAAAGCAGATTTTAGAGGTTCAAAAATTACAAAAATACTTCAAATTTTCATCAGCAAAAGGTCCCCTGACTTGCCGGAAACATTTGGCAGCCTTCCTGATGTCGAAACGAGGCTCATGATAGCTCGTTGGAAATCTCTGAGTGTCTACTTTCTGGCACAACTGAAATTTCTCCAATCTGATGCCTGGAAGTCCTCCAAAATCTGCACCTGTGTGTAAAAAGCCAGAAAATTATAGTCTGCTGATAGACCGGGCAGAGTGTGCAAAATGCGAGCCTTTTTCGCCGTTTTGAGGGGGAAAATGATCTCCAAATGTTCTGAAAATCGCTGAGGGCCTACTCATGAAATTATAGCATCCAATGATACCATTCTCCTCCCTTGACGAATCCTCAAAATGAAATGGCGAATTTATGAGTTTTTGACCAAAAACTCAAAAATGCCAAAAAACCAAAACATGTCAAAATGGGCCCAAAATTGGTATGCATGACCTTCAAGGGTCCTTGGAAACATGCTCCGAAATTGAAGCCAAAATGTCAAGTGCTGATGTGCCTTTATTCTCTTTCCATGCCGGGCGCTTCCCCTTTGCTTCCTTCAGTTTCTCTTGGGTGGCCTTTAGCTTGCGCCGGGCAAACTGACTTAGCTTTTGATAGTGTTGTGTCATCTTCCTTTGCAGCTCCAGGTCTCTGTTTGCCTTCTCAAGCTTCATCTCCAAATGTTTATTGGCTCTTTCTAGCCATGCCTCCTTATTGCTTTCAATTTCTTGCTCAAGTAGTGCAGTGAGGGGAAAGGATTGAAGATGGGCTTGTTCTTCTTCCTTTTGCTTTTCTAGGGCTCTTTTAAGCCCTATGGTTCTAGGCCTCTTCCACCTAGGCTAGTCTTCTTCTTCATCTTCATCAAACTCACCGATGAGCTCCTCTATCCTTACTTGTGCTTTAGCAGCCTCATTCTTGTATTTGATTGCCCATGTTTCATAAACTGCCATGTGAACACTCATCTGTCTATTTTGGATCTCCAAGAAATGATTGAAGCTCTTTGCCCAATGAAGGTCATTCTCCAATGCTTCAATTTGACCCTCTCGATGGATTAGAAGATTTTCAAGAATGCAGGCTTCATTATCGCTGTCATCACTTTGGATTGGGATGATAGCCAATGCACCTCCATGTTCTTGACTTTCTCCTATCTTGCCTTTCCCTTTGCCCTTGGAAGCTAACCTTGCACTCTTCCTTCTTGGCATGCTAGTGAGAGGTTTCTTGGGCGATCTTCTTTTGCTCCAGATAGCTTTTGTTACTTTTGGAGTAACCACCTTGAGCTTTTGTTTCTTTGCTGTCCTGGGCTTAATCTTCTCGGGAGAGGTAGGCATGATGGCCTTGCCCTTATCACTTTGTTTGTTACCTTCCAGAAAAAACCCTTCCTCTTGAAACTACTGTGCAACTTGAGGAGGCCGTACTGTGTTATGAGAGAACTGCTGCTGCTCATCTTCTTCATGATGTTCAAACTGCTGTTTCTGTTCACCAATATCAAGCTGCTGTCCTATCTCAACCCTTGTTTTAGTTTGTGGTTCAAGCTGCTGCCCCTGAACATCAAAATCAAGTTGCTGCTCTTCCTCTTGTCCCTGATGTTCATCATCACTGAGATGCTGTTGTTCAACACCTTTTTCTTCTTGCTCCTGTTGCTGACCTTCACCAATGTCCTGCTGCTCTTCATCCCTTTCTTCTTGCTCATGCCTTTTCTCTTCTTGTTGTCCTGACTGTTCTGTGGTAATCTCGAGCCTTCTAGGAGTAGGCCTGCTGGACAAAGGTACAAGGCGATGAATAGGCTGGGTGGGAGATATATGGACAGGAGGAACAGTGGAGAAATCCGGGTGACTGATAAAAACATCCCAAGAAACCCCTTTCTTCTCCAACTGATGTAGAATGATAATTTTGATCAGAGAATGATGAAAAAGGGAAGCTATTTGCAGAGATGGAGTCTTCTTCTAGACTAAGGATGCCATCTTCTCGATGCTTTTGCATAAAAAGTAAGGGAGATTGAGCTGCCTAGTTCTAGTGAAATGCATCAATAGTTGGACATGATAGGCATAAACTCGAGTAAATCTCCCTTCACAAGTAAAATACTTCATTATGACCTTCATTAGGGGAGCGTAGCTGGAAAGAAGATAAGAGAAAGGAAAAATAGCAGTGCATGTATCTCTGTGCTCGGGCTTGATGAAAGGCTTATAATCATCCAAGTCTAGATGGGCATGTTTGAACCATTTCTCGCCATGATATGGGATTTTGGTGGCTTTAGATACTGGCCTCGGGGAAAACTTGAAATCAAGGTCTGCTACCTGAAAATGTTTGCTTTGGAACCTCAAGGCGCATAGGTGTGTCAAGGGCGAGAAAATTTTGACCTCCTGTACTTTCTGGCAGAAATCTAAACAACCTACCTCATGAAAATTGAAGAGGATGGATGGATGTGCATTGACCTCCTCTGTAGATATTGGCTCATATCTTTTATGTAAACCACTTCTGTTGTCTTGCCTGGGCGGCATTTTGGGCTAAATATGCTCTTGAAGCACCAAACTGCCTCACTGTCTTTAAACTGCCTTCTTTGAGCTAAACTCTGTCAATTCACTGTTTTGATAGAGAAACAATGTATTTGGATGATTTGAAAAATATTTCCTCACAATACAAAACCCCTGCTCCTTTAAAAAGTGGCCTTCCCACCTTTAATATGTATCTCAGCCAGCAGACCCCTTAACAAGAGACAATACAGTGAAATGAAGACAGACTGTTAGGTGAAATTGCTGTGTAAAGTGTCAAAATCGCCTTGCTCTATGATGTTTGGAGCTCAACAACCTGTTTGTATTTCTGACCAATGATAAACTTCCCAATCTTCACAAACTTCCCCTTGTCTAGCATGCCAATCACCCAACAAACTCATATCTCATGCAATCAACCTTTAGTGTAAGCATACAGTCAATGTCACAGTTTATGTAACAAGGTGACAGAGTTTTTGAAAAATGCTTCAAAAGTTTCAATTAAAGGCTGTAGGAGTTTATCCTTTCACACAATCAAAGCTCCTCTTTCAATGTAGAACCCCTGTCCTCCTTAGAAGAATACCTTTACAACTATCTGAATATCAACTTAACAGTGATCTTGAAGAATCAAAAAAAGGCATTCACAAAGTGTACACAGTGAACAACTACCCCTTTGTGGTTGGTAGGGTTAACTTTTCTCTTTGATATTTTTTAAGAATAAGCACACCCTTGCTCTCTGATTTATGAAAGGTGAATACACACAATGCTTAGCTCAAAACCTGTTCTTTCCTTGTAGGGACTTTTATTAGCATATCCACCATTCAATCACAGTTTTAAACAACTCAAAATGTCAAGCAAAACCCTTTTCATAAGTTGAGAACTCCTTGGAGGTAGCTTGGAGAGCGTTTGGAGGTCAGAGGTATGCGCGGCACCCTCGTGAAGAAAAACGCCGCGCAAAAGACTTGTCGGGCGGCCTGTCGGGTGGTGTCGGGCAGTGTAGGGCGCCCGTGACCCGCGGCTACAGGGGCGCCGCGCGCGGCTACAGGAGTGCCACGCACCCTTGTGGCGTAGTTCAAAAAATCTGCCTAAGAGCGCCGCGCACTCCTACAGGAGTGCCGTGCGGTCTAAAAAAAACCTGAAACTCTGCAAAAACTTATGTAAATCGATTTGAAACTTGCCTTTCAACGCCTAGAGACTGTAATTGCTGGTTGGAGAAGTTTGAAAACAAGTTTACATTTGACTTATTCCTTTGAAAGGAGGAAACCTAATGGTCACTTTGCGTTTTTAAATGCCAGATGAAATGAGCCTTTGATTAGTTTTTGCAAAGGCTGTCGAAGTTTTTTTCCCTTTTTCCATAATACTTTTGGTGCGCTTGTAAACTTGGGTTTTTGAAATGATATTGGCAGTGGAGTTTTTTGTGCCTTCAAACAATCTCAACATGAACCATCCTTTTATAACATTAATGACTTGAAAAGGTGTTTTCTGCTAACATTGTTCCTTTGGTGTTAATTTGGCACAGGAGCTCCAGCTTTAGAAAATGAATCAATGAACTTGTGCACCATCCCCTGACACTTGTTTAGCACTGTTGGTGATCATTTTAAAACAGAAAATCCACTCCGAATCTGTTAAAAAAATACTGAAAACTGCTCTGTTATTAGAAAGGATAGGGCTTGTCTTTTTAACTTGCTTTGACAGTTCTGTCTCCAGATGTCTCTTCAACCTTTTTCCCACTGTAGGTATCAAAAATTTGCTACATTTATTTGGATTTTTCCATGGTCCTTTGATTAAGAAGGGCGCCTTTTTCCAATACACTGTTTATGAATGGAGCTGCTTTTAAGAAAGACATGCCTGATTAGCTTGGCATGCTGTCCCAGGGTTTTTTAAAACTCAGATCATAACCTGTTTATGTCTTTGTGTTGAGGAGGCAAGTATATGAGATGTGGAATGACTGCTGGAATATTTCATAGATACCAAGGCTTTTATTAGTAATCTTCTTTTTAACGAAGCTCTGAAATCACCAACCCTACTGCATCTGAAGGATACATTTGTCTTTGTGGTGGAGTGTAGATTGCAACACCTGAACTTGCACTGGCGCTTTGAATGACATCAAGATGTCTCATGTCTGGGACTGTGTACTACTTGCTTGCCTTTTCTCTATGTTTATCTGGAAACCATAGACTTTATCCCACAACCCAACAGAAACATAAGAGCACACAGAGGTCCTTTTTACTGAAGTGTCCTCTTGCTCAACATTGATTTGAGCCATTCATATTAACACCCCTGCAGAGATATTTTGTTATGATAGCTTTGATCAATGGAGTCTCTTTTTGTTGCGCCATGATGATGATGCTGGCAATTTCAATTTATCTTCTTTCTTAGGGCACAAGAGCAAAAAACTCTGCTTTCTCTTGATTTGAACATTTCAGATCTTAGCCCTGTTTTGATCATCATTTTCCCTCAGAAACCTTGAGTCACTGTTTCACTGTCTAGTAAAAAACAAACCTATGCTTATAGTAAGTTTTGCAATTCTTTAAGTCAACATTGACCATCGCCCTCTGCTTGTGGATGAAGGAGGCGCCTTAACCCTCTGCTTATAGATGAAGGAGGTTTTTTGGCCATGACAAATAACAAGTTTATTTGACAGTGTTGTCTTTCTTTTACTGTGCTATCAAGCTGAATGAAGCTGTAAGAGTTTGATGAGTAACTCCTTACCCTGCAGATGTATCTCAGGCTCATGTTTACATTGAGAAGCAGTTGTTCTTCTAAATGTGGATTCAAGAATTTTCTCCTGAGATGATGACATGTTTCCTGTCTTTGTAAAATCCATAAAACACTGTAAAACACCTAAAATCAGCTTGAGACTGTGGTCTATGTAGTGCTGAGACTTAGGGGTGTGTAAGTGGCGCGACTTAGAGCTATGACTAATTTCATTAGCAGAGTGGGAGGTCTGTCATGATTGGCCTGTAGCAGATGGAGGTTTTTTGGCCTTTTGATGGTTGCCAAGGGTAAAATGCCTTAAAGCGCCACTTCCTAACTTAGGGGAGGTTTTTTGAACAGACTTAGATTGTCCTTTTAGAGCTGACAGGCAAACTTAGTATGGCTGAGGTTAGGTAGGATTTTGATAATGGGATTTCAATTTTTCATGGGCGAACTGAAAAGGAAAGAGAGCAAACAATTTTTATGGGTGTTTTCCCAGCTGGCAAATTTGACAAATTTTAAGATCAGCTGTTGGAAAACTGGGCTTTTGAACTAGTCATCACTAACAGGTAAAAAATACTGATGACTAACACCCCTAGGAAGGAAAAACTCAATACCACCTCTTTCCTGGTGGTGCATGTTGGTGTGGTCAACACGTAAGAAACATATGAGGATTTGGAAGCAAAAGAGGTCGATGGGGAGAAGGCGAGGGAGTATGTGTTGGAGCAGTGGGCTAGATGACAACCGACAGATGGAAGAGACTCTTGAATAAGAATATATTTGGATAAACAATGCATACAAACATGAATTATAGGAGGAATATGCATAGTATGTTGTGATATTCATATGGTAATTGTGAGAGAAATCAAAGATGTAGAACACAAGGGAGAAATTTTGGCCCAAAATCATGAGCATGAAGAGGAGCATGGAGTGAACAAAAGACTAGGAAGAGTAGGTGGAGACAAAATGTAGTATGGATGCTTACGGTTTTTAGTCGGTGGAATCATTGCGTGCTCCGGATCCCTACATAGCATAATGGTAACTCTGTGAGTTTTAATACTTGGAGGGTTAGCAGGCAGGAATACTATGTGCTTTGGATCCTTGTCAAGTAGGTGGAGACACTGTGGGTTATGATTTCATGTAGAATTTAATAGGTGGAGTCACCATCTGCTTTGGATTCCTATAGGCAAGTGGAGACACTGTAAGATTTGGAGCCTTGCATGAACTGGTTGATTGACATTGGTGTAAATTCCCTTGAGTACTCAACTCCTCAGAATCTAAATCCATATCGAGGGTGGTCGGTTGCAAGAAAGACTACAATGCATCTAGCCTATGGTTGGGTGGAGATTTTAAGTTCCTCTCTCAGTTTCCAGTCATTAAGATTATCATATAAGTATATTTGTTTGTATATACATATGTTGCACTATGAATGTTGAGTGCAATTGTTATGAGGTATAACAATAACTGTATCAACACTATGTAAAGGTGGAATGTGATATTCATAGTTGTCTCTAATGAGATGTCATCTATATGTTCTCATGGTTATCATGGGCTTAAAATCCATTGTGTTTGCTGATAAGTTCTTGAGTTACAAAGTTACTTGAATGACCTTGTAAGAATGTTTGATGTGAATAATTAAGCTATTGCCCTGTGTGTGATTTTCATTGTTTGGCATGTTATGGATTTTCATGGGTCCTTGACTGCTTGAGACTAATGATTGTGTTTCCTCGTAAAGGGATAATGGTATTTCCATGAATGTTTTATTAGTAGATCTATAGCATTATGTGGAATCCATTGGGTGATGGAATGTGATGTTGTTGTGTCTATATTTATAGAGTAAAGTAGCCATGGATTGACTTGTCTTGGTGCTTATTATTAGGCATGTTGATAGTTCTATTGAGGTATTAAGGGTATGTTTAATTTATGAAATGATATTACAAGAGTGAAGGTTTCATTCCTGTCGTGATAATGGTGTTGAGAATTTATCGATATTGTGAAAGGCTTCATAAAAGCCATCAAAGTCGTTCAAACTTATAATCCTGGTTGTTGTAGAGTAATAGGCTTGTATTCAGGTCGAATAATCATTGTTAGATTTGTAAAGGAGTTTGGAAATTACAATGGGCAGAGAGCTTGATTAACCCATGAGATTTACCACTAATCAACTAGTTAATTCATCGCTTAATGGCCTTTTTTAGTGCTAATTAATATATATGTGTGTGTCGTGCTAAGTATTATGTGTAGTCTCCATGATGGATGGCGCTTTTTAATAGGAGGTGCGAGGTGAAACTGAAAATAATTTTCGTCAATAGATAGGAACATATACGTTTCGAGGGTCGAAGATATATCTTCGTGGGACGAGGGTCCTTGACATCAGTAAACGAGAATATATACATTCTGGGGGATAGTGATATGTCTCTGCAAGATGAGAATCCTTGATGTCAATAGACTAGAATATACATGTTTTGGGGATGAGGATGAATATATGTTTGTTCTGGGGATGGAAATGTGGAGAAATTTAAGGACTTATAATGTGAAAAATGTGAATTGCATGAAGGGGTGCAACCATGTGGGACTGCTTGACTTCGGATGAGGTGACATGTACCATGTAGGCTAGGTAGGGCTATGTGGAATTTTCCATGTGGGAATTTTGGAGGATTTGGACATGTGATATGGCAAAGTTTTTGATGTGGCACATTGACGGTGTGACACGTGGTAGGCTAAATAGTCCCTTTGGATGGCAAAAGGGCAGAAATTTTGGTGACGCATAGCATAGTGAGGGGAGGCCACATGGTAGGGTGACATCATCCATGATTCATAAAGGAGATAGTGAGGAGGATTTGGATGATGTGGATGTTAGGTGGTGCCATGGGTCATGCCACATTGTCTCGGGATCATGCCTATCGAAGGATCCTTGAGAGTGTTCTTAGCATATGGTCGTGGTTGACATAAAGCATGACGCAAAAATTGGAATCCATAGTAAAGAGGTTTCCATCTACGCCTTCTATCTAACACGAGGTCATTTGTGGTATTTTCAGGTTAAGGGCACGGACTAATGGAGGTGCTAGATGGGGACTTACCGCAATAAATTCATGCTGCAAATATTTGGAATGGAGCATACCTAAAGGTGTGGCACAATGGCGCAATTGTGCGATGATTTCGTGGGAGCCACGTTGGACCACAAGTAATGTTGTAGTGTCACATGGAAACTCAGGGTACCACGTGGTAATACTTGCTGATGTGGCAAGGGTTAAGGGGTCAAATTTCAAATGGGCATAACTTTCAATTTAGAGGCCAAAATGAGTTAAATATTATATCATTAGAAAGATATTGACGATCTAGATGCAATGGTGTTATCCTAAGTGAATTTTACACACTTTGGGAAGAAATAAATTTTGTAACCCCATTTCCACAATGAGATCATGGAGGTTGGGTTAGTTAAAAACAATACCTCCCATCAACCTAGAAAAGTTTAAAGGGGAGGGAGGGAGTGATACAAAGTGGTATTAGCCTTTAGAGCACCTAAGTTTGATTCTTGGATTTGATGGACTCAAGAATAGATGAAATGAAAAGTGAACGTTCTACTCTAGACTTTTCAAGATAAAATTGGAGCTCTGTTATAGAGTGGTATAGTACCGTAGCACCCAGGTTTAGAACTTGAACTGAATGGGCTTAGGAGGATGAAATTGGCACTTTGTTTCAAAGTGTGGTAATTTAAAGGATCATCATTTTGAGTAAAAATGTGTGTTGATTGTAGAATTTGACCAGTAATTGTGTGCAATATGCATGTGTTGATATCAAAATTGTGGAATGATAGGAATGGTATATTTTGATATGTTAGTTTGTTTTCTAACTAGACTTTATCCTTGTAAATGTAGTGGCCATTAGACTTGGTAAAAGGTTGATTTCAAACATAGTGATGATATGAATATAAACATGCTAATATGCACTTTTGAATCCTAGAATATGTGGTTGACAATTTCTAGATGTGTGAACAACAACAAATAAACATACATCAAGCCAACATGTATAGTGTTGGCATGGAAAGATAACAAGTCAATTTTCTTATGTTGATATAACTAAAAGTTGTGTGTGTATGGAAATACATAAGAATACCCAATTGCAACAAGAAATAAAATGATGGAAAACACGTAGCATGGACCAAGTCCACCATGAGAAAGAAGGTGAAAGTTCCCCTGATAGAGCAAAAACCTTTGGGAGCTTGAAAGCTAACCGGAAGGGATGCAAGGAAGAGAATGAAAGGCTCATTAGCCAAAATAATAGGCAGGGGTGAACACAATGTTGCTAAAACACCTGTCATATATGTAAGAGTTTTTGCAAAAAGCATAAACCTTTGGAGATATAGATTAATGTCATGATGACAAAGGCCAGAAAGGAACTTTACAAGGTTGGAGAGAAAAGAAAGACAATTTCATGTCGGCACTATGGAGAGGCACATTTAAATAAATTTTTCCCTTATAGACACCAAAGAACAGGAAGAATATTTCATGTCAACTCCAGACACATGAACCAACAATCTATAATACATAAAGAGATGAGGGAGCATCCCGTCAAGCTCTCTAAAATACTAAAAAGTTCCTTCTTGAAGTATTGAGATGCATGCTTGAATTTTGGGGTTATTATAAACCTTGGAAAGGAATCTGGCTAAGATTTTGTGCATATATTGGTGATATACACACTAAAAAATGGAACATTAGGGATTGAGTTTGTTGTGGAATAATGAATGATGTGTAGAGGGATTGTTTTACTTGTCTTTGTTGACATTCTTGGCTACAATTTTCTTGTTGCTTTTGTTTTTTTACATTGAGCATGACCATGATACCTTATGTTGTTGTCTTATATTGCTATTTTTGGTCTTTCACTGTTTTCATTCTTTATTCTTGCCTCTTGTGGTTTGGTCTAGGTTGGTTTGTTGGGTGTGGGAAAGAAAAGGAAAGGAACTCATGGAGAAGAGATAAATAAAACCCACTTGGAAGTCAAGACCCTGATTAAACCTTATTCACGGGATAAATAGCAACAAAGGGCAGAAGAAGATAACAAAGAATTTAGGTGGACCTAGCTAGGTCAACATGAACAAAATAGACAAAAAATGACAACGATGAAAATAACATAAGAAGGAAGTTTCTTTAACTGAAAATATGTAAGGTTGATAAATACATGTGTATTATATCTTCTATGAATATGATGAAGATGAGAAAGTGAAATAAATGTATGAGGATGCTAATCAGTCTGAAAAGTGATTAGTTGAGAACCATCATAGTAGTAAGATAAGTGATTAATCTTTAAAATATGATCACTGTGTGAGTGGTATGAAAATAGAATTTGTACTTACCATGTTTTGGGTAACACAATGAGGTTACTTAATGGATTCCATCTTTTATGGAACACCATTGGGAAAGTGGGAAGGAATGACATGTTGATGATAATTATCATTATTAATATGTTATGTTTATGTTTTTGATATGTGTTGTGAGAATAGATGGAAATGATAAAGGTTGGAAATTGACAATGTATGCTTAGCATGGATGAGGACATCCTAGAATTGAATGAAAATGAAGATATATTTATGAGGTTTTCATTTAAATCTATGAATGGTTGAGTTGATGAATTTATGACTAATGTGTGAATCTGAGATCATTGTAGGAACTGTTAAGTATTGCAACAATAGGAATTGTATCAACCAGCTGGACCATTCAAAAGGCTTCAGTTGAAAGTGCTGGTAGTGACAAACAAAGAAAATAAGGAAAGTAGTAATCCAAGGTAAAGGGGTAAATGAAAGGAATTGGATAAGAATTCCTTTAGCAGATTTTGAATACTAATGTTTCAAATTAATGCATGCTTTGCATGGATACCAAGAATTGGTATGGTGAAGGCATGGAGCATTCGACATGAAATATTGCAATAATGTTTGCAATGCTTACTAAGTGAAATGGAGAATTAAAATGCTAATGAATTTAGAGACCTGCATTTCTCGATTCTGACTTATTATTCTATTGGAATGAATGCTTAATTGCATTGTGAAATTCTTAAAACAAATGTAATGCACATGTACAATGTAATGATAATGTCAATACAATTATTTGAATTTAGTTGGAGTGCTAGAATGATTACGAGTGTAATAAATTATGAGATCACTTCCGGAAGTTGTGATTTTTGTGATAAAAATATTGTGCATATATATATATATAGAAACACTAGCAATTGTTGGTTGAGTGAAAGGTCAGGTTGCAGTCAAAGTGTTGAAATGGTGTGTGAGACCAAGCCACTATGTAAAATCGACAATACCAACAAGGGACCCCAAGGAAAAGATTGTCTCGTGCCTATCAGGTTGCAAGCAGAGTGTTGGAATGATGTGTAAGACTAAGTTACCATGAAAGATAAACAATACATATAAGGGAGCCTAAGGACACGACTACATATCTCATGTCTATGAGATCATGCTTTTGAGTGAAAAAAAGTTGGGCAATTGAAAAATTTGGTTTGAAATTTGAGTATAACTCGTAAAATAAATTAAATTTTGTGACATAGGTGAAATAATGGAGCTGTACGCTTGGGAATAAGATTTACATGATGGCATTGCAGTCTATGACACTTTTTTATCTCATGGGATTAATTCATAACTAATATCTTGACTATGAGACTTCATGAGTAGTGTAGTGGAGCACACCAGATGGGTACATCGCCATAAGTCTCCATGCACATGTCCTTATAGAATCTCAGATGGCCATTGGGATATAATACTATAATGACTAGAACATGCAGGAAATCCATGGGACATGTAAACTGCTTGGACTAGTGGTTTCCTCGGCCCATACCGTAAAGCCTTGGGACATGTAGACTGTCTAGACTGGTGTTTTCTTGGATCTAGATAGGCGAGTAATTGGTGGGAGAAGAAATATGATCATGCTCACTAAGATGTCAACATGAGGAAGCCAATTTGGAGTTGTATGAAAACACTGTGTGGATCAATATATCTACAGGTGGAGACAATGTGCTCTGGATTCCTATAATGGTTAGCAGGTGGAGACATTGTGTGCTCTGGATTCCCATGATAGATCTGGCTAGAGACTGAGTGGATAATTTGAATTGTTAGTGCTTAACATGTGAAGACGTGCTCTAGATCCCTATAGTGCTTAGTAGGTGGAAACATGCTCTGGATTCTTGTAGTGCTTTGCAATGGATTGCATGAGGCTTGCATGGTAAAGAAAAAACTAAATACTACGTGGAAATATGGAGTGCATACACCACTACTATTTTGAAGAATTTCTCTGTTTATGTTGTGATTTAAAAAATTATGGTTGGCCTCATAAAGAATTTGTTGATGAAAGTATCGTTTCATTTAATTTTTTCATGATGAATATCATAAGACTCATATGCTTATTATGTGGGAGAACTATTGAATTGTCTAACACAAATACATGATGTTGACTACAAGGCAAACAACATCAACTCAATAATATCAGTGTGTGCGACAACAAGACCTTGGAGCTAAATACTTTAGGAAATGGGCCATTACAGTGATATTGGAACCCTGGGATATGTGTTTATTGCCATGAGGTAGGCCAAGACATAGGTGTTGTCTTATTAAAGCAAGGCAGGGGTATGCCTTTGTTGAGAAGATTCTTCCTATGAGAGGAAGCTTTTTAAGGGATGGATCGCTTAAGGGACTGGGGAACTAGAGAAGGGGATGCCTAAACTTGGAAGGTGAGTGACTGCAAGGAAGAGGAACATATTTATTGAGGGATTGAAGAAG
This sequence comes from Pinus albicaulis, assembly GCA_034641835.2. Lineage (NCBI taxonomy): Eukaryota > Viridiplantae > Streptophyta > Pinopsida > Pinales > Pinaceae > Pinus > Pinus albicaulis. Next base: position 84,884,566 of record CM076581.1, on the reverse strand, counting down.
CAAAGAAGGGAATGCCATAATTTGGAAAGTGTGTGGTTTTCAAAGAATCATGTGCATACTCACTGGGATTAGAGATGCATCGGGTATGTCCCAGAAAGCAATGAGTTCAATTTGTTCCCTAAAGGATCACTTAGCAAAGTGGACGACATGGTTGGACATTGGAGGAAAATCATGCTTTAGAATCGAGTAATCAAGTAGGACAAGGTGTAAAGGAGGGACGTTGGACTAGATGAGGCCACGTGGGAAACGATTGGTCAAATGAGGGTATCATACCCAATTTTGTTAGTGTGTAAGAAAATGTAAAAAGAGTTGTGTGTATAAAGCTCGTTTTGAATTTTTCATTCAGGTAAAAAACATTGAGGATGGTCTTCCTCTAAGGGGGTGGTGTATGTGACAACCCTTTTTCTAACTCTCTTTTAAATGTCACGATGAATTTTAATTCATGTAAATATTATGTAAATGTAAACAAAATGACTGGGATGAGAGGATTGGACATGGATTCATAGCTATAAGGAGGAGTTTATTGAAAAGTGATCAAATTTATGGTGCTTCATTTAATCTACCATCAACTTTTTGACTATGTTTAATGGATTGCACCATAGGAAAGGAAGTGGAATATGGATTCCATGAGTGAAGGAAAAACCCAATACCACCTATGTCCTTGTGGGGCATGTTGGTGTGGCCAACACACAAGACGCAAATGAGGAGTTGGAAACAAAAAAGGTCGATGGGAAGAAAGTAAGGAGTATTTTTTTATGCAGAAGCAATGAGATAGACCACAACAAACAAATGAAGGAGACTCTCGAATAAGCAAAGAGTTGGATAAACACTACATACAGACATAATAGGTAGAATATGTTGAGCATGTCAGGATAAACATATGGTAATTGCAAGAGAAATCGCGGAAGCAGAATGCAAAGGAGCAACGTTGGCCCAAGAGCAGGAGCATGCAGAGGAGTGTGGGGTGAAGAGAAGACTATGAAGAGTAGGTGGAGACACTATGTAGTGTGGATACCCATAAGGTTTAGTGGGTGGAATCATTGTGTTCCCTTGATCCCTACATAGAAGATTGGTAACTCTATGAGTTTGGATACTTGCAGGGTTAGTAGGTGGGAATATTATGTGCTTTAGATCCCCGTTAAGCAAGTGGAGACATTGTGGGATATGTATTCATGTAGAATTTAGTGGGTGGAATCACTGTGTGCTCTAGATTCATGTAGGCAGGTGGAGACGTCATGATCTCTAGAGCCTTGTGTGAATTAGTTGATTGGCATTGATTTAAATTTCCTTGAGCACTCAACTCCCCAGACTCTGAATCTGAATAAGGGGTGTTCAGTTGCAAGAAATACTATAATGTGATTGGCCTATGGTTGGGTGGAGAGTTTAAGTCCCTCCCTCAGTTTCTAGTCATTAAGATTATCAAATAAGTATATTTGTGTGTATATAGATATGTTGCACTATGAATTATGAGTGCAATTGTTATGTGTTATATGAATGATTGTATGCCAGCACAATTTAAAGGAGGAATTTGATATTCCTAGTTGTCTCCTATGAGATATCATCTATTAAGTTCTCATATTTATGATGGGAATGGAAGCCATTGTTTTCATTGATAAGTTCATGTGTTACAAAGTCACTTACATGGTCTTGTAACAATGCTTGATGTGCATAGTTAAGCTATTGCTCCATGTGTGATTTCCATTGTTTGGCATGCAATGGATTTTCATGGGTCCTTAACTATTTAGGACTATTGGTTGTCTTTCCTAATAAAGGGATAATGATATTTCCATGAATGTTGTATCAATAGATCTAATAGTATTGTGTGGAATCCATTAGGCGCTGAAATTCGATGCTACTATGTTTGAATTTATAGGGTAAAATAGCCATGGCTTGGCTTGTCTCGGTGCCTATCAGTAAACATGTTGATAGTTATTTTAAGGTATTAAGGATATGTTTAATATATGGAATGATGTTGTTAGAGTGAAGGTTTCATTCATGTTGTGATTATGGTGCTAAGAATTTCTCGATACCGAGAGAGGCTTCATAAAATCCATTGAAGTCCTTAGGAATTCTAAACCTATTCATGGTAGAGAAATAGGCCCTTGTATTCAGGTTGAATAATCCTTGTGATATTTGTAAAGGAGTTTGGAAATTTTCAACGGGTGGAGATCTTGATTAACCTATGAGATTTAACACTAAATTGTCACTTAATGGCCTTGATCAGTGCTAATTAATGTCACATGGACCGCACTAAGTATTATGTGTAGTCTCCATGGTGGAGGGTGATTTTAACAACAGACACATAGCGCGACGGGAAATTGTTCCCGTCAATAGATAAGAACATATACATTTCGAGGGATGAAAATATGTCTCCATGAGATAGGAATCCTTGATGTCAGTAAATAAGAATATATATGTTCCAGAGATGGAGATGGAGATATGTATGTTCTGGGGGGACAAAAATATGGAAAAGAAAACATAACTATAATTTGGAAACATCAAATTCATGAAGGGGCGCAACCATGTGGGACCCCATTACTTAGGCTGAGGTGGCAGGTGCCACATAGGTCAGGTAAGGCTACGTGGATTCCATTTGGGACTTTTGGAGGATGTGGACATGTGATGTGACACGGTGACAATGTGACATGTGGTAGGTAGAATAACCCCTTTGGATGGCCAAAGGGCAGGAATTTGGGTGACATTTGGCACTGCGAGGGAAAGCCACGTGACATATGACATCACCCTGAATTTAGTGAGATGCATAGGAAACGTGTGACGAGGAGTTGGATGATGTGGATGGAAAGTGGTGCCACGTTTCATGCCACATCGTCTCAGGACCAGACCCATCAGAGGATCCTTGAGGGTGTTCTTCACATATGGTTGTGGTTGAAATAAAGTACAATGTAAAAATTTTCATCCATAGATGGAGAGTTTTCTATTTGTGCCTTTTGTCCAGTGCTAGGTAATTTGTGGTGTTTCTGGGTTAAGGGCATAGACTAACGAAGGTTCTTGACAAGGACTTCCCCTGGTAACTCAATGTAAATGTTTACATCGTGTCGCGAAGATTTGGAATGGAGCATACCTAGAGGTGTGGTGTGATGGCACAATGGTGCGATGACATGGTGGAAGCCACATTGGACCACAAGTGATGTGGAAGTGTCATGTGGACACTCAACATACGACATGGCGATACTTGCTGATGTGGCAAGGTTAAGAGGCCAAATTTTAAATAGGTACAACTTTCAATCTAGAGGTCAGATTGAGGTAGAAGCTATATTTCCAGAAGTTTCTTAACGAGCTGGCTGTGATGGTGTTATCCAAAGTGAGTTTCACACACTTTGGGAAGGAAGAAATTTTTTAATCCCATTTCCATAATGATACCATGGAGTTTAGGTCAGTTAAAAGTAACACCTCCCATCAACCTTGAAAAGTATAAGGGGGTGCGAGGGACTGTTACATTCCAATCCTACATGAACCACATCTTCAACAAGCTATTGAGAAAGTTCCTGTTGGTGTTCATTGATGATATCCTTATCTACAAGAAGACATGGAGGATCACTTGAGGCATTTAAATAAGATATTAGGTATTATGGGGGAGCAGTCATTGCATGCCAATGAGTCAAAATGTGAATTTTGTATCATATGGATTCCATCTTTAGGCCATGTGATTAGTGTGCATGGTGGGTAGGTACATTAGGAGAATATTTGTGCCATATTGGATTGGCCATGGCCCCACCCTTACAAATTTGCGAGGATTCTTTGGATTATGCAACTATTATAGACACTTTATTAAGGGGTTTTCACAATTAGGTGAACCCTTAATTGATCTTATGAAGAAAGGGGCATTTAAGTGGACAAAAGAGGATCAACATGCATTTGAAAAACTTAAGGAGTTGACAAGCACTTATCTAGTACTAGTACTTCCTGATTTCACCCATCCCTTTGTGCTTGAGTGTGATGATTGAGAAAGGGTATAGGGGTCGTGATGATGTAGAACATACATATAATAAAAGTTGAGAATTGGAAGCTTAGGGAACTAAAGAGGCTCTACTCTATCTACGATAAGGAGATGTTTGCCATTATGCATGGTTTGGAAAAGTTCAAACAATATCTGGTACGTGGTAGATTTGTGGTTAGGATTGAACACAACAGTTTGTGGTATTTCCTAGAACAAAAGGACCTAAATGAGAGGTAGCAGAAATGGGTGAGCAAGATACAAGATTATTCTTTTGAAAATTGAGTATATGAAGTCCAAGAAAAATATTGTTGTTGACGCCCTTTCTAGGAAACTGGAAACATGTTCCCTTATGGAGATTTCAACTTATTAAAAATCACACTTGTTGTTGGAATAATCCAAGAATAAGTTTGCTAATGAACCGATGGATGACCACATTCAAAATGAAAAGTATAGAGTGGTGAATGAAATTATCTTCTACAAGGAAAAAATGTATAAGTCCACACTTAAGGAGAGGATTATGAGGGCTACACATGATACACATTTTCATGGCACACTTATATTTCAAAACTTACAGGCTGATTAGAGGGAGATTATCATGGAAGGGCCTCAAGAATGATGTGTTACGACATGTGAGGGAGTGTATAACGTTTCAATAGAATACGTCATAGCATATTCATCCTACGTGTTTATTGCAACCTTTTCCCATTCTAGAACAAAAGTGGGAGAAGGTGTTGATGGATTTCATCATGAGTCTATCGAAGGTGCAAGGATGAAATTTCATTTATGTAGTTGTTGATTAGTTGACCAAGTTCACACTTTATCCACAATTTCATCAGAGTACAAGGGAATACAAGTGGCAAAGTTGTTTTTTAGGGAGGTGTTTAGACTCCATGGGTTGCCTAAGTACATTGTCAATGATCAAAACATTAGGTTTCTCAGTGTGTTTTGGCAAGAGTTGTTTAGATTGGCTGGCACCAAGTTAACTCCTAGTACCAATTATCACCCTCAAACATATGGCTAGATGGAGATTGTGACAAGTGGGTTGAGGGATATCTACATAACTATGTGTCAGGACAACATAAGGCTTGGATTAAGCAGTTGCATCTAAGAGAACATTGCTACAATGCCACTTATCACATGTCCATTGGTATGACCTTGTTCTGAGCATTGAATGGCTATGATTCTCATTCATTTGTAGATTTAGAATTTGGGGATAACATGGCCCCCAAAGCCAAACATTAGATTCAGGACAACTAAGATATCCTTAGTGTTCTTAAGGAAAACTTGTAGGTTTCCCAGAACTAGTAGAATATGTATGAAAACAAACACATGGTTGAGTACAATTTTGAGGTAGGAGACTTGGTTTTCTTGAGGTTGTGACCATACATACAATATTATCCAAAGAAGCATGGTGCATGGAAGTTGAAACCAAACTTTTATGGTATCTATAGGGTAGTCTGAAGAGTTGGGGAAGTAGCTTATGAGCTCAAGTTACCAGAAGGGAGCAAGATTCATAATGTTTTCCATGTATTGTGCCTCAAGAAGATGTTGGGCCAACGAGTTATTGATTCAGTAGAATTACCCCCATTGGACGAGGAGGGTCTTCTAGTTTTAATTCTTGAGGATATTTTGGATGTCGGGGAAAGGAAATTAAGGAGTAGAGTGATGAGAGAGTATCTTATGAATTGGAAATACTTGCCATTAGAGGAAGCTATGTGGGAAGGAGAGAAGATTTTACAACATCCTATTTTGTGGTTACTTGAGGGAAAGCAATCTCGAGAAAGGAAGAATGCAATTTCCCTCTCTAAATGATCAGGCCAAGAGAAAGAATCAATAGTAGGCTCTTTGATTCCCGTAGGCTATGGTTGGTCAAAAAGGGGATCAATTAATTTAATTACTTAAATGTCAGTTGGGTGAAAGCTATAAAAGAAAGACCCATGGTATTCTGATGAAAAAAGAGATTGGAGCTCACTCTTTCATATGCATGATTATTTTTTCTCAAGTAGATTTGGAGAACTCTTGTAGCTTGTGAGTGTAGGGTGTGAAACCCTTGAATAAGATTGGTTTTGGTGGTGAAACAACTCCACCTAGTTGAACAGAGGGAAAGGTCACACATATATTTCATAGGTATTCACCATTGAAGCAAAGGATCCATCTCCCTATCGATTTGTGGAGGCATTCTACCATTCATGGGAATAAATATGAGGACCATATTACTACTTTTAGCCCATGTAGGTTAAGAAGGAAGGTTGTACCATATTTCTATTAGGAATCTCAGAGTTTTGTGTGGGTTTTTAGTTCAAAATTTTGTTTCTCATACCCAATGAAATCCATCTCAACAATCTTTAAGGTTTTGTGTGGCATGTCCAACCTCATTTATTATCCAAGCTCAACACATTTCCTTCAGCAAATTGAGCCAATATATTTGTTAGGTTGTGGCTTCTCAAGGGAGGTCGAAATCAACTCAACAAATTTTCCTAACAAAGTGATTTATGACAATTTGTTAGGAACATTTTAGAGATGTCATCTTCTTATTCCCCAAGAAAAATCATGCCATATTCCAGGGCCACTCATAGGTTCACATAAACTGATTTTTTTTGTATTTAAATGTTACACGCTATTTTGTCACCATGACATTTGATTGTCTGTATAGGTGTATCACCACCTATATCATGCTCCCTTAGAAGTCAAAAATCTAATGTTCCTAAATTAATTCTTGGAATTGGAGAAAAGCTCTTTAAAACCTTTAAAAGTCTACCTCCGCACTTTTTCTAGCCTTTTCCTGCGGGTCCACAGATACTTGGTCTATAAACCGCGACAACCCTCGCACGTTCTGCCACTCAAACCTGTGGACCCCCGTAAAAAGTCGAATAAAAGTAAAAGTAAATTCTAGAAGCCCAACTGGTCGAATATTCTCCCAACCGAAAGCTTCTACAGGCGCGATTAGCTCGAGCTTTATCCCTCCACTCATGGGGTTTATCCCTTGGTCCATGGAGCTCAAATCCCTTCATGAGAGGAATCCATTGCCCTCTTCATGGAACTGAAACTACCTCAATTTCCCTATAAATTGAGCTCAAGTTTCAGTCTCAAGGGTAGACTGTAGATTATAGCTTAAAGATTGTAAATGAGTTGTTGAAGAAATTCCCAAGAGTGCATACTTTCTACACTAGTAAATTGTTGTTGGCATAAGAATGATCACACCCTTGTGTCCATAACTCTATGCTGGTATTCAGAGAGGAAGGCTTGTCAAACTGAAGGAGAAATGATTGTTCAGGACCCTGGGAGAAATCTGTACGACATCAAGGCATCAGGTTGTAAGATTACTCTTTTTATTCAAGATAATACATATGGATCTCTTTTTCTCATTGAATTGTTCTTATGCTTATTTGAATAATATCAATACTTAGACTCCTTGATCACTAAGTTGGATTAGCTTTTCTTGATTATTATATGTTGCAGATGCTTTGATTCTTTTGTCTTGTCTTTGATTGCAGGTTCTACTTACTGAAGAAACCACTTACGGGACAAAAAGACTACATCGAACATTGGATTTCAAGGTAGGGCCATGTCCTCTCTACTTTCTTATAATAATTCTAAAATGCAATTAATCTAGAGAGAGGGATTATTCCGCATAACACTAAAAGGGGCTACCTTTCATATTAATAAATTAGATTTAACTGGTTAATTTGTTGTTGTGAAAAAATTATTTGTTGGTTGTGTTATTATTGTTATTGTGGTAATCTTGCTTGTGTTTGATGAAATGTGTTAGAAATGCTTTGTATTTGTTTAGATGCAAAGCATTTGATGAAATGTATGAAAGCTAAAATTCAAGAAATTGTGAGTTTGGTTAGAACATTTCAGTAGGGGACATTACATAATCTTCTTGTACATCTTCAATTTCTTACCGCTCCTCATTGTATGCTCTTGTATATTGCAAAACCATATCTAAATTAGTGCCTTGAATTGGATTACATTGAAGAAAGCGATTTGGGTATTTACATGGACCACACATATCATTATTAGTGACACAAATTCTTTTATGATGTTTCTTATTGTCTTGGCAATAAAATAGGACATAAAGCATCCAAAATCTATTTGTATTAACCTAGTATTTTAATGAAAGAGGAGACATCTCCCATAAAAAAATAACTTGTTCAAAACTTTGTTCGAAAAATAATGCTTCTCTAGAGCTTCCAAATTTGTTTTGACAAAATCTAATAAAAGTATGAAGAAATGTCCCTTTATGTATGCTATTCCCAATGTAATTTGTCTCTTCAATGGTATAGTTGGAAATCATCCTTAGTTGACATAAATTATGCTTCCCTGTCAACTAGAGGTATGGCTTAGTAGATTTAGCAAAAAACAGAATTAGTAATTTGAACCACCTTTCAATGCGTTGATTGTCTTTATTTTTCAATGTATAAATATCCAAAAAATAACATGAGTATGCATTGGAGCTCCCTTCCATTTCAGAATGTTGGAACATGCATTATAACAAAAGTGAGTAACCAAGGATCTAAAAGTAGTGGTTGTGTTAAAAGACATCATTAGTATTGAAGCATAATGAACATAGCTCCATGATTACATGATAATGGATTGATCCATAAGATTGTTTATATATAAGTTCAGGGAGTTAACTAAAACCCCAAATGAATGGTACTACATATCCCATCACTACACAAATAATGAGAATCCAAATTATCCAAGTGGACCTCATCAACTCTCAAGCACCCAAGTTGGTTTGTCTACTAACTCTCCATCTCAATCAACTCCCATCATGGTCATCTCCCCTCATGCATTTGATAATGCAAGTTTACATTGAACTATAGGTCCCAACATGGATGATATCCCCTTAATTTGATAGGGATAACATGTCACCTTTTGGGAGGGGTGCCTTAATGTAATGTAGGATGCATGGTGAAACCCTAGCCCCTTAGTTATATCTTGGGGTAACTAAGTTGGGACATTCCTTAATGAGGTGGTTATCTTATGTGGCATTGATATCTTCTACATGGTAATGATGCATGTTGAGGAAGGTGGTTATTTCCATTGGTGTTGGATCTATGTTAGAGGAACAACACTAAGGTCTTTGAGACATGAGGAGAACTTCTAAAATGGTGATTCTGGTGCTGCCATATCGGGGAACTTCTAAAATCGTGATTTTGGTGATTCCGCCGGTGCTTCCATATCGGTGATCTTCTAAAATGGTGATTCTGGTACTGCCATATCGACGAACTTCTAAAATGGTGATTCTGGTCCTACCATATCACCGATCTTCTAAAATGGTGATTCTGGCGTTGTATTATTGAAGGAAAGCCTTCATCATTTTGATCCAATATTAGCCAATTCATGGGTTCTCTATTACTTATCCAATTCATGTCTATCACTCTGTTATTTTTTGAGCTTTCCTAACAACAGACAAATCTCCAACAGATAATTGTGACTAAAGATCGATCTTATGACTTATGATAATGACTCAATCAAAGTGCTCAATATCTTGGTTTCCTCTAAAACCCTCCAATTTATAGCCAAGAGTTCGATGCAATATTTGCTTTTCTATAAAATTCTTAACCAATTAACACAAGGGTTCAAAGCTTTTCTATAATAAGGGTTGGGTCTATTATGAGTAAACGCACAAGGGAACCACAATTTTTAATATGTTAAAAGGCTGAACATCCTATTGAGAACATTGCATGTGCGGTTTTAATTATCACAAACACAAGTTCACACAGAGTTGTGTGATTTTGTTACGTGTTATTTTTGGAAAATTGGGATTCGACGGCTTCAAAAACCCTAGCCCCTTAGTTGTATCTTGGGGCAACTACTGTGGGACATTCCTTAATGAAATGGTTATCTTATGTGGTATTGATATTTTCTACATGGTAACGATGCATGTTGAGAAAGGTGGTTATTTCCATTGATGTTGGATCTATGTTAGAGGAGCAACACTAAGGTCTTTGAGCAATACATTAATTTTTATTTGAAATTCAAAAATAAAATTTAAATGTCTTAATTTTGGAAAATACATAATGTATTTTCTTGTTAATAAATTGAATATAATATTAAACCATGTGAAAAAAAACATATTTTGTTAAAGGAGGAAAAAACATATCCTAATTTTACTTACTTTTATTAAAAACAATGAATAGTGAAAACACATCTTCACTGTAAGATATTTATTAAAGACAGTCCAATAAAGAGCTTGAATAAGACGAATGGCTCAAAACAACCAAAGCTTGGGTAGGACGAAATGGCTCAAGAGAACCGAGGAACATGTATCATAGTATAAATCATGACTCATTGGAATGGGAAAAAACGTTATACACAGGTACAAGGGAACTAGATGTTATCTTGGCCTTTGGTTTAAGAAAGAAATCTGGATATATAGGTAGAGGGGAGTTGGACTTTGCCTTCGAATTTGGAGATAATTATAAGCTTTGTGAAAAGGGATATGGCCAACCACACTTCAGAGTTGGAGGCACAAATTAATAAGTGGGTTAACCTTGCACATGATTAGCATGCGAGAATGGGAGCAAAATCTTGGAATACTGGGTTGGCAGAACGGTGGATCACCTCTCCTCTCATGGATATTTTGTTGATTTAGCCTTAACCATCTTGTCCAAAACCATTGTGAATATTGATGCTATTCAATGGACCTTCCGCGTGCCTTGTTGATTTAGCCTCAAGGGTTGTGCCCAAAACCACTGTGGATATTGAAGCTATTCAATGGACCTTCCACAGGAACTTGCAACTGAGAAAATGGAACAGGATGGAGCTGCAGCACAGGTGGACTTAAACAACCCTGTCCATTCAATGCATGGTTTTTCTTTTAAGACTTGTTAGGTCGTGTTCTTGCCCATCGGCAGCTAGATGTATTTGCAAATCTACGGGAAGAACTACAGGTATGTTTACAAGGTGTACCTCAGTTTTTGTACCTCTACTCGTACAATTCGGGCTAAGTCTTTTAATAAAAACACCTTAAAAGTCACAGCAGTAAAAACTCATAAATTTTGTTTCGTTCCAGTATATTAATCAATCTAGCTACTACAGCCCACGAATACAAAGCCTTACAGGTCAACGTAGAAAGGGCTGACTGAGCCTACTCTGCTCTTGAGTCTAATGTATTATGTGATTCGTACAAGAGAGTTGAGAACTTTAAATAATAAATTCTCCGTTTATATCAAGCAAGAAAAAAACTATGTTATTTAAGGCAAACGCTGCACCATTGCATCAAATTCAGTGGGCGTGTTGGTTTTTGTGACTCTGACTGGGTCACCTGATCGTATATCTATTGCAAGATACTGTAAAACTGGGAGGTCAAATATAAAGCCCTTTCTTGTTCTTGGCAATGGAGTAGATGTCTGGAAGAATAAGAGACTAACTATTTCATCGTAAAATACAAAGATATGTGGGCAAACTATGTTATTTAAGGCAAACGCTGCACCATTGCATCAAATTCAGTGGGCGTGTTGGTTTTTGTGACTCTGACTGGGTCACCTGATCGTATATCTATTGCAAGATACTGTAAAACTGGGAGGTCAAATATAAAGCCCTTTCTTGTTCTTGGCAATGGAGTAGATGTCTGGAAGAATAAGAGACTAACTATTTCATCGTAAAATACAAAGATATGTGGGCATCGGATTTTGGACATGGGTTTCCTTATACAGGAGAGGTAAGTTGTTTTTCTATTTAACCGTTCTTTATGACTTCAAAAGCACAGGGCAAGTTTGCTCCTAGAGAACTCCATCCATGCAAATCCCAATCCCAAGTCCTGTAGAATAAAATAAATATGGTGGCAATATTATTTTCCAACGATTTTAAAGTTTAAACAGATGATTGAGAGTCATCACATTGCCTTGAGATCGTTTCAGAACGTCATTTTTCAGTAAGAAAAAACTCTTATATTGAGCACCACTGTACAACATCAAAAAAAAATTACATCAGTTTTAAGTGTTTCATCTCCTGTTTATAACTGTTCAGGATATTTAAATTCCATATTGTTAAATACACATGTTCTAATATTCAAATGTCCCTAGTTCTGAATTTAGATCACATCTGATCTATTTACATCCTTGTACAATATTCCAAACATTGTAAAACCAGCAGCCAGCATGCTTCCTTCGTCCAGATTCTGGGCAATAGCTTCCGAATACAACTCTGCACATGTAAACGATATACCAACCGATATACAAAAATTATAAAAATTTTTAAAGTACCGGGAGCAGTCTATTAACCATAGCCTCAGAAAAACTTTACCACCCCTGTAGCCCCATTTCCAGAGCCATCAGACAGTTCATGTTGCATTTCTCCAAAAACACCATGTAGTCCTTTCTTAGATAGCCTGTCGACAACCTGGTTTTGCAGGCGTCAGCAGAATTCTGTTGTTCAAGTGCTTTATGAGGACTTTGGAATCCCTGAAAACCCACAGTCTGTCAATGTATAATTGCTCAGTAAACCATAATAATCCCCAAAAGGCAAGGATTTCAGCCCTCATATTTGTATCTTGGCTTCCAAACCAGTAGATTTTATAGCGACATTGTGGCGATATCATGAGCCACGCTCCACAGCCACATCTAGATTGTTGTGTCGCGCCATCAAAAAACCCTGCAGGATATTGGATCTTGAAAGGTCTGTTCCTTATGGAAAGGTCGTGAGGGAGCTTCAGATAATTAGCAAAGCTGTTCCATCTTCTCATAATCTGTGTAGCAACCATATCAGGTGTGCAGACCATCTCCTCAAAAATCCATCGTTTCTGCCAACCCAAATAAATCAATGCAGAAAAAAAGACATGCTTCGGTATAATTTCCCCTTACCATACCACCATTTAATGCACTCTTCAGTGGTTGTGTAGAAAGGAGCCAACTAGTTTAGATGTAAGCATATAATATGATGTACTTTCCTAGTGAAAACACATTCATAAAAAATGTGTTTTTTGTTTTCATTGTCACTGGAGCACATCCTACAGAAGCCAGGACCAATCTTACCTTTCCTCCGGAGATTTTCCTATGTGGGGTTCCTGTCCTTCCAGATAAGCCATAAGAAAATAATCATTTTAATTTGGATCTTTTCCTTCCATATTATGAAGCCAGGACCAATCTTACCTTTCCTCTGGAGATTTTCCTATGTCGGGTTCCTGTCCTTCCAGATAAGCCATAAGAAAATAATCATTTTAATTTGGATCTTTTCCTTCCATATTATGTTGAACCAGCACTTTCTCGTGTCACCATGATTTTCTTTATAAATCCATAAATATATTTCTTTTATTTTAACTTGACCCTTATGTAATGTGCCCCCGGTGACCAGATCCCCATTCCTGTTATAGCATAGGCCAGCCTCCTTTAATGCATTCAGATATCTCTGCCATTCCCTTTCAGGGCCTCCGGAATGTTTAGTACTTCCGGCCCCATCCAAACCCGTACCCCAACCACCCATTTTTCGATGATCTGTGCCAGATAAAATACACTTCTCCTATTAAGATGACTTCGCAGTTTCAAACTGATGGTAGTTCCGACTTCGACATCCCGGATGTCCAGTTGCCCAATCAGGATCTTGCAGCCAGTTCCAAAACTCCTTCTGAAACTTCCAATAAATTGCTTTCTCACCTTCATAAATCCATTCCAAATATGTGAGCCCCTCTTTATTTTCCTTTCAGAACGTCATACTTCTTGTTATTGCATACGGATTTCTTGAACAAGTTGTTTCCTCGTTCTGTTGATATTGATCAAACACAAATAGACATAGTCCTCAATTTCATCCAATGTCTTAGCAAAACTGAAATCATTTTTTCTTAATTGCTTTACAACTTCTTGAATAAAATACCTGTTATCTTCTCTCTGAAGGCAAAATCCGATAAGGACTTTATTATTATCAACCTCGTTGTACAGGCGTGGAACGAGCCGCATCATGGTGTCCAGATGTTTAGTCAAAATATAAGTTCCCTTGGTTGCAACATCCAGCTGTGCACTGCGTTTCCTTAGTAAAATTATAGATTCACACTGTACTTTCTGAAGGCATAAAGAAAAAACTTTATTAAATGTATTGATTAATTTTAGCTTTCTATGAATTTGATCCCCATAGAGCTCAAACTGCTGAAACAAATGCTGAAAACAATCGCGGATACTCTGAAGAGCCTCTGAATCTGGATGGGAAAATGGATTCTCAAACTCCATAAACAAATGAAACTCTTTCACGGTCCAATGGAACTGTTCATCGCTAAAATCCCCTCCAGTTGGCGCTAGTTCAAGAATGTTCCTAATTTTAATGTAACTATCTCTGGCCCTCTCGATGCTATCAAGAAGACGGCTGCAAAGGCTATAAACATTTTCGCCGTTGCTAAAATAACCAGAAACCATTTTGCCGAACTCCGGTCTCGTAACAAATATTGTCTGTTGGAGAATTGCATTTACAGATTCCTGATCTGGCGAAAGCAGCTCAGCTACAAATCTACTATAACGGGGCTGACAATTGTCCGATGTTTCGCCGTTTTCTTCGTGGCTGTGGGCGATAACACCGTGGAGTTTGCTTCGAAACTCGTCATAAGATTCAGTTCCCACGGCTGCTCTATACTCGTGGCTTACATTTAAATACCCTGAACGCTGCTGCGCTAAATCATCGGATGATTTTGATGTCGTTGCTGCAAAATAATGACCAACTGCTATATAAATAATTGATGATTAAATCCATATTCTCAGAACTTACATTAAATTAAATCTCTGTTATAGCATTAGACAAAAGCTCTACACATGAATTTTCTTAAAATTAATTTTCATATTTTATTTTTGTCTCACAGCTCTGAAGCCGATGTTGGTAATAACGATTAATTGCTATAATACCGCTGATCGAGTCCATATTCAGAGAGCCTACACTAAATCCTTGTCAAAATAAACTAAAAGACAAAGTTTCTCGATTCTCCTGCAAAAATTGTTTTTTCAAAAAAAAAAAAAAAAACGTCCATTAAATTCTTTTTTCTCAAACTATTTTCTAAAGCAGATTCTGCAAATAACGTCTAATTGATATAAATTATTGCTGATTAAGTCCAGATTCTGAGTCCACACTAAATCTCTGCTAAAATAAAATAACATAATTAAAATTCATTAAAAAAAAATTCTCAAACTATTTTCTGAAGCAGATTCTGCAAATAGCGTCTAATTGATATAAATTATTGCTGATTAAGTCCAGATTCTGAGAGTCCACACTAAATCTCTGCTAAAATAAAATAACATAATTAAAATTCATTAATTTTTTTTTTTTCTCAAACTATTTTCTGAAACAGATTCTGCAAATAACGTCTAATTGATATAAATTATTGCTGATTAAATCCAGATTCTGAGAGTCCACACTAAATCTCTGCTAAAATAAAATAACATAATTAAAATTCTCTGGCTCATATTGGCTTTCTTTATTCCAATTTTCAATCAACATTCCTCCATAAAATTCTCAATTTCTTTTTCTGACATTTTTCTGAAGCTGATGCCGCAAATATTCTTAAAAAATGCAGACATTCTGGCCGAGAAAATTAAAGTCTGCGTTTTCTCAAACATAATCGACCAAGAAAAACAAACATTCAATATCAAAGAAATTAAACATGCACATCAAGAGGTGAAATAACTACAACGAAAGTTGACAATGTATGAAATAACTAAAATTAAAGGAGAGAATGTATTTGTGCACCTTCGATGTCTGGCTGGCCTGTTTTCGCCCAAGCTTTCCAGCTGCAGCACATTTCTTGTAAAATTTTCAGCAATAAAGCAATAAACCCCGCTGTTTTGGAGAATGGACGCCGTCGAATTCATATGTAAATCATTATGAAGATAGTGTACAGGAATAGATATTGTGCCGATTTCGTGCTGGAACAGTCAATCAAGAAGCCATTTCAGATACACCTCAACACGCATACTCACAAACATAAGAAACCGCAATGATGTCCCTTGTGATTAACTATGTACCGCGTTGACATTTGTAGAGCAAATACTCAGTTTAATAGTTGTAAATTCCATTTCCCTCTCGAGCGGTTCGTGGCAGATTCCTCGCTCGTTTCCATGACAAGCTCTTCATTTTGGATTTCTTTTGACCCCTTTTTTACATTTCAAATGTCATACTGTACAGGTAAGATATCTGTGCATCATGTAAATGATAATAAAATTAAAATACAGAAAACCGAATATAAAATAAATAATAAATTCAATAATTATATTTGGTATAGAATTTTTAGAATTTTAATTTAATTATTAATAATTAATGTCAAGATTTATTATGTCATTTAAAGAATTGAATTTGGGTGGGGAGAATAACTATCCAAGATAATCCAAATTGACAATTTTATTATCAATCATTGTTAGATGGATAGTTAGGATTTAACTTTCATGGAATATTCTATTCATAATAATATATTGACATTTATCTCCAAAGTAGTATATGATTTTTTGCCCTTTTAATTAAATTGATTAATTTAAAAAATCTCATATGAATGAGTGTCACATGGATAAATTTTGGTGCGGAGAATAACTACTCAAGATAATCCAAATTGACAATTTTATTATCAATACTTATTAGACGGATGGTAGAGATTTAACTTCCATGGAATATTCTAGAATATTCATAATAATATATTGAGATTTATCTCCAAAGTAGTTATATCTTTTTTTGCCCTTTTAATTAAATTGATTAATTTAAAAAATCTCATATGAACAAGTGTCACATGAATAAGTTTCTGTGGTTACCAATTTTGTTACATGTTTTTTTTTAAATGTATATATGTTTAACCTACATATTAATTTTTTTATATAATTAACAATAATGATGATTTAAAATAGAGTTATAATTTAGTTAAATTTTATGATTTTTAAAATTCTTATCAATGAGATATATCATGAAGTGTTTTGATGCTTATTATGAATTGATACCTATTGTAGTTTACCAGGCATTTAATTTATATAGCAGCCCTAGTTAATAATAATAGCAACACATGTTCTCTTAAGATGTTTCCTACTTTTATGACAATAGAAAATGACATAGAACATTCAAATGTTTTTGGTATCAACTTAATATTTTGATAAGAGAATAGACTTGCAAAGCTTCCATCAATAATTAACTTGTTCAAGACTTTCTTCAAAAAATAATGATTACCTATGTCACATTTCTTGAACCCAAGTTAGATTTTATGGCCAATAAAATTACACTTAGAACATAAATAAAAATTAACTTATCTAAATTTTAGGACACCAAATACACTGGTTTCCTAAATCTACGGAAATAAACTAACACAATTTTACCCTCAAAACCCAATGTGGGAAAACTAACAAACTTTTGACTCTTATACAACTTGGAAATTTTGATTACAAGAAGTGCACACTTTAAAAAAATTACAAAAAAAATACTCAGCAATTTCCTTGTCACAACCTACCCTGTGTGGCCATTTCGACCCAAATAATACTGATGTACAACTTCAAGAAATACGACCTTTATGGACTAGCTTTTTTAACCTGCAAGACCTTGGTAATTTCAACCTATATGACCTTGAGAATTTAAGCCAATACGACCTCAATAATTTTGGCCTATACGACCTTGAGAGTTGGCTTGTATGACCCCAATAAACTCAGGTTGTTTGCTGCCCAAACTCGCTTATTTTCTCCCCCTAAAACTTGACTTGTTCACTATCTTCTCTTACTTCCAGTTCAACCTCCTATTTCTCAGCTAAAAAGATAGTCACTTGTGCCAAATTGATCTACCTCTCCAACTTATTTCCCTCTTTATAATTTTTGACCTAATCTCCAAAGTGATGGAGTGCTCAGATGACATCTGCACAGTTGAGATCTACGGTCATATATAATCTTTCATTGACCTTTTTAACTTGATAAGAGTTGTCCAATAAAGTAAAAAATTTAATTAGTGACTTTATGCCTAAGGTCCAAACTTATGAAATAATTAAATAATTTTGTTGTGAGAGAATTTTGGTAATTACTACATGCCATGGCACTTGACTAATGTAAAATCAACTACCAAGCTATGATTTCAACACTCCTTCTTAGCGAGGAACAAGTTTTGCACCACCCTCAACTTGTCTCTGAAGAATGCAAATTTTCCCTTCATCAAAACCTTGGTGAGGATGTCTACTACCTGCTCACTTGTTGTTTCATATTGCAGCTTTACTACCCCCTTTTGCACATAATCTCAAACGAAGTGGTACTTGAAATGACAGTGTTTTGACTTGTCATGAAACACTCGATTCTCTAAGAGCTTGATACAAATCTAATTATGGTTCTCAAACTTCTGTGGTTGTATGATACTTGTTTTATGATACTGTGGATAATCCGGTTTCTGCAAATAACAAATCTAATTATCACAATGAATGATAGTCGACTCCATCTCCTGATCAAAGAGGTACCACGTGAAGTTTTTGACGCCAAATTGCTTCACAAGATGCCAAACTGACAGCCATGTACTCGGCCTTAGCAACACTCAGAGCAACAAACTTCTTCTTCCTGTTGAACAAAGAAAATGCTCCTGATCCCAAGCTAAAACAACACCCAAAAGTGCCTTTTCCGTCAATTGTACTACTTGCCCAATCAACATCGGTGTACCCTTTGAACTTCACTCCATCCATTTGAGTATATCTCACCCTATATTGAATTATTCCTCGAAGGTATCTCAACACATGCTTTGCATCCACCCAGTGAACTCATTTTGGCTTTACCATGAACTTGTTTAGTGTGTTAACTTAAAGACAAATATCTGGCCTATTGTTGACCAAATACAAGAGAGAGCTAATTAGTTGTCCGTATAATGTATGGTCTATTGCTTCTGAGCTGGAAGCATCAATCTTCCTCCAGTTGGTCACTAGCGCCGTAGACATGGGTTTGCAGTCCTGCATCCTAAATTGCTTCAGGATCTTAATTATGTACTTCCCCTATCCTAGGAAGATCTCTCCATGTCTTTTCCACACCTCAAAACCTAGAAAATAATGAATCAACACCAAATATTTCATATTTAACTTTATTGTTAGGTCCCTCTTGCATTTTGTTATGAGCTTCTCATAGCTTGTGAGAAACAGGTCATCCACATAAAGTACCAAAATGAGAGGCTCTCCCCTAACCTGAAAGTAGTGTAGGTTTGGGTCTGCTTCACTCTTGGAGAAGCCTATTCCCTGCAAGTAACTATCGCTCCTGGAATGTAGAAATTATATACAATGTGCATGTATATTACCGAACTCCCTTGATCTAACAATTAAATCCACTGTTAAATACATAATCCTTCTACTCAATTCTTTGCGGAAATTAAATCACCAATTGCAAACATATGAAGAAAAATCAATCACACATAAAAAGGTGTTTTACTGGGAAAGCATAAAGCTAAAAACCCCAACTATCATATATTATATATATCATGGAATCATGAAACAATCTCATACAAAGCTTAGCTCATCGAGCTCTCAGTACAATATACAATCGTCTCACACTGTCATACAAAAATTGGTTCACACATGCACCAATTTACTGCCTCCTGACAGCCTGCCTCCACTGCGCAATCCCTGCTGAAAAAGATCCCCGAATGAATTCGATCTTGCCTTGCTTTGACTACGCAATCCTCATTGGCAACTCCAATGTGTGTGTAGATGCATTGAATGCATCACTATAGTCACAACTGATAGTCAAACACACCCTTTCACCTATCTCTCCACTGAGTCTCCACTGGATCTGACATGCAAGTAGTTAACTATTGTATTTCTTCAGTTACAAGTAAGACACTACTTGTGAATTAATTAAATAATTAATTCACTCATCTTTCACTAGTGTATCTTTAGTTACAACTAGCACAACTAAGTTTAACTCACTTAACTGAGTTAAACTAAATAGCAACTCCCATAACTACTCTTCCAACTCTGTTACAACTGTGTCACACTGAGTTACAACGAAGTCCATCATGCATGAGTCACCAACCAACCTTTCAACTCGTAATTCCTTCAGCTAACCAGTTTTCAACATCAGTTAACTGAAATCAAGTGCTTCAAGAGAATAAGTTATTATTTATTGTCTGATTATCATTAAGGGCTAATAATAATCGACATGCATTCTATTTTTAGATATGTGATCTATAAATAGCCTTCGCCCATGTTCTAAAAATAGAAACTCATCTAAAGATAGAATTTTCTCAACCATCTAGAATCAACGTCCTACTAATTTTAGAATATGCTCACCATTCTAAAAATAGACATACACCTAAAAATAGCCTGCAGGCCCCACCTAGTGAATGTGCTTAATTTTCACTAGGATCATCATCTTGTTGAATCTAAACACTCCCTCTCAACAAGAAAGGAATTATCCTTCACCCTGATTCTGTCTCTATGGTATTCGAATTTTTTCCTGGTGAGCGCCTTCGTTAGAATATCTGCATCCTGATCTTCCGTAGGAATGTACTGAAGCAACATGATCTTCCGCTGCACACAATCTCTGATATGATAATACCAGATATCTATATGCTTAGATCTATCATGAAACACAAGATTAATCAAGAGTTTAATGCAACTCTAATTATCACAATGAATCATTGTAGGATCCAAATGAGAACCGAACAAACCGACCAGGATCTTCCTCATCTAGATAGCCTCACATGCAGCTTGAATTGCTACCATGTATTCGGCTTCCGCTGAACTGAGTGCCACAAATCTCTGTTTCCTGTTGTACCAAGAAACAACTGTAGATCTGATACTAAAAACCCCTCCTGATGTGCTCTTTCTGTCCGTTGGGCTGCCTGCCCAATCTGCATCCGTGAAGCCATGCAACTTCACCTCATCCGTTTGTGTGTACCATAAGCCATACTCAGATGTGCCCTTGAGATATCTCAGGACATGCTTGCCCGCCTTCCAAAAGATCTTGGTAGGCTTAACCATTGCTTGACTAAGCTGGTTCACCGCATAGCATATGTCTGGTCTTGTATTAACTAAATACATGAGCGAACCCACCAACTGTCGATAGAAAATAACATCCACTAGCTCTGTCGATGTAGCATCCTCTTTCCTCCAGTTTCCTGGAAGAGGAGTATCCATGGGTTTGCAGTCCTCCATGTGAAACTTATCGAGTATCTCTCGAGCCTACTTGCCTTGAGACACAAACAGTTCACCTTCTCGCTGCCATATTTCCAATTCAAGGAAATAATGAAGGAGGCCCATATCCTTCATCTCGAACTCCTTTGCAAGGTCCTCCTTGCATGAGTGTATCAACTTCTCATCACCAGTCAGTATTAAATCATCAACATAAAGAACAATGATTAAAAGCTTACCCTCCACCACAATCTGGTATAGGTTTGCATCCACCTCACTCTTGGTGAAGCCAAGTCCAGTGAAATAGCTGTCGATCCGAGTGTACCAAGCATGGGGTGCTAGCCTCAGCCCATACAACGCTCTTTTGAGTCTGCACACATGCGACTCGCTGTTGAAGATCTCAAATACTTCAGGCTGCTTAATGTACACTTCTTCCTCAATGATCCCATTAAGGAACGCAGTCTTCACATCCATCTGATGAATGTGCCAACCCATCTGCGTTGAGAGAGCAAGGATGGTCCTTATGGAAGAATACCGTGCGATAGGTAGATCTTGCCTTATACTTCTCAACACTCCCATCAGTAGCTTGCTTTACCTTGTAGATCCATCTTGAACCTACCACTAATTTATCAACCGGCCTTGGAACAATTTTCCAAGCACTATTTCTGACAATGGAGTCATACTCCTCCACCATTGCATCTCTACCCATGTGGGCTTTTACACTGCTTCCTGAAAGGAAGATGGCTCAGTCACAATACATTTTCTCATGAGAGCCATGTATCCAGTGAATCGGTCACGAGACTGTCTCTGTCTGCGCTGTGAAGTAGGGGCTCCTACATTCTGTGTCGCATCAAGCTTCAACCTCTCAGCTTCTGTGGTACGCCTTTTGCCAGTTCTAATGTTTGGCTCTGCGTGAGTGGACTCCTCCACTCCATGATCCTCCTCTTGTGGTTGATCCACATCTTGAGGCCCATCTTTGGGAACAAGCAGTTCCTCCTCTACATGTAAGTGTAGCTCCCTCTCAAGCATAGCTCGTGCAGCACCCACGATCGTTCTATTCTTCCTCTCCGTGACCCCATTCATGTTGTGGGTTATGAGGCGCTATGAGTTCTCTTCGAATTGCTTCTTTGCTACAGAAGTCTCTGAATTCGTTCGAGATATATTCACCACCATTATGGCTCCACAGAGCCTTCACTTACTTCCCTGACTCTTTCTCCACGAATGCTTTAAACTCACAAAACTTTGAGAATGTTTGATCTTTCTTCTGCATGAAGAAGATCCAACATCTATGAGAATAGTCATCAACAAAAATTACATAATACCTGTGCTTTTCTATTGAAGCAACTGAGAATGACCCACACATGTTTGTGTGAACTCTCTCCAGGATCCCCGAAGCATAGTTCTCCTTTTCATGAAAGGTGGTCTTCACAAACTTGCCCATGGTACATCCCTTGCACTGATCTATCTGTGCAAGTGCACCCTTGGGAAGTCCAATAGAAATTTGCTGCAAAATCTTCAGGGCGCCATGGTGAAGATGGCCCAATCTCCTGTGCCATAATTCACCCTCACCCCGGCTCACCACTTATTCTTCTTTGCTCACCATTGCAGCACAGCCATCTACCTCCAGCTTGTAGAGATTCTTAACTCGAATCCCTATCCTCTTGGTTTGACCCGTTGTTTTATGTCGCAGGAAAGCTTTTCCATCGCTGAAAACAACGTCATAACCTCTGTCCTCCAACATCGCGACTGAGACCAAGTTCATCTTTAGACCTGGAACATGCATAACATCTTTCAACAGAAATGGTTTACCTGAATCCCTCTCAAAGGTAATGGTACCAATGTCGGTCGCATTGTATTGTCCATCGTCGCCCATATCTATATGCATTTGGAGATCTTTCTCCTCCAAGTCGCTAAAAATCTCCTTATCTCCCGTCGTGTGGAAGGAAGCACCACTATCAAGATACCACACCGATCCCATTGCGCTTGAAACCAAGCATGCAATCATAGAGAAATCAAGTTCAAATTGCGAGGAAAGGGCCTCACCAGCTGCAGCTCAAGCAGCCTTCTTGTTCTTCTTTCTCTGTGGGCAGTTAGTGGCGACAAATCCATCTTCTTGCCTTTAGCCTCGGATTTTGAATGGGATTTCTTCCCCTTCCCTTTCCTCGCTTTGGCAGCCAAAGCACAATCCTCTTCATCATCATGCTTTGATGAAGAGCCATCCCTGGTATTATGCCTTATCTCCTCCTGCACTAGATCCGACCAAAGTCACTCCCAATCCAACAGTTTTTCCCGTCCATTGACAGAGTCTTGATAACTGTGCCAACTCTTCAGAAGTCCAAGGGGAGCCAAGCTCACCAAGTCATCATCAACAACTGTAATTCCCACACTCCCCATCTCATCCCTACATTGGACAAACTTCGTGAGATACTTTGGAATACTGTCGCCCTTCTCCATTTTGATTTTTTTGAGTTTATCTTTCAGCGCCAACTTCCTATGGTCGCTGCTGCTTTGGAAAAGATCTGTCAAAGCCTTCCACATTACAAATGGAGTGGCTTTCCTATGAAGGCTTGACAGAATATGGTCTTTCACACCTTCCAACATAATCCTTCTTGTCTTCGCTACTTTCTTTTGCCAGGCGTCAAGTAATGCAACATCCATCGAAGTGGGCTTAGGAACATCGCTATCGATGAACTCCTTCAAGCCATTATCTTCAAGCACCACCTCCATTCTATCCTTCCAAGCTATGTAGTTCAAGCTGCCCTCGAGTGCATACTCCAACCGCAACCCATTGAAAGCCATTTCAATGTTTACTCAACTGTCGCACCAAGAAATTCTTGCAGCAAATTCGAATTGTTCCACCAACACAACTCAGCACTGCCTCAATATTGCAATCCCCAGTGATTAACACTGCTCCGATACCATGTAGAAATTATATACAATTTGCATGTATATTGCCGAACTCCCCTAATCTAACAATTAAATCCATTGTTAAATACAAAATCCTTCTACTCAATTCTTTGCAGAAATTAAATCGCCAATTGCAAACATATTAAGAAAAATTAATCGCACATAACAAGATGTTTTACCAGGAAAGATTAAAGCTAAAAACCCCAACTATCATATATTATGTATATCATGGAATCATGAAACAATCTCATACAAAGCTCAGCTCATAGAGCTCTCAGTACAATATA
Source organism: Pinus albicaulis (assembly GCA_034641835.2). NCBI lineage: Eukaryota > Viridiplantae > Streptophyta > Pinopsida > Pinales > Pinaceae > Pinus > Pinus albicaulis. The sequence goes on along the minus strand of CM076581.1, from coordinate 84,860,379 downwards.
CAATCGTCTCACATTATCATTCGAAAATTGGTTCACACATGCACCAATTTACTGCCTCCTGACAGCCTTCCTCCACTACGCAATCCCTGCTGAAGAAGATCCCTGAATGAATTTGATATTGCCTTGCTTTGACTGCGCAATCCTCATTGGCAACCCCAATGTGTGTGTAGATGCATTGAATGCATCACTATAGTCACAACTGATAGTCAAACACACCCTTTCACCTATCTCTCCACTGGGTCTCCACTGGATCTGACATGCAAGTAGTTAACTGTTGTATTTCTTCAGTTGCAAGTAAGACACTACTTGTGAATTAATTAAATAATTAATTCACTCATCTTTCACTAGTGTATCTTTAGTTACAACTAGCACAACTGAGTTTAACTCACTTAACTAACTTTAACTCACTTAACTGAGTTAAACTAAATAGCAACTCCCAGAACTACTCTTCCAACTCTGTTACAACTGTGTCACACTCAGTTACAATGAAGTCCAACATGCATGAGTCACCAACCAACCTTGCAACTCGTAACTCCTTCAGCTAACTGGTTTCCCACATCAGTTAACTGAAATCAAGTGCTTCAAAAGAATCAGTTATTATTTATTGTCTCATTATCATTAAGGGCTAATAATAATCAACATGCATTCTATTTTTAGATATGTGATCTATAAATAGACTTCGCCCATGTTCTAAAAACAGAAACTCATCTAAAGATAGAATTTGCTCAACCATCTAGAATCAACATCCTGCTAATTTTAGAATATGCTCGCCATTCTAAAAATAGAAATACACCTAAAAATAGCCTGCGGGCCCCACCTAGTGAAGGTGCTTAATTTTCACTAGGATCATCATCTTGTTGAAATTCAACATGGAATACCATGCCTAAGAGCCTGCTTGAGTCCATACAATGTTCTCTTCAATCTGCACATATGGGAATCCCTCCCATGCATCTCAAAGCCCTTCGACTGCTCAATGTAAATCTCCTCCTCAACCACACCATTGAGGAGCGTTGTCTTCACGTCCATTTAGTGAATCCTCCAACCCATCTGTGCTGTGATAAAAATCGTTGCCCTGGTGGATGGGTATCTGGCTACTGGGGTGAATGTCTCATCATAGTAAATCTCGTCCTTATGAGAAAACCCCTTAGCCACAAATCGGGCTTTGAACTTATCCACACTTCCATCAACAATGTGCTTAATCTTGTAAGTCAATCTAGATCCAACTACACATTTTCCCTCTGGTTATGGTACCACCTCTCGGACACTTTTCTTCATTATGGAAGAGTACTCTTTCACCATAACATCCATCCACACCTAATGCTTGGATGCTTCTTGAAAGTTGGAAGGCTCTGCCTCAAGCAACTCACTCATAAGTGCCATATAGTCTGAATATTGTTGTGGTGCCTTGCTTTGTTTCAATGAATATCTAGGAGTACCCATGTACTCATGACCATTTCTAGTGTCTACTCTACCCACTTGGCCCTCTTCCTCCCTATGTTGGGAGTCTAAGCCTTAGTGAGAGGAGCTCTTTGCCCCTCATCTCGTTCCTCCTACTTGGCCTACTCATTCTTCTCACCATTTTATGTCACAATATCATGAGGTGTCTGCATTGTTTCTATATTTAGTGTCTCCTACTCATGAACCTCTAGTATGGAAGGATCTATGCTACATGACCTCCTAAGAGCCCTCTACTCCTTAAACCTCACATCCCTGCATATCATGGTTTCTTGGAGTGCAAGAATGTAAACTATGTAGGTTTTTGAGGTCTTACTGTACCCCACAAAAATCCCCTTCTCCACGGTAGGTTCTAGCTTTGTCCTCTTTTCTGATGGAACATGATGTTGAAAATGTAACTAGTATCGGTCTTCATAATTGTTGTTTGGCTCATGACACAATGTAATTATTATGTATTTGTAAAAAGAAGAAAAGAAAATCATTGTAAAGATCAAAGATTATATTTTTAATAAGCATGGGTTTTATGATCAATTTATTATGTTTATTGGTCAAAGCACCCATTGAGTGCTTCTAATGTTGTGTCATGAGTCATAGTCCTTGTCATCATGTAATAGACCCTTCTTAGGCTTTTTGTATTGAGAAAGAAAATTATATTTGTGTCAAAATTATAAGTTATGCCTCCTCCACCAAACCGACCTCATCTCTTGTCAAGTCGGCCTCAACGAAGGAATTCGTCCTCTCTTGAAGACTATATATTAGCAAAAGATTCGACCTATTGTAGCATTCATCTAAGTGAAGTTCGATCTGAAGTTTCATGTGAAGAAAAAATGTGCGAAAATAGATAGAAAGCAAGGCCTTTACCATTGCAAAGAAGAATCCAAGCAAATAAGGAAGAAGGACTGAATCTTCCTTGTAATATTCCACACATACGAAAATCCTGAGATACAAGAGCAAGTTGCAAGGCTAAAGGTACAAACCAAAATTTCAGAAACAAGAAGGAAGACCGAGATCTTGTTTGGAGTAGATTTGCATTCACTTGAGTTGACTTTGATGTTAAAAAGCTTATTGACTTGGACATCTTTGACTTGATTGAAGAAGTTTGATTGGAAGGCTGACTTGGTGGTTGGAGGAGGACTTGTTTTCGGTCTAGAGGTCTTGATTGTCTCACTTTGAATTGGTTCTACAAGAAGAAGATAATTTTTGGTTAGGTTTTCCCCTAAGAGAGATTTTTCCCTGACCGAGAGCCTACACATTGTGTCCTTTGTTGTTTGATCTTCATGCATTTATGTTTTGGCAGTTGCTTGATGTAAAGAAGTTAAAGAAGACATAAAAGAAAATAATAAAAATACAAATACATGACAAGTAATTATCAATGATAAGAAAATATTTATGCCTGTATGATTTTCTAACATGGTTTCAGAGCTAAGGTAAAGAAGATAAAAAGGCAGCTTGAAGATCATTAACTCTCATCATTAGGTAAGGGTTCAAGGAAATATTCAAGGAAGTTCATAAGGACAAGCTTTAAAGAAGAGTCAGCTTTTGAAGAGTTATTGGAAGTCTTGGAAGTGTTTTGGTTTATAAACTAGCTTGAAAGAAAGTACTTATTGAATGCTACAAGGAGATATTGAACTCATTTAGGGTGGCATTAAAAAATGAAATCTGAAGTCCTATAGACTTCTTTAGAAGGCTAGAGGTTTTGTGCATAATCTATAAAGCCTCAAATTCGAAACTCTATGTCAAGACTTAAAAAGATTGGACGAGAGGGATATATATCCCTGTGATAGAGCGAGTAATAGAGCAAAGGCCTGGAAGAAGAATATAGGTCAAAAAGTCATGTGCTAAAGGCCTAACATGAAAAGGACTGAAAAAGTGGCCGCAATATATAAAGTTTTTTCTTAGGTCTATTTTATCACTCATTACAGTAATTGTGTAAACTCTATCCAAAGAACTGAAGTTACCTAAATTTTTTGAGAATTATGTCTTTGAAAATGACCCATAAGGCAGAAATGAGACCTAATCTAGATCACAAGTTCTATCTCCTTTATAGAGCAAGCATTGTAATCTTATTATCAAAAATCTGAAAGGTAGAATAAGAAGTCTTGTTTATCGAAAGATCGATATTCTTGAAATAAATACTCACTCTATCCAGCAAGAAGAAGACACTGAGTAGAGAAACTAGGCCGACTTGAATAAAAGGCTTTATAGGCCTATCTATAAACATACACAATAAAAATGGGAAGCCCTAATCAAAGGGTTGGATACCTATATATTAACACTTGGATTCAAGAACACAAAATTGGTGAAATAAGTATGTTTGGAAAAAGGAAACGATGATTTTTGTTATAATATTTGGAATTTTGAGATAGTTAAGAGAAAATTTTCTAAGTCACCTTAAGAAGGCTCTTCTTTTTTGGGATAATTGGAAAGCAAAAATTTGACATTGGTATCCTTGGAGTTTTTCACTCTGGAAAAGAATAGAAGGATCGTGGCAAAAAGTGAAAGTAAAAATACCTTGAAGTCAAATAGAAGGCTTTGTTGCAGACTAAGATGCAGAATGAGAAGCTAAGTAGCCCTTCTACTTTAGAAAGCATGATGATAGGAGGAATTGAAAGGACCCTGAAAGATCAATACAAGATCAAAAGGAAGCCTCCACCTTTTCACAAAAAATATAAGTATTATGTTCTTTATTTCTTTCGTTACATTGTTGATGATTTCCTCTATATATTTAGCTCTATTTTTACTACTTAATTATAAATCCTTTCCCTTATGTTTTCCCTGGAAAGAGGTTTGCAGGTATATTCTAAAGAATGTTTGTAAAAGAAAGGATTATGGATAAATTCAGAGGGAGCTTTCAAAGGAAGACTTGAATCCCGAAAGAAGATTTGTTGTAGAGGGAACCCTTCTAGGTTTGTAAAAGAAACCACTCAAGAAGGAGCTCTTCAAGGAAGTTATAAATATCAACTCAAGGTATGTTCAAGATTATAAAATTTGTAGTAGTTCTCCATCAGGATTTAAAGGTGTGATCATTTTGTTTTTAAAATTTCTTTATGTCAATGACTCTCTCATGTCTAGGGTTTTACTATATTTCCATGAAAATACTTATATTGTTAGGATGTTTGATTCTTAGATTAAATCAAAATTTTTAGTACTATCATTTGCTATTTGTTCCCCTTGGTAAAACCCTAGCTTTTTAGGGTTTGTTGATAGTATCTAGGGTTTATGACAAAACCCTAACAAAGGTTGAAGTAAGAGCTTAGGGAATTAAAGTCAAAACCTAGGTGTAAATGCTTCCGCTATGATTAAAACCCTAACAAGGTTTAGATTTTGGGATATCTTAAGTTTGGCCCCTTATTGAAACCCTAGATTGATAAGGTTAACTTCATGCTCTTGTACATGTACATTTTGTTGTGTTGTACTTGTTGATGAGTTTTGCAAGTACAAAGTTGTAAAGTTGTAAGCCTTCCTTGTGCTTGATGATGACTTTCTGATGATGATGAACTCGATGGAAAGAGGGAGTTGTACAAACCTTGTTGACATTGAAGTTTGCATTAATGATTGAAAGATGAAGTCAAATTATGTGAAAGGAATGATGTTCCAGAAGGTCGAAGTTCTCTGATGAAGTGAAGATGCAAAAAGAAGAGCCAGTGTGGCTGGAAGAATAAGATAATTGATGTTCGACACATCTACCTAGTTGAGAGGGATTTTGGATATATTTCCTTTGTGAAGGAAAGTGTATATCCTCTCTAGTTGAGAGGGAGGGCATGGTTCTCTACTTCATGTGTCATGCAGACTAATAGTCGTACATTTAGTAAAGGCCATGAGGAGAGAACATAGTATTAAAACCGGAACTGGTGACCAGACCGATGGACCTAATGAACTGGGTTTCTAACTAGAACTGGTCTAACCGGTACTGGTCAGGTCTAAATGAACTGGTTTAAAAAAAAATACATTAAATAATTTTTTTTAATAAAAAAAACTATTTTTAATATTTGCAACCATGATTCCAAGCAAATAGAGACAAAATATGCAAATTTTGCTCATTTATATACCATGTAAAGGTGAATATATCAAAATGTCACTGAGTGCAATACATATCATCGAAAAATACATAAGCAATGAGGCTCCAAATGGCCCATAAAGTCCAAAAACAACACTACAAGCTATGAGGCCATTGGCCTAATACAAGACTACAAGTCTAGAGTCTAGACTCTACAGTGTACACATGAATCATGATCAATCATCAAATTCATCACCACTACTAGACACATGATCAACATAGACAACTGCATAGACATCATTTGGATTAGAGTCTGAGGATGTTTCAGCCTTAGGCTCATCTGCAACCTCAATATCACTGCCACCAATAAGAATAGAAGTGGACCTAATGGAAGCACGAGTTACTTGAGCTGCATGACTAGTGCCTTCCATTGGTTGTTTGCCTTTCCTTGATGCAACTACCAATCTTGGGTCTTCGTCTGATGGCGCCACCAAATCTGCTTCAAATTCATCCCTTGCTAATGCTACATCAAAATCAAAATCTGCCTCAAACACTAGATCTTCAATCTCCTCCACCCATTTTGATGTTGGATCAATATCGTCCAACACAATGGGATCTAGATCAAGTGTTTTGTTAGTTAGTTGGTTTCGCCTCAAGCGAAGGTTGTATTGCACAAACACAAGATCATTGAACCGTTTATGTTCCAAACAATTTCTCTTCTTTGTGTGTATGCACTAAAAAACAAACCAATTGCACTCACAACCTGAAGCATTGAAAGTTTGGCTGAGGATTCTAATTGCAAACATTTGCAATTGAGGACATTGGCCGCCAAATGCCTCCCACCAATGTGCTACAAATAAAAAGACATTAATTAGTAACATAGTTTATTTCATTACTTATTTACAAACAATTTAACTTGAAAAGAAAAACAAATTGGAATTGCTTACCTAGTTGATCCACATCTCTTGCCATTTTCGCCAAGTTCTTTCCAAAGGTACCAGCTGCCATACTGAAAATAGTAAGTTGTTTATGTGTTTCCAAAAGCTTTGCACAGATAGGGACCATGGGCTCCAAGCAATCAATCAATCCAGATCTGACCTCCCCATCCTGCTGATCTCCTAGTCAAGCTTTATAATGATACTTTGGGTTCAAAAAATACCCAGCTGCATGTATAGGACAATGGAGTTAATTGTTCCATTTGTTATCAATGATCTCCCATATACAACCATATTTAGCTAACCTGTCCCTCTAAACTGCCAGTATATGCTTCTTTGCTTGATCCATAGCCTCATAGATGTATCCCATTGCCGTGTTTTCCCCATCCACCATCCTTAGCACCTTAACAAGGGGCTCAGTAATTTTTACAAGCTCTGAAGACCTTTTCCAAAAATAATTGTCAAATACTTTCTTTTTGGTGTCTTTTCCATCTTGTCTACGAGCCCACCGAGATTCAGTCCAATCATCAGAAGAAAACATTTTCTGTAGGTTTTTCTGTTGAGAATTGAGACATTGCAACGTGAGGAAGTGAGTTGCAAATGTCGTAATTGTAGGCCTAATAAGCTCTTTGCCCCCAGTGTTTTTCCTCATTAGGCTCAATACCCATGAGTGGTTGTAAATATATTTTTTAATGCACTTGCCATGCTCTACAATGTTTTTTACCCACTCCACTTTGCCTATGTCCTCAGGCATGAGGTCTATGCAATGTGCAGCACATGGAGTCCAAAATATGGTCCTATAATTGGACTCAAGCATCTTTCCAGCAAGAACATAGTTTGAGGCATTATCTGTGATGACCTACACAACATTCTACTCCCCCACTTCCTGAATAATCTCATCCAAAAGCTCAAATAGAAGGGTTGCATCCTTCACCTTATTAGATGAATCAATTGATCTTAAAAACATTGTTCCTTGAGGGCAAGAAACAAGGAAGTTAATGATAGTGCGGTATTCTACTCCCCCACTTCCTGAATAATCTCATCCAAAAGCTCAAATAGAAGGGTTGCATCCTTCACCTTATTAGATGAGTCAATTGTCTTAAAAACATTGTTCCTTGAGGGCAAGAAACAAGGAAGTTAATGATAGTGCAGTTCTTTCCATCAGTCCATCCATCTGACATGATGGAACGACCTGTTTTGAGCCATGACTCTCTATAGTCAGCCAAATACTCATCAATATTACAAATCTCTTTTTGCAAAAGAGATCCCCTCAAGTCATGCACAGTAAGGCCTTTGAAGCCCTTTCATGTAGCTAAAATAGAGTCCCACGTAGCTTGGTATTAAGGTGAGCGAGCAACATTAAATGGGATATCTGCATCATACCGCCATCTAGCAATGTACTGATAAGAAGTTTCTTTGCATTATTTTTCCAATGTTGATCCAAAGTGGGTTGACGACTTGGCTAGGAGGAAGTGGCTGTGGGATTAGCAGTGGATGAGAAATAACTCTGAATGTTGGGTCTCTTTGTTGGTTTTGATTTTTGGCCAACAGGAGGAACATAGTGAAAGTGGTCATTGGTGGAAGGGATATAAGTGGAGTCTTGAATGTCATAATCATCATAGCCACTTTGTCTCAGGGTTTCTATTAGTTCCCTCTTCCTTGCAATTTCATCTTGGATGGCCTTCTCCCTAGCCTTAGTCTCCTCAAACTTTTCAAACTTGGCAAGGTATTCTGCCCTAACCAGACCTATCACTTCATTAGGTGCATCACATGGCTTTACTTGGCCTCTTATCCCAGCCAAGTGTTGTTTCAATCTAAGAATACCCCCACCTCCAATAGATTTTTCACAAAATTTGCATATCATCTTTCCATCAACACATCACAATGGGCCCGTGCACTGTCCTTGGTTTTTGGAGCCATCTTGACTTGAAATAACTGAAATTTGGAAATAAATCTGCCATTAAAAAAAATTGTAGCTAAGATAAATGGACAACCAAGGCTAAATTTACGAAACAAAATGTGCATTCAAACATACAAAATTTGATAGCATAGGACTAGAGATTTGATAGCAATAGCATAACTAAAAACATGAGAAAATAAATACATGAACAACAATGAAATGATGGATTTTTCAAGTGAAAATCCTTACCTGGCAATGCAAACTAGCTTCCTTAGCCTCCTCTTGAAGATGCCAACTCTATTGACAGCTCCAAACTATCTTCAAGATAGCTCCAACTCCAACTCCAAGCCTCCAAGATCACTGCTCCAGCAAACATTCAACACTCTCCAAGCTCTCAATCAAACTCACAAAGTTGCAAATGAGATGGTTTGAGACAAAGGAGAGGTTGTCCCTACTTATAAAGGATTGGGGAGGGTGTTTTTGGAGGGAAACAACCCTCCCCTTCCCTCCAAATCAACCCTAAACCGCCTTTCTGGCCGTGCGTGGGTCTCAACATGCCGTTAGCTGTTGACCGGATGGTTAAGAACGGAACCGACTAGTCAGCATCGGTTTGACCTGACCGGTTTTTAATACTAGGGGAGAGAATGGTGACAGGGTTGGTATCTTGGTAGTTAGCCTAGATGATACATAAAACCCTGTAAGAGAGAATATCTAGGACTAGATGGTACCTAGAACCTAATTAGGGATAGTTGCCTTGGCCTAGATGATATTTAGATCCCTGTAAGGGAGGACATCTTGGTATAGATACCTAGATCCCAATGAGGGAAGGTATCTTGGTGTAGATGATATGGAGATCCCTGTTTAAGGTGGATATATTGACCTTGATGATGTATAGATCCCTGAAAGGGTTGGTGTCTTGGCCTAGTTGGTATTGAGATCTCAGTTAAAGTTGATATATTGACCTCAAAGACACCTCAGTCCCTATTGGAATGGTACATTGGCAGGTAGCCTAGACGGTACATAGATCCATTGTTTGTGTTGGTGTCTTAGCCTGGATAATGTTCAAAACTCTGTTGGAATTGATATATTGGCCTAGATGACACCAGGATCTGTGATCAATAAGTGTCTTGAATGACACTAGGGCCCCTGATGAGTTAGTGTCTTGGAAATTGACACTTGGATCCCTGATGATGACTTAGTGTCTTGGTAGGTAGCCTAGATGACACTTGGATCCTTGAATTAGTGTCTTGTTAGGACACTTAGATCCTTGAATTAGTGTCTTGGAGATGAAACTTGGATCCTTGAAATAGTGTGTTGGTGATGAAATTTGGATCCTTGAATTATTGTCTTGGCATATGACAGTTGGATATTTGATGAGTTGTGTTGATACCTTGGTATTTTAAGCCTAGATGGTATCTAGCATTGTATATGTCGTTGTGCTCTTCTTGGAACGTTTCAACTTGAGGTCATCCTTGTACCAATTGAACAACTATGAATAGCTCCCTAATTAAGAGGGAGCGTTGAAAATGTAACTAGTATCAGTCTTCATAATTGTTGTTTGGCTCATGTCACGATGTAATTCTTATGTATTGGTAAAAAGAAGAAAATAATTTCATTGTAAAGCATGGGTGTCATACTTAATTTATTGCGTTTATAGGTAAAAGCACCCATTGAGTGCTTCTAGGGTTGTTTCATGAGTCATAGTCCGTGTCATCATGAAATGGACCCTTCTTAGGATTTTTTTTGTCAAGAAAGAAAATTATTTTTGTGTCAAAGTTATAAGTTATGCCTCCTCCATCAAGTTGGCCTCATCTTCTGTCAAGTCGGCCTTAATGATGGAATTCGTCCTCTCTTGAAGACTATATATTAGCAAAAGATTCAACCTATTGTAGCATTCATCTAAGTGGAGTTCGATTTGAAGTTTCATGTGAAGAAAAAGGTGTGAAAAAGATAGAAAACAAGGTCTTTACCATTGTAAAGAAGACGAATCCAAGCAAAGAAGGAAGAAGGACCAAATATGTCTTGTAACAGTCCACACGTGTGAGAATACTGAGATATAAGGGCAAGTTGTAGGGCTGAAGGTACAAACCAAAATTTCATAAACTAGAAGTAAGGCCGAGATCTTGTTTGGAGCAGATTTGCATTGACTTGAGTTGACTTTTATGGTAAAAACCTCATTGACTTGGACATCTTTGACTTGATTGAAGAAGTTTGATTGGAAGGTTGACTTGGTGGTTGGAGGAGGACTTGTTGTTGGTCTAGAGGTCTTGATTGTCTCACTTTGAATTGGTTCTACAAGAAGAAGATAATTTTTTGTTGGGTTTTCCACTAAGAGAGGGGTTTTTCCCTGGCAGAGAGCCTACACACTGTGTCCTTTGTTGTTTGATCTTCATGCATTTATGTTTTGGTAGTTGCTTAGTGAAAAGAAGTTATAGAAGACATAAAAGAAGATAGTAACAATACAAATACATCACAAGTAATAAAGGTAGTTTACCAAATACCCAAAGATATGGATGTGTGCCAAATTTGGTTTCTTTCCTGTGAAAGCCTCCTCAGGTGTCAATTTTCCCAACACCTTATGTGGACTGAATTGTTCTGTAAGTAAACAACAATGTTGCAAGCCTTTGCCCATAAAAACATAGGCATCTCCTAGTCGTGTAGCGTAGCCTTGGCCACTCCAATATTGACCTCGTTCTTTAATTTTGCAACCCTATTCTGGGAAGGGTTGTAAGGAAATGCCAACTCTTTTCTGATACCCTCACTTACACAAAAAGTCCTTGAAGGAATTCAATGTGTACTCACCTCCATTATTAGACTTAGTTGTCTTAATCGTCATCCTGATCTAGTTTTATATGAGCTCTTTGAACTCCCTAAATCGACAAAAAACATCGTCCTTAATCTTCATGAAGTATATCCAGGTCTTCTTGGAGAAGTCATTTATGATGGTCACATAGTAATGGTATCCATTTAAGGACAATATTGACATGGGCCCACACACATCTGAATGATTTAGGTCCAAAATTCCCTTGGCTCTAGTATCACTACTTGAAAAGGTGATCTTGACATACTTGTCTAGTTCACATCCCTTACACACATCATGTTGCTTGACCCTGAACTCTGGTAGCCCTTTCACAATCTCCTTGAGCACATTAAGTGCTCCATGGTGCAGAGGGGCCATCCTCCTATGTCATAACTCCCTCAACTCTCAGTTGCAGCTCACCAGGGCTTACACTGGCTCAAATTGAAGTATGAATAAATTACCGTTTCTGACTCCAATCACCTTCGTTATCCTAGAATCTTTCGGGTGGTTGTACACCTTTCCGTCCTGAAAGGTCACAATGTAACCCTTGTCTTCCAAGGTTGCAACAAAAATAGATTTTTGGTCATTCCTGGAACGTATGACACTGTCACATCTTGCACTAACAAGGGTTTACCAAACTACCTTTGAAACTTAACAATGCAAATTCTAGCTTCCTTGTACTTCTTGGTATTGTCCCAAAGATCTATATAGAAGTCCATTTCCTTCTCCTTCAGGCTAGTGAAATAATCCTTAACTCCCATCATGTGGCAAGAGGCCCCACTATCAATGTAACACACACTGGTGGTGTAACAACCCCTAGTTGGTTTTCCATGTAAGTAAAATAAAACCAAGTTCATGGGACACATAGTCCAAGTTGAATGTTGGGAAAAACATAGTGATGGGTATCACTTGGTATTGGAAAAGTGGCAATAATTGACATTTTATTTATGAAAATAAGGAAAATAGGAGAGAGGAAGGTGAAGAGATACAAATTTGCGTGAGGGGGAAATTGAAGGAAAAATGAAGAAAAATGAAGAAAATAGAGGCATTAATGATTAAAATGCTTTTGAGGATCAATTCACAACCTTTTGTCATTTCAATTTTGGAGCTCTCATTTCATTCTCTCATTCTCTCATACTCTTGCACACTTAGAGCATTCTTGGAGCACTATAATATTCACTTGGATTTGGAGAAAGAAGGCAAAGGAAAGCATGAAAGTGCAAGGGAACAGTTGGATCAACAACTACAACTAGATTGCTTGGCAAGTAACAGGTTGCAAGTGTGATTTCCTTGTTGATTTTTGGATGCATGGTATATGCATGTGATTTTTTGGTTATGTGTTGTCATTGGCATGGAGATTTTCTTGGATTGACAATGGTTTTAGCCTTTCCTTTCCATTTCCTAGATAGCCATGGTGTTGTGGGTTTTTTTTCATTGTTGTTTTTCTTATTGGTGCTCATGTTCCTTATGGCCGTGGGTTGGAACAAACACTCTGGAAGCCTTGGAATAACTTGGGTTGAGTTACTAGTACCTGGAGTTGGGTTGGACGAACACTCTAGAGCCTTGGAAGGTTGTGGGTTGAGTTACTAGTTCCTAGAGACCTAGACAACTTGAGTAGAGACCGATCTGGTTGGTGTTAGTGATGTCCGGACCTCAAACATAGAGGTGGAATCACTGTGGTTGAGGGTTGAGGCAGTTTGGCCTCTGGGAGCCCTGGTTTGTTTTGTCTTGGTTTATTCCATGAGATCCCACATTCATTCTTAGAATATGGCACATGGGTGATTGGTTGAAAGAGAGATTTGGTTCAACCCAATCTATGGTCGAGTGGTATGTGGAAGTATCTGAGTTGATTGGCATTTTCAGATGTTAATATGAGACATTTTCCTATTGTGATCTATGAGCATCTGTAGTGATTATGTCGGCGATATTATGGTTGAATTGCCATGGTTTCTATTCTGGTTATTTTCTGGTTATTTATGATGTGTACAATCTATGGCTCTTGTCATGAATTGTTTAGTTATTGATTGGTTGATGAATGTATGGACTAATAAGTGTTGCGGAACTATGTGGAGAGGTCATAGATCCTTCTTGGGGATTCTCAGATGAATCTCAGACTAATATGATCATATATGCATTTATGACTTGTAGCATACATGTTTTCCATGTGTTTGAGGAAATGTCTAGTGTGTTCTAGGCAGTCTAGGTCAAGTTTCTGATTTGAGATTGAATGTTTATCTTTGTTGTCATGTTAATTATGATTTTGAAAAGTCTTTGACAATTTTGGGCAGTGGTCTAGAGGTTGGCCTGAAAAGGTGGCACAGATCTTGGAACCGCATGCTCAGAATTGAAGATTTTAGGCCATAACCGCTAGCATCTAGGCTTGTGAGTGCAGTTATGACCTCATAACCGCATGCATCTTGTTGTGGCTGCGGTTGTGTGCCGAGGGCAGAGAAAAAGGTTCCAACTTAGCGTTTTTTCACTTGAGGTGGTTGTTCAGCCTCTAAGTGACATGTAGCTCCTGTAGCATGTCAACATGTGGTCAGTTTGTAGGCTCCAATTCCTTAACTGGAGCCATAGTTGTAAAAACTGGAACTGGTGACTGGTTCGATTCACCTAATAAATTGGGTTTCAAACTGGAATCGTTCAAACTGGGACTGGTCAGATCTCAATGAATTGATTTAAAAAAATATATATATGAAATAATTAATTTTTAATGAAAAAAACTATGTTTAAGATTTAAAACCGTGATTCCAAAGCAATAGAGACAAAATATGCAAAGTTTTCTCATTTATATACCATGCAAAGGTGAATATATCAAAATGGCACCGAGTGCAACACATATCATCAACAAAATACATAAGCAATGAGGCTCTAAATGGCCTATAAAGTCCAAAAACAATGCTACAAGCTATGGGGCCATTGGCCTACTACAAGACTACAAGTCTACTGGTACATATCATCGATCAAAATGATCATTTTTCATCGTTATCAAATTCATCACCACTACTAGACACAAGATCACCAATAGGAGCTACATAAACATCATTTGGATCAGATTCTGAGGATGCCTCAGCGTCATCTACAACCTCAATAGTAACACTGCCACCAATAACAATGGAAGTGGACCTAATTGAAGCATGAGTTGGTCGAGTTGCATGACTAGTGCCTTCCATTAGTTTTTTTCCTTTGCTTGACGGCTCTAAACTATCTCCAAAATAGCTCCAAGTCCAACTCCAAGCCTCCAAGATGACTACTCCAACAAAAACTAAACACTCTCCAAGCTCCCAATGAAACTCACAAATACTCCAAAAGAGATGTGTGAGACAAATGAGGGGGGAGACCTCCTTTTATTGGCTTGGAGAGGGTGTTTTTGGAGGGAAAAAACCCATAGTTTTCCTCCAAACCAGCTCAGAAGCTTCCAAGAACCTGCTCGGTGGGTTTGTGACCGCTATGGCAATGAATTAGTCGGTTTACCCATAAACCGACTGGTTCTATCATAAACTGGCCGGTTAGGTCTAATTTTTCTGGAAAAATGGCAAAATGGTGGCTCTGGCCAAGTTTTTTGGCCGGTTTGGATAGTTTGCCAATGAACCGACTAGTTTGACTGGTTTCCAGTTTAGACCCGCAAGTTTTTAAAACAATGACTGGAAATAAGAGGTTGGGCCAGGTCATAGTGACACTCGTCTCATGTTTACCCTGGAAGACTTGTGAAATTGGGTAATGTGGGAAGGGGTGGTTACAGGTGGTTACTAAACTCGAGATATAGGAAATGGGTGAAAACTCATTTTTTAATCTGGTTGTAAATTCATCCATTTTAACTATTGTAACAATCTCCTTCTTTTGTTTTCCCTTTTTCTTTTTAAGGCCATTAGTTGGCGAAGTGTCTTGGATGGTGACAAGCAAAACATTTATTTTACCGTTGTCTTTTTTCTTCTCTCTCTTTAGAATTCAACCCATCACTTGGCCCTTTCTGTACCCTCAGTTTGCCCCTACCATCTAGGGAAATATTTTCCTCCTCCTCAAACTTCTTCTTATTGTCACCGTGTTGAGCCCCTTCTTTAATCTCTTCTTGTATTAAGTCGTCCCACATTCTTTCCCAAGTGGGAAGGTGCTCTTGATTCACGATGCATTTCACAAAGACATCCCATAGTTTTGTAAAGCCATTCAAGGTTATATGCATCAGTTCTAGTTCAGGTATTATCTTCCATACAACTGCCAATTCATACTATAGTTGAGTGATCTTGGTTAATTGGGAAGTTGCGTCCTCACCTTGGACATTCTTATGCTATGTAATTGGTCCCTTACTACCATTTTTTGACTTTGGGACAACTTGGTGAGCGCATCCCACATTTCTTTAGTTGTATTATTCTCAAACATATGTGGAATCAAGTGGTCTTTAACCCCATCTAGAATAATCCTTTTTGCCCTCGCTTTTTTCACCTCATGAAGATCTAGGGAAATTGCATCTAAACTAGTGGAACTATTGTGGTGTTGACAAAGTTCCATAGTTTGTTCTCCTTGATAACAACTGGGATTCCAACCCTCCACTAAATATAGTTCGAGAACCCTTACAGTCTGTCTTCATATCATATGTTGGTAGCCATGGTGGATTAAACCCTTGAATCACTTGTTTATTGAAAGCACAAACTCCTTTAAGCTGGAATATGTGTCAAACACCCTTGGTTTCGTACTCAGAGACTATTGCATTGATACCATGTTAGATTTCTTGAACTGAGGTAAGATTTATGCCCAATAAAATTATGCTAAGAACATAAATAAAAGTCAACTTTCAAATCAGAATTATGACACCAAATCCACTAGGTTCCTAACTCAACAAGCACAACATAAATAAAATAATTAGAAAACCAATCACATTAAAACATTTTGACACAATTTTACCCTGGAAATCCCAATGTGAGTAAATCAACAAAGTTTGGGCTTCTATTCAGCTTGGAAATTTTGATCACAACAAGGGTACACTTTAGAAAATTACAACAGAAAAAATACTCAACAATTTCCCCATGTGGTTTGTATGGCCTTGAGAATTTTGGCCTATATGAACTCGAGAATTTTGGCATGTATGGCCTAGATAAAGTTAGTTTGCTTGATGTCCAAACTCAACCTGTTTGTTGCCCGTGAAACTTGACCTGTTCATTGTATTTTCTTGTTGTCAATTCAACCTCCTAGTTTTCCGCTGAAAGTCCAGTCACTTGTGTCAAATCAATCTGCGTCTCCAACAACTTATTTCCATCTTTATAATTTCTGACCTAATCTCCAAGGTGAGGGAGAGTTGAGATTGCAACTCCAAACTTGAAACCTACAATCATTATATAACCTTTCATTGACCTTTTTAACTTTATAAAAGTTGGCCAATAAAGTCAAAAATTTTAATTAGAGACTTTATGCCTAAGGTCCAAACTTCGAGAATAATTAAATAATTTTTTTGTGAGAGAATTTTGGTGATTCATTGCATGTCATGGCACTTACCAATGTAGAATCACCTACCAAGCTACAATTTCAGTAATCTAGGGTTTCCAAATCTTTGTTTCCAAGGCATATCCTTTCATCTCATCTAAATAATGGGAATCTAAGTTATTCAAGTGGATCTCATCAACTCCCATCATGGTATACTCCCTCTCATGTGTTTGAGAAGGCAAATTTACAATGAAATATAGGTTCGAGAACAAATCAAATTACAATAAAATTACATAACATCCCCCTTAATTTGATAGGGATAACATGTTAGTGTTTGGATTACTTTGAAGGTATTTACACCATGTAGGGATGCCTTCATGTGATGTAGGGTGTGTGATGAACCCCCAACCACTTAGTCGTATCTTAGACCTTTTGGTTGGTGATATTTGGAGATTTTTTTGCAATGGTTACCTGACCTTAGACTATGTGTTATATGTGGTGCACTCCTTATAATCATGGTAGAGTTGGTGGATTCTGAAGTGGTAGGCAATAGCAAGCTATAAAATAGAGGCTTTGTCTAAAGATGCCACAATTTCACTCTGAGAGTGAATTTCTTGCCAGAATCAGCTGAAAATTTCTTCAACCTTTTTTTTTTCTTCCTTCAGCGTGGGAGTGTTTAAATAGTTTTTAATGGCCGAAATGAATTCAGCACCATCAAGAACCCTTAATTTCAAAAAATTCCTCCATATTTTCTCAAAAATCATGCTGAAATTTCTATAATTTTTAAGACGAAATTGTGGCAGATTTACACTAAAATATGAACTATTTTATTATATCTATTAATGATACATTTACCATTAATTAAAAATATTAAATATAGAAATCTTAAAAATATCTTCTATATTTTTTTCTTATTTTCTCTATAAATAAATAATATATATAATATGTTAAATATATATATATATATATATATATATATATATATATATATATTTTAATAACACATATATAGAAAAACACATCTTAACCCCACATATGCACATTCTAATAAAATATATATATCATATTAAAATAATGGTGTTGAAAGAGAAAACGACATCTTAATTTGGTAACGTGACATCTAGAGGGAATAAGACTTTGTCTTGGACTCAGGTTTAAGAAAGTAATCTGGTTGCATGGATACAGAAGGAAATAGTCTGACTTTGTCTTCAATTTTGGTTTAAGAAAATGATCTTTCGGAGAGACTCAAATTTATAAACTTTATGAAAAATGATATAGCCAACTACACTGGGTTGATTTTGCAACCCAATTCATTGGAGTGGGAAAAAAAAAATCTAGAGATCGTCGCACACGCATCTGGAGGAAATTAGACTTTGTCTGGACTCTGGTTTAAGAGAGTAATCTGGTTGCATAGATACACAGAATTAGACAGGCTGTCTTCAATGTTGGTTTAAGAAAATAATTCTCGGACTAGAGTCAAAGAGAGTAGTTAGAGTAGTTTGAGTAGGTGGTAATTTTAATTTAAAAATAGATATTTTTTTGGCATGTTTTTGGAAAAATCTAATTGAATTTTCTAGAAATCCAGGTTACCTTGGTTAAACTATAAAATTCCGAGAGTCAAAGAGAGTAGTTAGAGTAGTTTGAGTAGGTGGTAATTTTAATTTAAAAATAGATATTTTTTTGGCATGTTTTTGGAAAAATCTAATTGAATTTTCTAGAAATCCAGGTTACCTTGGTTAAACTATAAAATTTTAAATTATAAAATTTCAGATATTTATAGAATTTTAAATGCTCTAGGTTTTTGAGAACACTGAAACTCTAAATTTTTGAAAATACTGAATATATTTTTATTTGAAAATATTTCTAAATTAAGATTTTGCAAAATAACAAAGTTAAATTATTGTCTTATTAATTTCTATTTATCTCTTAGTAATTATAACTATTTCTCAAACACCTAATCACTTGGTCTAATCAGACTACTTTTATATTCTGAAAATTATGGAAATTTTCACAACATTTTAATAAAATCTGGCAGGAATTTTTGTAAATCAAAATTATAGTTGTGAAATTTCAAGATTTTGAATGTCCTATAAATTTTTGATGGAAATAAATCCATTTCAACCATAAAATATAATTTAAACACTGCTGCTACTGGATTTTTTGAAAAACAAATTGCCCAATTCTAGCCACTTTTTTGAAATTTTTTTTTGCCCCAATTCTATTCTAGCTACTTTTGACCCGACAATCCCTCCGCCTCTGAAGACTTGTCCAGGTTTGAGATGTAAGAAAAAGTTGATCTAACGGATCAAGGAACGAGAGTGGTTGGCCAAACACTTCCGTCTAGCCTCTTCCCTAGATCGTGTCAGAGTTATGGCTATGGCAACAACATTCCAGGCCGTTGAATACTAGAATTTTAGAACGTGTCAAAGAGTTATGGCTATAACAAAAAAGATCCAGGCTATTAAATTTCAGATTGCTCAATTCCGAGGCCGATTTAAAAGCAGAAGACAAAGTCCTGTTCGGTGATGGCATCCATAGTGTAAAATGCTAGCATGCAATCGACGGCAAGGGTATCAATTAACCCTCTTAGCTCGCCCTCGAGGATATTAAATCCTCCCACAACATTGTTAATACAGGTACTGGGAAGGAGTCTCGTCCCGCAATTGTTAATTTTTGGAAATCTGCTGGAATAGATACGGCAAGACGAGAAGCTGAATATTTTTTTCAGAATAAAAAAACGAAATTTCCATTGATAATGAAAAAGCTGAATATGCAGTCAACAAGCTTGGAGTGATTCTCAGGTTACTTAGATTTGGTTAATCTTTATCGGAAGGTTTTTTTCACAGCGACGGGTGGCCAAATAAAATGACATCCATATTGTAAAATGGGCAGCATATAACCGAGGGCAAGGGTATCAATAACCGTCTTGCCTTACTCTTGAGAACATTGAATCCTCCCACGACGCTGTTAATACAGGTAAGCAGAAGGAGCCTCCTCTCGCATGTGTTAACTTTTAGAAATCTGCGGGGAATAAATATGGCAAGACGGGAAGCTGAATATACAGTCAACAAGCTTGGAGTGATTCTGAGGTTGCTCAGATTTGGTCCATCTTTATTGGGAGGTTTTTTCACAGCGAAGGCACCCATCCATGGTGCATTGTTACTATCATAGTTGTTGACGCATAATCTGTGATTTGAAGCAGCACCAGAGAGGTTTGTGATTTGGAGGAGCCCTAGAAAGATTTGAAGCTCTGTGAGAGGAATGTTGAGGAGACCAACAAAAATGTGGCTTCCTCAACCAAGCAATGGAGTTGATGGAAGGAGCAAATTGTGAGCTAGACAAGGGAGAAGAACCAGGTGCACGAGGCAAAAACTCAGGCTTTCTTGAAACTGTAGAGAGGAAGCAAGTCGAAATGGCCTCTGCCAAAACATCACTGCAATCCTTGGTTAGCAGAATGGTGGACCGCTTCCAGGTCCCCACAGAAATTTTGGCATCTCCCATGGATACTTCGTTGATTTAGCCTCAAGCAGTCTGCCCGAAACCATTGTGGATTTGATTCTGTTCAATGGACCTTCCACACATACTTACCAGTTACCACCGAGAAAATGGAACAAGAGGGAGCTGCAGCACAAGTGGATGGACTTGCACAACGCTTCCACTTTAAGGTATCGTTTTTCTTTTAGGACAATTTGTTAAGTAGTATTCCTGCCCATCAACAGCTACATGTTTTTGGATATTTCACTGTAAATAATTTTTGGACGAAACCAGTCCATGAGAAGAATTAAAGGCATGGCCACAATGTGTACCTCATCTTTTGTAGCTCCAGTTGCGCAGTTCAGGGCCCAGGCACGGCTATTAATAAAAACCTTTAACAGTCAGTGTGGAAAATAACTACTAAATTTTGATTGGTTTCAGTAAATTAGTCAATCTGACCGATATATTTTATGATTACACAGCCTTACAAGTCAATAGTGAAACGGCTGACTGAGCCTACTCTGCCTGGAGCAGCTAGCCTATGTGTACTCTTATGTATTATGGGGTTCCTGAAACTGAGAACTCTCAATCAATACATTCTCCATTTATATCCAGCAAGGAAAAAACTATGTTATTTAAATCAAACGTTACACGATGGCATCAAATTCAGTGGGCGTGTTGGTTTTTGTGATTCTCACTGGGCAAGAGACCGTAAAAAAATGAGGTCAAATGCAAAGCCCTTTCTTGTTCTTGGCAGCTGAGTAGATCGTTGGAAGAGTAAAAGACTACCAAGTAGGAGTTGTTTACAGAGCCGAGGAATTGTCTTGATAGGGTGGAGTTGTTTATGGAGGTGGAGGAATTGTCGGGATAGTCAAAAGTGGCTGGAATCTGGGCAAGAAATGTTTAAGTAATTTTGCAATAGCAGTGTTAGAAATAGATTTAGTATAACCAAAAATCTCTAGGGCACCCAAAATATTGAAGTTTGATAGCTATAACCTGGATTTACAAAAATCCCTGCCAAATTTTCTTAGATTATTACCTGAATTTCCATGATTTTCAAAGCAAAAAACAATCTATTTAGACTACAGCTTTCAACATCAAAGACAAAGCTATGTGGAAATTGGATTTAGGACTCGGGTTGCCTATACAGGAGGGGGAAGGTGCTTTTCTATTTGCCATTCTATATGACTTCAAAATCACAGCGCATGTTTGCCACTAGAGAAATCCATCCATGCAAATCCCAAACCCACAAGGAATAAATCAAATAGATCCATGAATCCTGTTTTTTCAAAGTCCTGTAGAACAGACTAAATATGGTGGCAATATTATTTTACCAATGATTCTTAACAAACTAAAATCATTTTTTCTTAATTGCTGTACAACTTCTTGAGTAGTATATATGGTGGCAATATTATTTTACCAATGATTCTTAACAAACTAAAATCATTTTTTCTTAATTGCTCTACAATTTCTTGAGTAGGATACCTGCCATCTTTTTATCTGCAGGCAAAATCCAATCAGGACTTTATATTATCAACCTTATTGTACAGTTGTGCATCTAGTCAGATCATGGTATCTAGATGTTTACTAAAAAGTTGGGAATCACGATTGTTGTTAGACCAAAATCTGTCTGTGTAACACATGGGAGCACTAGTTTATCTAATATCTAACAATCTTTCCCAGTGCCAGTCATGTGTGTATAAAACTCTGATACCACTTGCTAGGAATCATGATTGCCATTAGACCAAAATCAGCAGGTGTTAGGTATCTAGATGTTTACTAAAAAGTTGGGAATCACGATTGTTGTTAGACCAAAATCTGTCTGTGTAACACATGGGAGCACTGGGTTATCTAATATCCAACAATCTTTCCCAGTGCCAGTCATGGTTTTATAAAACTCTGATACCACTTGCTAGGAATCATGATTGTCA
Organism: Pinus albicaulis; assembly: GCA_034641835.2. NCBI lineage: Eukaryota > Viridiplantae > Streptophyta > Pinopsida > Pinales > Pinaceae > Pinus > Pinus albicaulis. Next base: position 84,838,472 of record CM076581.1, on the reverse strand, counting down.
TTAGACCAAAACCAGCAGGTATTAGTCAACAATAGCATAACCAGAGATACAGATCCACTAAAGAGTTAGTCCACGTTGCAAAACACCAAAGAGCACTAATTTATCCAATGTCCAACAAGTTTTCGTAGTAGCCGCATCCAGCTGTGCACTGTCTCCTTAGTAAAATCATAAATGATAGACACGCTGTAATTTCTCAATAAAATTAACTCGAAAAGAAACCAGAACAGGGGCTGCAACTATTGCAACGAGGGAATGGGTTGCAATAACAACATCAAGAACAATTGCAATGCAAAGCACAACAAGGTATAAAGAAGAGTCTTTCTTAAACATATTGATTATTTTTAACTTTCTATGGACTTTATGACATAGAGCTCCAACAGCGTAAGCATTTGCTCAAAACAATGTGATACCTAAAGAGCCTCTGAATCTGGATGGGAAAATGGATTCTCAAACTCCATAAACAAGAGAAACACTTTTAACAATCCAATGACATTGTTCTTTTACTAAAATCATTTCTGGTTGGCGCTAGATCAAGAATGTTTTTAATAACTCAGTCTGGCGCTCTTGATCCGGCGAAAGCAGCTCTGCCAGAAGTCTGCTAAAACGGGGTTGAGAATTATCTTTTTCTTCGTTGCCGTGGGCGATAACCCTGTGGAGTTTGCTTCGAAGTTCGAAACTCATCATAAGATTCAGTTCCACGGCTGCGCTATACTCTGGCTGACATTTAAATCCCCTGAACGCCGCTGCCCTAAACCATTGAATGCTTTTGATGCGGCTGCTGCAAGTAACAACCTACTGCTAGAAATGATTGAGGATTAAGTCCAGCTTCTCGGAGCCTCCACCAAATCTCTGTTAGAACATTAGAAAAAAAAAACCATGGATTTTTTTTACTCTGTTTTCTTAATAAATCTTTTCATAAAATTTCTTAATTTATTTTTGTCAAACATATGTCTGAAGTGGATGCTACTAATAACGACTAATTGCTACTATACCGCTAATTAAGTCCATATTCATAGAGCCGACACTAATATCTGCCAAAATAATCTAAAATCACTAAGATTCTCCCAGCAACCATTGTCTTTCTTTGTCGTATTTTTTAAATAAATCTTCTTCCATTAAATTTATATTTCTCAAACCACTTTCTGAAGCGAGTTCTGCAAATAACGTCTAATTGTTATAAATTATTGCTGCAGTCCAGATTCTGAGAACCTACACTAATCTCTGTTAAAGTAAAATAATGCAAATAAAAATTTCAGCCATATTAGTTTTCTTTGTTTCAAATTTTGATAAATTCTTTCATAAAATTTTCAATTTCTTTTTATCAGACATTTTTCTTCCATAAAATTCTCACAGACATTTTTCTTAAGTCGATGCCGCAAATGACTACTATACGCTCTAAAATACTATTGTTTAATACCAGATTCTCATAGACTACACAAAATCTCTGCTAAAATAAAATAAATTTCTCGGACGCTCATTGTTTTCCCTTTTTTTTTAGTTTTTTAATCAAATTTAAATTTCTTTTTCTCAAACAATTTTCTGAAGCCAATGCTTCGAATATCCACTGGTTGCACTGTTGATTATGTCCAAATTCTTAAATCTTACAATAAATCTCTTTTAAATTCAAAGTAAATTCCTCTGCGCTCATTGTTTCCCATCGGGCAAAAAGGCGACACCCGGATTAGAACTGGGGATGGAGGATTTGCAGTCCTCTCCTATGGGGTGTGGATTTTGACGGTAGATTGACTTCTACACGAGGCAATCTAACGGTCAAATATGGTCAAAACTCTTCAATATCCGTCATCAATGTCCGTTGAAAGATGGAAAATTAATTTCGTCTCTCAAACTTGACGCCTCGATTAAATATCAAAATCCAACAAAGGCAAACTAACCGTCAAATACGGAAAAACTCTTCAATACCCGTCATCAATGTTCGTTGAAAGACAGAAACGCGTTTCACAAATTAATTTGGTCTTGCAAATTTGACGCGTTCGATTAAATCTCAAACTCCAACCATTTTCCATCCTGCCAAAAGTTAAATAAAATATTTTTCCCTACAATATTTACTTTCTTTTTTCTGAATCATTTTTCTGCTCATTGGGACAAATTAATGCTAAAGAAGGCCAAATTGGCATAGCTTATCTGCAAAATAATACAGGAAAGGAAGATTCTCCGGAAACCATTTCTCTGTTATCTTATTTCCCAGAGTGAAAAGTACGAAAAAAAATGCCTTTACAGTGAAGGAAATTATGAATAGCCTTTAGTCTTTATCGCAAAACAATGAAGTTAAAAGCAAAGAAATTCCCAATATTTAAAATGTCGGCTTTAATAAAAAGTTCCTAAAATTTCCTTTTAGAAAAAAATGCAGGTATTCTGCCGTAATAAATTAGAGTCTGCATTCTCAAATAGAATCAATTTAAATCTGCATTTTCTCAAGTGGAATCGGCGGAAAAAACAAATATTCATTATCAAACAAATTAAAAGATGCACATCCAGAGGTCAAATAAGTAAAGCCAAAGGAGAGAGTGTATTTGTGCACCTTCGATGTCTTGCTGGCCTGTTTTCGGCAAAGCTTTCCTGTTCAAGCACATTTCTTGCAAAGATATTCAGCAAGAAACCCCTCTGTTTCGAAGAATTGACGCCTTCGGATTCATCTGTAAAGCTTTGCTTATGAAGATACTGTACGAGACCAGATATTGTGCCGATTTCTTGCTGAAACGGTCTATCAAAACGCCATCTCAAGCAATTCTACAGACATAGGTAATGCTCACCAAAACGAAGAAAGTGCAATGATTTTGTCCCTTGTATGAAACCATATAGCGCGTTGATATTTGTACGCTACAATACGCTGTCAGATTCCATGTTCCTCTCGCAGTGTTCGTGGTAGGTTGTTCGCTTGCTTCGATGATAAGCCTCCATTTCCTGATTTAACCTTTCTGCCATTTTACTTTTTAATAATTTATACTTTGCACGCAAAGATACTAGGAGAATAATATAAAACAATGATAAAAATAAAAAACTATGACAATTGAATTAAAATTATTTATTTATTAATACTCTACCTATTTTGCATTTTGCATGACAGTCTAGTAACTGTTGCTGAAATTAAAAATAAAATAAAATTGAATATATTTTAAGCATATTTTGTATAAATAGTTATTTCTATTTAATTAGTCTAAACATAATTTTTTTATTTAGTCAATACTTAAATAAATAAATAGATAAATAAAATATTTACTTATTTAATTGACTTTTGTTTATTTAATTTTAATATTAATGTATTATTTAAATATGAACAAAAAGTTAATCTATTTAATTTTAATTTTAGATATTTTTATGGATTTATAATTTATTTAAAAAAATCAAATTTTTAATTTACAATTATTTTCTATTGATTACTTTCATTATATTAAAATATATTTTATTAATAAATGGTAATGATGATGATGATTAACATCTACTCAGATCAATATGGTCTACTGGACCTCAAAAAAAGAAGTATAATTGTCATTCTTCAAAATATTGTTTCTGTGATCAAGGAGAAGGGAAAGAAACACTCCAAGATCGCTATAGTTGGGCTGACTTAATAAGTCAAGAAGATGGAGGCATGATTGATGATAGGGAATTGAGAGAGGGTGTGGGAAATAGCCAAGAAGTATAAATGGAAGTGTTTTTCATCTTCCACCTTCTTAGTATCACAAATCTAACAGATTTTATCGTCCCAAGGAGTCTTGGGACTAGACCACCGACTGGTCTCACTTCGAAGCTCATGAGAATTAGTTATTATCCTATCGATGTTCATTTTCTTCTTAGTGTTGATCAACATACAGAAATAATTCTGGTTATCAAGGGTAGGGTTGATTACCTCCTTATAGTATCATAGCTTCCTTTTACCCTCCAACTCCTTATCATCCCATATCTTGTTCTTAAAATTGGAGGTAATAGTATCTTTGATACTATCCTTGCTTCCCATGATGATCTCCTCCTTAATCCCCCAAAAATTGAGCCAAGACTCTGCATCCTTATGCCACCCGCGCTTGAGGAGTAGGTGGGGGTTTTAACTAAAGTTAGAAGCAATTTTTGGGAGCCTGTTAGATTCCATGTTGTAAAGCTTCTTCTTATACATCATATATCTAAACATAGCCATACTTTCAATGGGGGATAGACCCGATTCAATCAAGAGGATAGGATAGGGAGTATTTCCCTTGATCTTGAGGTTATAGGTTATGAATTTATTTTGGATCATCTCAATCTTTCTCCATGACTCTCTAGATATACTGCAACCCCAAACTTCACATCCGTATAAGACAACAAGGATGACGAGATTCTCAAAGAGGAATCTGTAATATTCTAAATAGAAATAAATAGTAATACATAGAAAAATAAACAAGCAACTACAAAAAATAGAGAGACATCATACGAATAATGCCAATATGGAGAAACACTGAGCCATTTTATTATATAACTAGAAGATAACAATGAGTACAAAGGTGATCAGAATGATGGCACCTTGTCTTGCACAAGGCAAGCTGGAAATGCTCTCAGAAAAGCTCAAGGAATGGCTGCTCTGTTAAGGACTGTGTAATCTCCAAATGCTATTGTTGTTGCTGTCGGGTTGCTGCTACTGCTAAGATGGAATGGCTCTTTGGGGTTGTTCCCCTGCTCATAAAATTGTGAAACTTTGGGAATGAGCTCTCCTGTAATAACCCAGAATAGCCCAAAAAGGAATCTCGGAATGGCTGACCCTGGAATTTGACCCACCTTAGGAAATAACGCTCTCCCAGTGAATACGCTGGCCTTGAATGATGACTCTGTAAATGATGGCCTACTCCTATACCAAAATGATGATCAGTGAAGGATTGGACCCTCCACACTATCCTCGGGCTGAATCCCTAATATCTCCTCACTCCCGGAACTGCCTCTACCACAAACTACGTAATCCCTCCAAGGGACTGCATTGTCCAAGCAACTATGTGATGAAGATGATATGGCTCCCTCCTGCAAAACAATGGATAGAACTCCTCACCCAAGCAGGCATTCGAAGTCCCCCGGGGCTAAGGTTGGGATCTCCACACGGAGTGATCTAAATTTGGATTGTATTTGTAATGCTATGCAAAGTATCCAAATAAATATAATTTTGTGTGCAAATGGTTCTCCTTAAATTGCAGGTTAAACAAATCTTTTAGGCTTTGTTATTCAAGTTTCTGTGTGAGAGTTGATTATGTAATTTTATTGTTTAACATAGTACAACAACAATAAACAACAAATAAACTCACAAACACATTACTCAGCTATTTGTTGAGCAGTTCACCCCTCCTGGGCTACGTCTGCTGGTCCAAGCCTCCTAAATGTCTTTTCCCTCTTGTATTAAATCACTCAAAATGAAAATACAAGTTAAAATATGCCTCAATAGGCAAAACTAACTGTAAATACAATTTTAGAAGATATGAAATAGCTAAAAATGCCTTTCCATTTACACTAAATAGTGAAATATTACCAAATACAGTGCCTTCTCCATGATGGCCCTGATGGCTCTTTGAACTCCCCTTTATTTTTTCGAGCTCTAGAAGTTCTCAAAATGTTCTGAAACCTCTTCCATTAGGTTAAAAAGATATAAAATAGTTGGAAATGGCTTTTGTTTCACACTAAATAGTGAAATATAGCCTAAAAGAGTTCCTTGTCCATGATGGCCCTGATGGCTCCTTCATTTTCCTTGAAGGAAAAAGTGCTGAAGATGGCCTCTGTTCGACTTGAAACCTGTTCCAAACTGTTCAGAAGGTCCAAGAGACCCAAAATTGACTAAAATTTCATCCAATTTGGTTCAATAATGAGTAATTTATGGCCTCCCAAAGAAAACTGCGCAATGTCCCCCAAAAACCCCACTAAATGTGGGATAACACTAGTTAGCATCGATAAAAATGGCAAAAGGTCGAATTTGGTAGAGCGCGCCCATAAATGGTGGAACCGCTAACTGTAACATTTATTGTGCAGTTTGGGTGGTCACATGACTCACCACGAAAAAGTCGAGAAACGTTAATTAACCGTTGTTTTTAAACCGTGGCATTTATTGTTGAAGGGGCGGGGTCACATGTGACCCCCACCATCCTAACCGTCGGGTTAGCCGCCGCCTAAACCACTGTCACATTAAATTTTAAATGTCGTGCTGGCCACATTGAACGGTCGGCCAAACCATTTACAGCGTGGTTTAAGGGCCTTAAGGCCTCAGTTCCGAGCACCTAGCCACATGGTCAGGGGCTAGCCCTAATTTTTTTTTCATTTTATAAAAGTTTAAACATTAAATTAAACCCGCATTCCATATGTGTTAATAAACACCTGTGGCCTGGTTGGTCAGGCGCCTTTGCACGTGGAGGAAGGTCCAGGGTTCGAAACCCATGGATGCCAACAAAATTTTAATATGCCACAACTTCTTCAGCCTGCGGCCACGTGGTGACCTCCGGGCTTGCCACGTGGCACCCTTTAATTGGCTAAAAATCCAAAAATTCAATCCATAAACGAATCAACCTCTGCCACTTGTCCACTTCTGATAAGCCCAAATGGAATATTCTAGGAAATATTTAGAGGAATATTCCTTGGAATATTCTTTTTTTTAAAAAATTTCCAATGTTGGAAAGTCAAACTTGGTCAACTGAATTTTGGAGTTTACTGGAGACTTCAAACCTCAATAACTTTCGCATACGACCTCGGTTTTGAGAACCATTCATGGCACCAGAATCGCAGCGACGAGACCTTTTTGATCATTCAGATTGTAACCAATTTTGAACACTTTCATTTTTGAGCAATCTGCATAACTTGGACATGATCTCCTGGTCACACCTCCCAAATGAGAAGCTTTTGGTCCCCAAAAGCTCTCTGGAATACTGAAATTGATCTGTACATCAAATAAGAATATTGCACCCTCTTCTCTTCAGCCTCCAAACACTTGCCTTACATGGCTAGTGACTTTGAACCACAACTAGAAAGCAATTCACACTTCCCTCATTGGTGTGCTTGTCCTCCTGTCAAGAGCTGTCTTTCTTGCACTCACTCAGAAAATTTTTGGCGAGAAATTTGCAGAAGGAAACTAAACATCGTTGCCTTGATCAATGATCCAAGGTGGCTCAAACAAACGAGAGATTACAGCATAAAATACATATATACAATAGAAATTTGCATATGTACAAAATGAGTACGTCTTACTGTACCAAGAAGTCCATCCACTTCTTACCAAGCCACCTCCATGGAGAATTTTGTTGCTGCAACTCTTCCTCATGTGAATCTTCCAATTTCACATCAATAATGGAATCCGCAGTTCCACTTGCGTCAAAATTTCCGTCCTCTTGCTGCATGTGCTTTGGATGACTAGTTGGATTCAAGGTCCAACAATGAGAGACATCATGTCCCTTCTTTTGGCAATATGTGCAAAACTTATGCACCTTCTTTGAAAGTTGCCTTTGCCTCATCTTCTTCCTATATGCTTTCTTCCTCATCCAGCATCTCGAAGCATCATGGTTAAATCGACCACAATATGTACAACAAATCTTTCTTCCATTTAAGCATGTAAAATTATCATGCTTTGCAGAAACACAATCAAATTGATCATGAGAAGATTTATACCTCTTGTGCTGCTTTGAATGTTCATCCTTTTTGTCTTCATGAGAAGATGAACTAGTAGAGGCTACAGCTTTCATTTGCAGACTAACATCACCGTTTTTGTCTTGAAAACTGTATGAACTTGCATGCATGCCATAAGCTGCATGTCTACCATCTTCTTGTTGCAACAAAGGCTTAAAGCAATGGCAATCATCTTTGAAACAAATTTGACATATTTTCATCTTAGAACTTGGAATAAAGGTTCTCTTTAAATTAGCCTCACATGCTTTCATGTTTTTGGAGTCTTCGCTATTAAACTGCACATAACCAAGACCAAGATTATTGGTTTGTTCCTCAACCGAAATGGGATCAACCATGCCTTGTGCAGGCTTACCTAACCCTTTTCCTTCGTAGCCCATTTTAATCATTAATTTGGACCCTATACCTCTTGTATGTTTTTCGAAAGAACCAACACATCTTTCTAATGAGGAAACTGAAGACAAGCTAGAGTGGATTACCTTTTCCTCATGCATTTTCTTGTTCAAAGCCTCTTAGGCTTAATGGAACTGCCTCTCCATATCATGCAATCTTTGAAGAATTTCTTCCTTCTCTTCCTTCATGGCAAACAATTGTTCACGAAGTTCAGTACTTTCTCTTTTATCCTCCAACAAAATCTGCACCATGTACTTCAATATAATAAAGTCGCGCTTCATATCATCATCGAAGAATCTAGTGAAGGAGGAAACTTCAATTGTAGAAATTGTCATTATGATGTCAATGAAAAAATTAACTTCAAAAAAGTTTTCAAAGCTTTTCAAAACAAATGACAAAGCTTTTTCAAACCAAATGGCTGTAAAGACAAACTCTTATTCAAGCAGCCAAACAACAAATAAACTCCAAGAGCTTCTTAACAAACAATCGTCAAGAGGGTTTGTGTTCCAATATTGACCATAAGGTACTTTGGGGTAAGGAAAAAGCCTTCAGTCCTTTATTCCTTTTTGTTCTCTCCAAGACTTAGCTAATCAATAGTTATCCCCAAAACTCAAGCAAACTCAAACAACAATTAGTTTGCAAACAGTAAAACAGTCAATCTTTTACACTGTTTAAACACCTTTCAAGCTTCAAAAACCTACAACAAATGCTGCCCCAAAATGGCTTTTAAACAAATCCTTTTGCACAAGAGAAATACAGAGAGAAACACTAGCTCTCCTAATGCTAAAAAACACCAGCTTTGATACCAACCTGATCTGAATTTGGATTATATTTGTAACGCTATGCAAAGTATCCAAACAGATATAATTTTGTGTGCAAATGGTTCTCCTTAAATTGCAGGTTAAATAAATCTTTTAGGCTTTGTTATTCAAGTTTCTGTGTGAGAGTTGATTATGTAATTTTACTGTTTAACATAGTACAACAGAAATAAACATAAAATAAACTCACAAACACATTACTCAGCTATTTGTTGAGCAGTTCACCCTTCTTGGGCTACGTCTGCTGGTCCAAGCCTCCCAAATGGCTTGTCCCTCTTGTATTAAATCACTCAAAATGAAAATACAAGTTAAAATATGCCTCAATAGGCAAAAATAACTGTAAATACAGTTTCAGAAGATATGAAATAGCTAAAAATTCCTTTACATTTACACTAAACAGTGAAATATTACCAAATACAGTGCCTTCTCCATGATGGCCCTGATGGCTCTTTGAACTTCCCTTCAGCTTTTCGAGCTCTAGAAGTTCTCAAAATGTTCTAAAACCTCTTCCATTAGGTTCAGAATATAGACAATAGCTGGAAATGGCTTTTTTTTCACACTAAACAGTGAAATATAGCCCAAAACAGTGCCTTGTCCATGATGGCCCTTATGGCTCCTTCATCTTAATCGAAGGAAAAAGTGCTGAAGATGGACTTTTTTTGACTTGAAACCTGTTCCAAACTATTTATAAAGTCCAAGAGACCCAAAATTGACTAAAATTTCATCCAATTTGGTTCAATAATGAGGAAGTTATGGCCTCCCAAAGAAAACTGCCCAATGTCCCCCAAAAACCCCACTAAATGTGGGATAACTCCAGTTAGCATCGATAAAAATGGGAAAAGGTCAAATTTGGTGGAGCGTGCCCATAAATGGCGGAACCGCTAACTGTAACATTTATTGTGCAGTTCGGGTGGTCACATGACTCACCACGAAAAAGTCGGGAAATGTTAATTAACCGATGTTTTTAAACCGTGGCATTTATTGTTAAAGGGGTGAGGTCACATGTGACCCCCGCCGTCCTAACCACTGGGTTAGCCGCCACCTAAACCACCATAACATTAAATTTTAAATGCCGTGCTGGTCACATTGAATGGTCGACCAAACCGTTTACAGCGTGGTTTAAGGGCCTTAAGGCCTCGGTTTCGAGCGCTTGGCCACATGGTCGGGGGCTAGCCCTAATTTTTTTTTCTGTTTTATAAAAGTTTAAACCATAAATTAAACCCGCATTCCATATGTGTTAAGAAACACCTGTGGCCTGGTTGGTCGGGCGCCTTTGCACGCGGAGGAAGGTCCGGGGTTCAAAACCCATGGACACCAGCAAAATTTTAATTTTCCACAACTTCTCCAGCTTGGGGCCACGTGGTGGCCTCTGGGATTGCCACGTGGCACCCTATAATTGGCTAAAAACCCAAAAAGTCAATCCATAAATGAATCAACCTCTGCCACTTGTCCGCTTCTGATAAGCCCGAATGGAATATTCAGGGAATATTTTGAGGAATATTCTAGGGAATATTTTGAGGAATATTCCTTGGAATATTCTTTTTAAAAATTTTCCAATGTTGGAAAGTCAAACTTGGTCAACTGAATTTTGGAGTTTACTGGAGACTTCAAACCTCAATAACTTTCGCATACGACCTCGGTTTTGAGAACCGTTCATGGCGCAAGAATCACAACGACAAGACCTTTTCAGTCGTTCAGATTGTAACCAATTTTGAACACTTTAATTTTTGAGCAATTTGCATAACTTGGACATGATCTCCTGATCACGGAGACACCCGGTGTGCTAAACAACACTTGCAGACTTCACTCAACAGCAAAAGCGTGCTTAATGTCAAAAGACAAAAATAAGAGATACATAATCCAAACCGAGAATGAGGAGCCTCTTCCCCTTTTTATGCTTTGAGAGCCTTGCTCTCATCCGGGCCCTACCAAACTGCATTGTCCCTCTTAGCCCACACTATCCCTCTCACATTGTATTGTCATCGGCCCACGTTGCCCACACTGCCTCTTCCCTCACACTGCCACTTCACCCTCCTCGGCCCCATGCTGTCAAGTAAATATGTGCTCAAGTGACTTTAGGAAAGTGCTTCTAATCTAAAGTTTTATTCATGGGTACCCTCACTCCTTTATTTCCTCTCAAACTTAGGAAAATAAATTTTTTATCGAAATTAATATCCGAATTAGCTCATTGCTAATTTGGGGATATGACAGTCCTCCCCTCCCAAATGTTGCTTGTCCTCAAGAAAGTGCAAGGATAGAATTGGAGAGCCTCCTCTCCCCCTCTTGTAGCATCCTCATATGATAAGTCCCTCCAATGAACAATATGGTCTCTCATCAATATGTCCCCAATTTGCTCCTCCCAAGTGTATAAGTAAGCCTTTGGTGATAGATCCAAATGGATCTCATCATGAAAAGGTGGGATCTCCATGGAGGAAACTATATGTTGTCTAGAGGCCTTCTTGAGGCATGGAATCAAAAAAATATTGGGATCCTTCATTCCCATGTGAAGCTCCCATCCCCAAGCTATCATCCATACAAAATAAATCACTCTCCAGAATGGTAATTCATAGAAAAACTCCTCCCAAATTCTCATGAGAGGCACCTCCCAAGTGCTCAAGTTAACCATATGGCTCACCTCATATGGAAACAAGAGGTCAAATGTAGCAATCATGGATTGTCTAATGTTCTCCCTGAAGTATGAGGCATATGAAATGTGGAGAATCTCTTTTCTAATGGGCACACCCAATCCATGTATCATCTCTCAAATCATGCCCACAACAATGATAAGGACATCATCAACATATGGGATCATAATCAAGGTCATATTAGCTGCCATGTGTAATACCGGAGAAGGAAAATGGTCCCTCAAGTGCAACCAGCGCAGTTTGACTCCTAACTACATCCGAATATGGCATGATGAGTGGTTTCCCAACCACTTGCTTGCTGCCCCAATCTTCTCACATTCTTGGAGAAGGTGCATGATGTGGGGTGCAAATTGAGCACACCCTGAATAATACATAATCTCCCCAAAAGCTCCTAGGGAGTGGCCATCATCGTCATTTCTTATGGCCCCAAGTAGATCATGAAGTCTATAAGAGAAGAGTGCCCCTCCTTGGAGCAATGGCTTGCACATGAATGGTAAGTGTTGTGGAGGTAAATACCCTCTGCAGATAGAGGCGATCCCTACTAGCCCAGACCGGGTCTAGCAACAATCATTCACGCTATAGTGCAGGTTCCTAATTGCAAATAAATCGACTAGCAATGAAGGCTTACCTGGAATCCAACGCTATCGCTTGTAGAGAAAGTAGCGCTCCCGTTCCTTAGCTCTGGCAGATCACAATCCTCACGATCTCCGTGATCGGACACTTGCACACGTAAGAAACAAAACAAACGCAAGCGTAAAATCTAGTATATGCAGCTATATGTCAGTCAGAGAAGACATAACTCATCATCATAATCAACAACAGGAGTGGAACCATAACCAATAGTCGCTTATCATTAATCAATCAAAGAAGAATACAACCAGACAGTTCGACGGGCCGAATTTTCCTTCAGGGTCGCTGGGCCGACGATGTCTCGAAGAAGCCCTCGACGGGGATGGGACAAACTTTCTCGGATGTCTCGACAATAATCTCTCGTTTGGATTTGGCCTTAAGGAATGAATCAATATCAAGGTTTTGCAAGACAAGGCTCGATGGCTCTTGGGAACTTGAGACTAGCTATTTAGCCATTCGCCTATTCAAAGTTTTAGCCTTTGCACTTTTTCAGCCCCTTCACCAATGGATGAAGGCTATATTTATAGAGGAGAGGAGGAGGTTGGGATCCCTACAATAGTGGAAGGGAGGCCTTATCCTTTGGGAGGTTCCCCATATGGTGGAAACAAGAGGCCAAAGGAGGAAGGCCGTGGTTATTCACGCGAAACCACTCCTGATGACTCATAAAACACAGCCAGACCGAAAAAAAAAAAAAAAAAAAAAAAAAATTTCTGTGCGTATTGGCGGTGGGTGCTTAACCTGGGACAAGAGGCGGAAATTGGCGCGGCTCATTGGTAATTTTCCCTACTGCACGATGACACACAGTTACCAACACAAGGCAAAAACAGGTGTTTTTAGGGGTCTGCTTAGGAAATGATCAACAGAAGGAATGTTGTCCTCATGGAAAGGGATGCAATGATGGTATTTGCAAGGCATGAAACTGCTTATTGGTCACAGAAACGACCCTCCAATGGGCGAGATGGGGATTGTAGGGACGGTGACAAATTACTGTGTAACAGTAAGGAAATAAAAATACATAATAAGTGAATCATGATGTACATAATACAACCTTTACCATGTCCTTTGTTCAAGCTCGTGAAGTGGCTCATAGATGGGCCTCTTCTCATTCCCTGTGAGAAAGGAAGTGGTTGTGATAACTCTACCAAAGAGTTATGTCTCTCCTCAACCTCCAAACAATCCATTCATCTCCTCATATGATGGTGCATCTCTCCTTTGAAGCCTTCCCAAATGAATCCCTCGAGGATACTACGGTATGCTCTTATAAAACCAGTGGGGTTGGAGAGAAAAATTTCATATGCTGCATGTAGTAGTTTCTCTTTGAGCTTAGAGGCTCTAGTCAAGAAGATCCTACTCTAAAAATAGATAACCCTATCTCTTACTGAATATCTCTCATCTGATAACTGGCCATCAAGAATCCTGCATGAAAAGAGATCCTTGGAGGATTCCACCAACAATTAGGATCTCCAATAAGGATCAATACTCAATAATGACGACATCATTGATCTACAATGTAGAACACCTGTCATGTTGCTTCCCTCTTCTTTGACATATCCCATGCCAAAGTCATACACCGAGATGTTGCAATCTTGCCTCTGCTGCTCCTCCTGCAGCTGCTTATGCTCTAGTGAAGGTTTAAGTTTTTGGAGGCTAGCCTTCCATGGGAAGTTATCACCCATCACAAAATTTCTGAGTTTGGCCAATGTAAGCATGAGTGACTACCAACCTCTACCATGTGTGGAATATCCCTCCCTGTGGGGAAGTATCTTCTGATTCTCCAAAACCATGGAGTGGTCTCCTTACACCATGATGGTGCCATCCATCCCTGAAACATCTTTCCTCGGCGCAAGATGTGTGGTGAGAGTGGGTAATACTGATATTGGGATAATGTATCCCTCCTCCTTGAGCCTACCCAAGACTCTCTACGTTGTGTCAAGTCCTCCCAAGGTTCCCACTCCTCATGGATCTATGAGTGGTGCAATCTGTTGTGAGACATCTCTCATCAATAACCATCGCAACCATTACTCTTGCTACTGCATGTCATCAGTGATATACCTGGCATGGATCTTGGGAATGTGAGATATTGGGTAGTATCCATACTCATCCAAAAGTAACCAGCACAACCATGCTTCTTGTTTCCTAGTATCATATATCTGCAGAAAGGTAGGAGACCTCCTACTTCTCATCCGGATCCATCCATCCCAATGTGGATGATGAATCATGCCAAGATCAAACTTGGTATCCTCCCATTGTAGAATACCAACATCCTCCATGTGAATAGCTTTGCACTCCATGAAATGTTGAAGTGCACCTCCATTGAGGTTTCTCCATGAGATCCTCTTCTCATCAATGGCCCTCCAAAACCAATAAGGTTCTGGATTTGTTGCAGGTAGAAGTTTCTCTTTGAGTTGAGAGAGGCTCATTGAGAAAGACTCATCTTGAAAGGGAAAACGATTTCCCATGTCAAGATGTCTACCATCTATCATCCTCTTCTCCATTGCTTCATGAATGAAGCTTCCATTTGATTTCTCCCATAAGGAATGGGTCCTCTTCTTCTCACTACTGCTCATTAACAACATTGTCGATCTGCAAAGTGATGCATGTGATGTCTCAAAGCAAGGCACAATGCTGAACTTATAGCTAGCCATTGTACATAGGATCATACTCATCCTACCTTTTGAAGCTCTACATTTCAACTTGAAGGGTTGAATGCAGTTCATCAATGAAAAACTAGGATGGTTCTTCATCTCTTCCTTGATTAGATCAAGGGTCCTCTGCGCAGTGATATGAGGCTGCTCCAAATCAACATGTTGTTCTAACCCTTGGTCATGCAATAGCCCTGATGGCATGTCCCCATAAGTTTCAATAAGAGGTACTGAAACAATATGAGATGAAAGCGGTTGCATACCTTGGATCAACTGATGTGTGGGAACCTCTTGCAAGATCACAAGATTTCCTCCAACTGGGACAATGGTATCTCCAATTGCTGGTAAGAGTGATGACTGCTCTTCTATCAATGTACCAACGCTAGTATCTGTCTCCTCCTCATCATGGAGCTCATGAGTAATGCATGGGGCTCCAAATGTCAAGAACTCAAGACCATCTTGCAAAGATTCAAGTGATCCTCCTCTTGATGTAAGTACATCTGCAACTGGTGGTGGTAGAGGCTCCTCCTCCTGAGTGATAATGAGGACATCTTCTTTTAGATCTTCATGTACTATCTCCTTGATGATGGGTGATGTCACTATGTGAGGTGTCTTTGGTTTCTTTCTACCATACCTCTTCTTTAGTTTTTGAATAAAAATTGCATAAACATATACTTTCATACGGGACAAGTGACTGAACCACCAATCCCTTGCTTCACCATCTAGGTACAACGTTGAAAACTCCACAACCTCTCTTTCTGATATAGGATATTTCATAAAGAAGGTAGAAAATTATTCCCTCCAAGCCCTCAATGTGCTTGTGGATGATCCATCAAATGTAGGCAAGAAGAACCCGGATCTCCTCTCTTCCTTGAGTTGCAGAAACTATTGGAGAGAAAGATTCTCCTTCAATACTCTAGGCTATGACTTGTATTCAGACAGATATTCACTTAGGGTCTCATGCCCCAAGCCTTCATCATATTCAGACCAGTCCTCTTTCTCATCAAAGAAAGTGGATCTAGTGGAATAATGTGAAGCTTTTTGCTTCTCCGGTCTTCTTTGCTGCTGATAAGAAGCACTGGGACCTTCTTCTATTTGAAACCTTTTTGGGGTTTCTCTTTGCCTCTAGTTTGCGGTAAACTTCTGCCCCATCTCTTCTATTCTCCTCGATAGCTCCTACACAGATTTTAGGAGGAGTTCCTCAAACCCCTTTCCTTCCTCTTTCTCACCTGCCATCGGTCCTTCCTCCTCTGCGTCCACAACCGAAATGCAGTCTCCCTCTCCAAAAGTGGTCTCAAGCCTACGCTCTTGGTCCTTGTACTTCCTTCCCCGAGAAGTGATATATGGTTTTCCTACTGGTGTCATAGACAATCTGCTCCACAGGCTGAGCCAAGTCTATGAGCTCTGATACCACTGTAATATTCCAAATAGAAATAAACAGTAATGCACAACAACATAAACAAGCAACTACAACAAATAGAGAGACATCATACAAATAATGCCAATATGGAGAAACTTTGAACCATTCTATTACATAAATGGAAGATAACAATGAGTACAAAGGTGATCAAAATGATGGCACCTTGGCTTGCACAAGGCAAGCTGGAAATAATCCTAGAAAAGCTCAAGGAATGGCTGCTCTGTCAAGGACGACATAATCTCCAAATGCTGCTGCTGCTGCTGCCGGACTGCTACTACTATTGAGATGGAATGGGTCTTTGGGGTTGTTCCCCTGCTCAGAAAACTGTGAAACTCTGGGAATGAGCTCTCCTCCAATAACCCAGAAAAGCCCAGAAAGGAATCCCAGAAGGATTGACCCCGAAATTTTACCTCCCTTAGGAAATAATGCTCTCCTAGTGAATACGCTGGCCCTGAATGATAACTCTGTAAATGATGGCCTCCTCCTATACCAAAATGATGATCAGTGAAGGGTTGGACCCTCCACACTATCCTCAGGCTGAAATCCTTGATATCTCCTCACTCCCGGAATTGCCTCTACTACAAACTGCATAATCCCTCCAAGGGACTGCGTTGTCCAAGCAATTACGTGATCCTGGCTGAAGATGCTATGGCTCCCTCCTACAAAACGATGGATATAACTCCTCACCCGAGCAGGCACTCGAAGTCCCTCGGGGCTGAGGTTGGAATCTCTGCTCGGAGACACCCGATGTGCTGAACAACACTTGTAGACTTTTCTCAATAGCAAAAGCGTGCTTAATGTCAAAAGAAAAAAATCAGAGATGCATAATCCAAACCAAGACTGAGGACCCTCTTCCCATTTTTATGCTTTGAGAACCTTGCTCTCATTCGGGCCCCACCAAACTGTGTTGTCCCTCTTGGCCCACATTGTCCCTCTCTCACTGCACTGTCATGGGCCCACACTGCCCACGCTGCCTCTTCCCTTATGCTGCCACTTCACCCTCCTGGGCCCCACGCTATCAAGTAAATATGTGCTCAAGTGACTTTAGGAAAGTGCTTTTAATCTAATGTTTTATTCATGGGTCCCCTCACCCATTTATTTCCTGTCAAACTTAGGAAAAGCAAAAATTTATCGAAATTAATATCCCAATTAGCTGACTGCTAATTTGGGGATATTATAGAATCTTTTCTACCCCAAATGTAAATATCGACCTACTTACAATTTTTTCAAGCTCATAATAAGCTTTCCAACCTCCAATAATTCTTTTCTCGATGCTATAATTCTAGTTGAGGTGATGAGGAAAGTCAATACCCAAATATTTATAAGAAGAAACCTGCTCTAGACAATAGTTATCATAAACGAAACTACCGTGGGTGATCTTTTTGGATTTAATGATCATGAATTTAGTATTTTTGGTATTAACTGTCATACCCATCTTGGAGTAGTATACATGAAGAGTCTTAAGATGCTTGTTTAGGTCATCATGGATTTTTGCAAGAAGAAAGATATCAACAGCATAAAGGAGAAGAGTAATGATTATACCAGTGAGCTTGGTGCCCTTGCAACCAGTAGTTTCCAGAAACTCCTCTATCTTATCGATGTAAATACCAAAAAGGGTAGGGGATAGGGGACGCCCTTGCTTAACCTCAATATTGCATTTAATATCTTTAGACCACCCTTCGTTGGTCTTAAGCTTGGCAATGGTAGTCTCGTAGAGGCGGATCACAATAATCCTCAGTTTAGGAGGAAACGTGATCTCTTCAAGTCTCTCCCAGAGCTTATCTCGAGGGACAATGTCAAAAGCTTTTCTAAAGTCCACAAAACAGGAGAAGAGATCGGTTTTACTATTGCGACATTCCTCTCCAATGATCCTGAGAGTGACAAGGTGGTCGATAGTTGAGTGTTGTCTTCTAAAACCATCTTGCCCTTTAGCCCTTTAGCCCTTTTACCTTGGTTCTCAAGCCAAAGGATAGGCTTCTTTTCTAAAATGAGTCCATAAAGTTTGGCTAGGATGTGGCTAATCATAATGGTCCTGTAGTTAGAGGGAATGCTTTTGTCCCCATTTTTAAAGATAGGCACAATAAGGCTTTGCATCCAAAGTTTAGGGAAGCCATGATTTACAACCAAATTGAGAAGCTTGTGGAGATGAGGAATGGGGATAGATCTCCCCATTTAAAATATCTCAGCTTGGTATCCTTCAATATCTTTATTTTTCCCATTGACGAGCTTATTAATCCCAGACTCAATGTCTTACAGAGAAAATATGTCTTCCTTAATAGAAGTGTTTAAGATGGTTCCCATGATGTCCGGAGAGTCATACAACTTCTTAAGATAGTTATCCCAATTTTCTAAGGGGATAGAATGATTATCTTTAGTTTTATGAACAAGCACATTCCACCAAAACTTTCTGGGTGCAACTTTAGAAAGGTGGAGAAAATGCTCTTGTCTCTTATTAATATATGATATCTTCTTCCTCTTGATGAGATCCTTGTATATACTAATATTCTGGAGCTTAATGATTTCATTAGTGGTGTCTTTGATTTCTTTCCTGGCAATTTTATAGTCTTTGTCATACCAAGGATTGGAAGTTCTATTATTATGCTTATACGATGTCTCATTAGAGAACTTGCTAATGGTAGTGGAAAGGGTAGTAGTAAAATGGTAATAGATTTGATCAATGTTGTTATTATAAGTCAGGGAGCCTAAGTCCCTTTCTAAATCCCTTAAGGAAAGGTCAACATTAATTCTATTGAAGCGAATGTGTTTTTTGCTTTCACTGGTCTCCTGCATGTGGGTGGTATGCATAACAATATTGAGGGACAAATACAAAGGTTTGTGGTTAGAGTCAGGCTCGTACCCGTTAAGTAGCTCAAAGTTTGTAATATGGTTGAGGACACGGGGGTCAGAAATCACATAATCCACGACGTTGCTACCCAGCCCATGGAAAAAAGTCACATGACTAGAGAGAGGCCACTTGTTAATACCATTAAAAATGATTAGCTCCTAGGAACTACAAAGTTTGAGGAGCTCGGTGTTGAATAAGTTCTTGATTATATCTTTAGGGTTTCTCTTAAATATATTAGCTAAGTTACCATCCTCGTCAAGCCGTAAGGGGTCGGGGTTAGAGTTGTTACTTAACATAATAACTTGGTTGGTGTTGTGGAGGTAAATCCCCTCTGCGGACAGAGGCGATCCCTACTAGCCCAGATCGGGTCTAGCAACAATCGTCACACGCTATAGTGCAGGTTCCTAATTGCAAATAAACCAACTAGCGTAGAATCACTCGATCGAAGGCCAATAATGAAAACCTCACGTCGAATG
This sequence comes from Pinus albicaulis, assembly GCA_034641835.2. NCBI lineage: Eukaryota > Viridiplantae > Streptophyta > Pinopsida > Pinales > Pinaceae > Pinus > Pinus albicaulis. The sequence goes on along the minus strand of CM076581.1, from coordinate 84,818,974 downwards.
CGAAGAACCTGCCATTGAGGCATGCAGGCTCCAAGGTACCAGAAGGGAGTCTCTAGATCAGCTTCTTGGATAATGAGCTGAAGTCGACAGGAAGTGACCTTGATCGAAGGTGGGCCATAGTGTTTCCCACATCATCGACGCGAGACAGAGGAACATAATGTCTTTGTGAATAAGGATCAGATGAGAATCAGAGGAAGGTTGTAACTGCAGAGGTCAACTTCTCTTGAACATATCGGCGGCACGACAGTGGATTTGGCAGTATTTGACATCAAAAGATCAAAGGTCATGATGACGAGGCAAAGAGTAGATGAGAGGTCAAAAGGGATCACCCAAACCCACGGAGGCAAGTGAAAAACGAGATGAGATTTCCCCAACCCGACATGAATGTAGACAAGTGCCATGTTCAAGAGCGACATACTGCCGACACGACAACGCTTCTGGTTCCATTTTTCCCCACCATTTCTGGCAAGTACCTCTTTATTTTTACACAAGCTTGAAGAGGATACCATATGCTTGTCATATAAGTCCATCCTAGTACATTTTACGAGCCCTAGGAAGGAAGAACTCGGATACCATCATCACGACTGAATCCAATGTCATCAGAGTTTAACGAGTCTGACAAAGGAAGAAATCGACGTCTTTTCATGTTTAGAGAGTTTGAAAAGATAGCAGAAAAGTAAACTCCAACGGTCCCTTTTTGTAAATAGTTCCTCAAATCCGAAAAGGTAGAAAACAATATCTGAGAAAACCTCCTAGTCGCAATAGACTAGGGTATTACTTTTTCGTAAGTAATCTATCCCAGCCCGAAAAAGGGGTAAATGTATACTGGGTAGATGTCGTTTCGCAGCCACTTTAACGAGATCAAAACGACAAGTGACTCGGCAATCTTTTCATGTTTAGAGAGTCAGAAAAGAGCTGAAAGTTGACTCCTCCTGGAGGAACGAGTGGTATAAAGGGTAGAAACTGGTTCCGGTAATGGTGGAACTGCTCAGAACAAGTAAAGGTTAAGAGGCTGGCTAACAAGACCACTCATCGCAGTGGTTCCTCAAAAACGGATAAAACAACCAAGTGAAGGCATATGATTGGCCAAGCAGATAGTGATGATGGAGTGAGAAAACCAAGGCTCATCTGGCAAAAACAGGCTGATAAAATGGCAATCACAAGAGGTAAAATGGGAAAGGTTTCATTTTTACACAAGCTTGAAATCAGGAAACTTTGCTTGAAGTTGGTTTCATTTTTACACAAGCTTGAAACAAAGATAAATTATGCTTGAAACCGGTTTCATTTTTACACAAGCTTGAAATGGAAACAAACTATGCTTGAAAAAGTAAGCATGCCCCCAGCATGGTGACTCAATTCGAGGTACATGCCCCCCAAGCTTCAATCCATATGAAAGGCAGATGGAGTGAAGGTTCAAATTATGAGATCAAGAAAAAGACTCGACTGGGATTTTATGATATCTTATCAAAGACTCGAATTGAACAGGAACGTGTTTCAGTGTTTTAACGAGGTTGACACATTAAAAGAACTATCCTCGAGACACCTTGTTTCATGGTTTAAGGAGCTTGGCACAAGACAAGGAACTCTGCTCCGACAACCTTGTTTCATTTTTTAAGGAGCTTGACACAAGAAAAGAACCATGCTTCGACCAGCTTGTTTCATTTTTTAAGGAGCTTGACACAGGAAAAGAACCATGCTCCGACCAGCTTGTTTCATTTTTTAAGGAGCTTGACACAAGAAAAGAACCATGCTCCGACTAGCTTGTTTCATTTTTTAAGGAGCTTGACACAAGAAAAGAACCATGCTCCGACGACCTCATCATAATGAACAAGAAGTCATCGCTTCCAAGAGTTCCACTCTCGATGGAAGGAAAACATTTTGGAAATCAGGACCCAATGCCCCCAGCACACTATGCACAACGACATCGTCACTGAGTACATGCATGGGGTAGGTAGCCACATAGTTGACCTGCGGTGGGGCAGATACAATGGGTGGATAAAAACTAGGAAGGGATGATGGCAGGCCAACTGCCACATCAGGACCAAAGAATGAAAGCTGATCAATGGTCACGATCCGTCCTTCATGTGGAAAACAGACCACACGAAAAGGGGAAGAGACAAGCGCTACCATGGCATAGGTGTAATCGCGCCCCAAGAGTAGATTGAAATCCAAGGGGCCTGGAACAACCATCACGTCCATATGGACGGTTTTACCTCCCAACGTAACAAGTAACCTTGGAAGGATCCCTAACGATTGACTCGTTCTTCTATTAAACATCAACAGATTCTGTGTAACAGGCGCAAGCGGCGGTGAACCGAAAGCTTGCCAAGTAGTTGAGGATAGAACACTAACAGACACGCCTTCGTCTATAATGGTGCTGGGTACAACCAGACCAAAGGCCTGTACAATTATCTCGAAAGGCACATAAGACGGAAGGTGGTATCCCGCAAATCGATTCCAATCAAAGGAAGCAACTAAACTACTCGGAGGGGCTACCTTCGAAATAAGATGGTCTTCCCCTGGTGTTATGGAAGAAGAAGGAGCATCCTCCACGACCTCCATCTCGAAGGCGGGAGGGGTATCCTCCGAGACCTCTATCACGGGAGGTGGAGGAGCAATTTCTTGAGGTATAGGGACAGGAGAATCTTTCTCCAAGTCCGAGGAATCTGAAGAAACAAGAAGAACTTGAGGGATGTGAGGCCCACTCTCAACGGAAAAGACCTGGTGCATCGTAGACGGGGCCAGTTCAACCGATCCCACGACCAATGGTTGGTCAGGAACAGATTCTTGAATTTGAATTTCCGAGGGAGTGGGATCGACCAAGGATGACTCTTGACCAATCATAGGATCAACTGGTGGAGGACTCAAAGAAATCTGTTTATAACCAGCCGGGAGGCGTGGTGTAGGAACAATTGAGTTGTCCAAAACTCGCTTGGCTTCATCCATATAAGGACAAAGGTGAATGGCATGATGCCCTTCACACAACTTACAGGGATTGGTAATCTTACCCTGTTTCTTAGGAGCCTTACCAACACCAGTTGAAGAAGTGCCCCCAACTTGACTCCCGGAAGCCAAAGGCAACGGCGGGCGACCGTTGGACCATGCTTCAAGCACCTTGGGAATGCCAGGGCAGTCTCAAAGAAGATGGTTTCCTATGCACAACATGCAAGGGAACTTGACTTTCCGTGGAGGGTTGGAAGGTTTATCAAGAGGAGGTGTTTCAGAAACAGTAGCTGCACTTTTAGCCTCTCGCTTATCAGACTTCTTCTTCTTTGTCTTCTTATTCTTCTTCTTAGCCACCTGGTTACTCGAATCCAAACTTTCACCAGGCGAAGTAGAAGAGGAGGACGCAGAAACAGGCGAAGAAGGGGAGAGGTCCACCTTGGAATCAACATGATGTTGTTCAGGTGGAGGAGACGGTTGAACAATAGCTGAGCCATTCGGGACCACAGAGGTTGAGAACAACCAAACATGCAACCCAACAGTTAACCCAGGAAGGGACAACGTTGCCATATAAGGAGCACCAACATTTCCAAAAGGAGGAAAAGGACAGGATTCCCATCGGAGGGGATTCCTTGGTTGGTGAACTCCGGAAAAGTTGCCATCAGAAACGATCTTCAGAACAACACCCTAAGGAAACTAACTTTCACCAGGAATATTTCGTGGGCAGTTAATTTTTAAAACATTGAAACAAAACTCTACCGTTTCATATTTTAAGAGTCGAGAAACAGGCAAAAGGTGACTCTATCACTTTCAGATTGGAAACAAGCGTGAAAGGACAAGCGCTTGATGATCCTTTTCAAATTTAAAGAGTCAGAAAAGATCGAAATTACTACTCGGGAATGCTAGGCAAAGGGTGTACCAAATAATCGTGAACTGCAATATACACCTTGGTTTCAAAATGAAAGAGAAATCAACCAAGGACTTAATGTACGTGCAGGCAATCTCCACAGGAATCACATATAGGTGTATCATGGATATAGGGCGGGACTAAACTTCCTGGACACTTGATAAACCTGTTGAGGTCTCCCTTTATATATGTGACGGTACGGGGAGCACAAGTCCATACTAGTGTTGTCTAAAGCCAGGAGGCGAACGACAGCTACTAGGTTTAAAGACGCCGGAACACGTCTCTAGCCTAGACCTCTAAATATTTCGTTAATGTTTGATACTTCCTTAGGTTACTTGAATAAATTTTGTATGAATTGATCTTCAATTATGTTTGATTTTAAAATTTACCGTATGTTATATGACAAGCTCCTATATGATATATGCGGCTATATGAAAAAATATCTTTCAATTCGATGAATCTTATCTGAATTAAGGAAGAGCTTAGTGTGATAAAAAACAAGCAATATTGAAAACATTTCTGACTAGATGACTCTCACTATCCAAAAGTAATTCCAAACATTCAACGATGTGAATAATGCAATGTAATCTATGCAAAATCCTCTTTTCCGAAAACTATGAAAATGTAATCTATGCACAATTTCCTTTTTATTTTCAAATGATAAGAATGCACTCAATCCATTTTTTGATGAAATGAGAATCTACTTAATGCATGCTTTTAATAAAAGAGAATGCAATCAAAGTGGTTTCTAGTTTTCGATCATTAAACAATGTGATCTAAGTCTAATGATAAATCTCAAAAACACTTTTCAATGCAATGTGATCTAATGCATTTTAACAAAAAGAACACTTTGAGATGAAAAATAAATAAACGCAAATCTTCTTAATGAAGGATGAATGCAAAAGGGATGCAAACAAACACTAAGAATGTAATCGTTGCTTCAAACACTTGTAACGAAATCCCTCAAAAGGCGACAAAACATATGAGGTCAAACACAAAGAGGACTTCCAAAGAAAGAGATTAAAACAAGGCATTCATTCCCTTTTACATCAAGAAATCATGGAAAGAAGACATTTCAAACAATGAGCAATGCAATCTATGCTCATATAGAGAAAAGACTGGAAGGGAAAGACACACTGGTGAAGGATTTAGGGAAAAAATCTCAATTTTCACACACCACAGAATATCACTCGACTTTGTCATTGACAACTGGCATGCTGACAAGCGCCTTTCTCCTTAGCTACGCCAATGCCCAATTGGTACGGGTTGCTAGCGACAACAAGCGCCAACGCACGAAAATGAAAAAACAAAGAATTTCTCCCAACCAAGACCCAGACTCACCACTTCAACGAGAATCCAAAACAAATGATCCGGAGTGGATATTGGCGGCCACCCACCTGTTGTCCACTTGAGGCCCTACCATTGTCTCTTTCATTTTTTAGTTTTGGCATAACTTACTATTTTTAGTAGTTTTTTGGGTCTGAAATTGGGAGTCGTTTTGGGGAAGGCCTATGGCCATGGTGCCTGGGCCTCGCGCCTCGCAATATCAGATATGTTCATTTCTGGGATGATATTCATGGAAGAATTGTAGTCCTCGGATAGAGCTTTCTAATGATGTATCATGTGCGTCAAGCGGAGATAGTATGCCAAAGTTACGTCCCTGGGAAGTTGAAACACCAATTTACCCAAACGGGGCCCATAGTTTTGGCGCTTCATCTCCTAAGGTTAGGTTTTTGGGATGTTTAGGGTTCTCCATTGTTTCTCAATAATAAATAGGCCCTCGAGCCTCATTGTAACTCAGTTCAGAGGCCTGTAGCCGCCACATCTCTTCTCAGAGATAGCTACCAGTGCCCTAGCTAGTTTTATTTCCATTCTGTCTGTAAGCAAATTTCGGTTCTTTGATATTAATGAAATGAAGTGTTATTTCCGCTGCATCTCTGTATTTATGTTTATATGTTTATTCTATTGCGTTCCTGCATAAATCCGGATCAGTGGTATCAGAGCGGTCTACTTTTTCTCGATCCTTCTTTGCATGTCCCCAACGAGGTCGGGGTATAAGGAGCTAGGGCTTGATCTGGTGGAACCTTTGCAAGATCAGCCTCGCAAACCTCGACGAACGCCCATGGGGGACGAAAAGAAAGATGAGGGAGCAGGAGATCCTATCAAAATATTGCTCGAGGAGGCCCTCGAAAGACAAAGGAACGTGATGATGGATAACTTTGCTCATATCCTTCATGACCTTGCTTAGCGGCGCATACTGCATCCGCGGCCACTACGGAATGCGACCTCTTTTAAGAGTACAAGTAAATTTCGGCATTCCTATATTTTAGGGTCAAATATATGCGAGATGCCGTAGATAGATGGTTGAATCTATTAGAAGGATATTTCTCTGTTCATGACTTTCGGACTTGAGAAGATTATTTTGCCTCTCAAGCTACCCATGTTGGTGGGGAAACCTACGCTGAGAACAAGGACCATCAGGACAAAACCCTCTCTGTTCTCGGCCGTACCAACTTGGAATTGTCCCTGAGGCAGTCAAGGAAAAATGCTATCAGGTATGGGAGAGGAGATGATTATCGTATTACAATGGACCTGCTGACAACAAAAGGGATCCAGATGTTCTGGTAATGATCTGTTCCATACCTGCCACAGGGATTGGGTATCAAAGATTCAGAGAAACATCTGGTGCTAAAGTATCGCATTTGTCTGCACAGATACATTCAGGAGGAAATGGAGTTCCTCGCTCTAATCTCTACTCACTTAGTCACCAGAGTGACCTCTGGGTATGCCAAGATTAGAGCGAAGATCTATGAGCAAGAACTTTGGATTCGAATCAAAAGCAAGGAAAAGGTGCGGTTAAACATGAGAACAAGGGCAGAGCCAAGGCATGGTGGCTAAAGACAACCCATCAAATCCACAAGAAAGAACGGCATAGAAGCCCTGAAGGACACAGGAAGTGGTGTGGGTGCCATGGAAGCTCCACTCACAGCCCTATGATGAGTGTAGGGGCCAACAGTCGTAGTGGCCGGACTCGACCAGTAAAAGGCATGCTCGACTCCAAATCGAGGTACACGAAAGGGGAATGAAAAAGGGAAGCAGATTATTGATGCGGGAGCCAATGCCTACTTGTGCCAAGGGAAATATCAGAAAGGAAGGCAGGAAGATCCAGAGGAGGAGGAACGTCTCTTCCACTCCCAGATGTGGGTAAAGGGCTCCCCTGTACAGTTCATTGTCGACAATGGGAGCCAAAAGAACCTCATTTCAGCAGACGCCGTGAAGCGGTTGGGCTTGCGACCACAGCTCACCCACATCCATACACCATCGGGTGGCTTCACCAAGGACAAGATCTCTGCATCAGCCAGCAGTGTCGCCTTCCCTATAGCATCAAGCCCTTCCTGGATGAGGTATATGTGATGTTGCTCCTTGATGTTTCGATGTATTGTGGGAAAACCCTTAGCAGCCAAAGCGTCATGCTATGTGAGTCTCGACCTCGTCTTTGTTATTATTGCCGGAAATAAGTTGTACAGGATACCAGAGGTACCACCTCCTGCTGCTATCTCTTTGGTTACTGCAAAACAATGCAGTAAGCTCATTTCCCAAACCAGGAAATTCGTTTTCCTGATGATCCGCCCCCAGGGCAAGAAGAAGACTGTGGCCACGACCTCCAGACAGGGCCCCTCTGCACGACAGCAACAAATGGATAAGGTCGTGGAGGAGTACGGGGACATCTTCACCTCACCCACAGGGGTTCCTCTGCACTGCCAGGTCAAGCACCCGATTGATCTGACCCCAGGTGCGCCTCTACCCAATGGACCGATCTATCGACGCTCTGTTCTGGAAAATGATGAAATCAAGAGGCAGATTCAGGAGCTGTTGCAGAAAGGTCACATCAGACCAAGTTCATCGCCCTGTGGGAGCCCGATCGTGTTGGTACAGAAGAAGGATGGGGCGTGGAGACTCTGTATTGACTATCGGGCGCTGAACAAGATCACTGTCCGGAATAGGTACCCAATCCCACGGATTGATGACCTTCTGGACCAACTCAAAGGTGCAAAATATTTCAGCAAGATCGACCTGAAGTCTGGGTATCACCGGAGTCCCAGATTGAACCCTCCCGATGTGTGGAAGCGCCTTCAAAGCCAAGGGAGAGGCCTTTTTGAATGTTAGTCATACTGGTTTGACGAATGCTCGCAACCTTCTGTGAGGATAGTGGGCGACATCTTCTGGCGTTGCTGCAGCATCATTTGTAGTGGTGCTGCTGGATAAACATTCTGATCTTCAGCAAGACTTGGGAAGAGCACCTTCACCACATCCGACAAGTCCTCCAAACACTATGGCAACACAAGTTGTGTGCCAATTTGGAGAAGTGCACGTTTGGCATGACCCAGGTTCAATATCTGGGATACATTATTGATGAAAGGGGGTGCATGTGGATCCAGCCAAGATCCAAGTCATTCGGGATTGGCCAGCCCCGACTACTATAACAGAGCTTCGCAGCTTTCTGGGTCTTGCTAATTTCTACCGTAGATTCGTGCTGGGATTCTCTCATATCACTTGGCCCTTAAGTCAAGTCACCAAAGGAGGAGCGAGAGCAAAATTCTTTTGGTCGGAACCTCAACAGAAGGCATTCAAAGAATTGAAAAATCGCCTCTGTTCTGCCCCAGTGCTCACCTTACCAGACTTGCAGCAGCCATTTGAGATCGAGACAGATGCCTCTGACTATGCTATTGGGGCAGTTCTTACTCAACAGGGACATCCAGTGGCATATCACGGTGAGACATTGTCTGAGACAGTTCGCAAGTATCCCACCTATGACAAAGAAATGTATTCCATTGTGCAAGCCTGTCGACAATGGAAGCATTACATTTTGGGGAAGGAAACAATCATCCACACGGACCACCGGCCCCTGCAGTTCATACAGACACAAGGGAAGTTGCAGAATGATCGCCATCAGAAGTGGTCCACATATCTGCAACAGTTTCATTTGAACATCTAGTACAAGAAGGGTAGCACCAATAATGTTGCAGACTGCCTCAGCCGACCACCGATCGTGGCGCTCACCACCGTGCTCAACTCTTGTGGGCACGAGACTTCTGATTGGCCGCTTCTCTATGAGAGTGACCCAGAATTCGGCCACACTTACAAGGAACTCTTGGGGGGCACGCAAGTTCCAAATTTTCACCTCCAAGATGCACTTTTATGTCACATGGGACACCTTTGTGTTCCTTCAAGCGAGCGTGCCAAGATGATATGGGAAGCACACTACAGTCGAGTCGCTGGGCATTTCGGGGTCGAGAAAACAGTAGCAATACTACAGAAGTATTTCTATTGGCCGAACCTTCGAAAGGATGTCAAGAAGCACATTAGATCCTGCACTGCTTGTGCCATTGCCAAACCGACCATCAAGAAGCAAGGCCTATATACTCCACTACCTACCCCTAGTCGACCGTGGGAATCCATCTCCATGGATTACATGTCGGGCTTGCCTTCTACTAAGAATGGAAATGACTGTGTTTTCGTGGTCGTTGACAGATTCTCGAAGATGGCCATCATGGCGGCCTGTAAGAAGAATATCACAGCAGAAGCCACCGCTAAACTCTTCTTTGAACGAGTGTGGGTGCACTTTGGGATCCCACAGTCTATCATATCAGATCGGGATAGCAGGTTCCTCAGCACATTTTGGTCCAGCCTCTGGTCGATGTTGGATACCAAGCTCACCAAGTCCACAGCTTTCCATCCCCAAACAAATGGCCAGACAGAGGTTGTCAACAGAATGATTGTACACATTCTGCGCATGTAAAATTCAAAGCATCCATGCACATGGGACGAGAGCCTCCCCTATGTAAAACATAGTTATAATCGGGCTCTCCACAGTTCAATCGGCCATAGCCCCTTTCAGGTGGGCTTGGGATTCCAGCCACTATGTCCCATTGACGTAGCCATGCCATTTGCAGCTGCTCAGGCCAATTCAACTCATGTCCAGTCTGAAGTTGACAAAGCTAGTAGCTTCATCGAGTGCATTCAACACATCCGCCAACAGGTTCATGATATATTGGACAGAGCCAATGCCAAGTACAAGCAACGCCATGATCAACACCGGGTGCCACACAACTTCCAGGTGGGTGACAAAGTATGGCTACATTTGCAGAAGGAGCGCCTCACTGGACCCCACCGCAAGCTTCGCCCGCTCCGATACGGGCCGTACACCATCACCAAGGCTGTAGGGAACAATTCCTTCGAGCTTAGTATTCCTCCATTCCTTGGTCTGCACCCAGTCTTCAATGTGGATCGCCTTCGTCCTTACTTCCCACCTCTACTGGACACCTCGGACATTGCAGAACAACTCACACCAACTGAGTTAAATCCAGACTGCATGGAACAGGCCACCACAGATTGCATCATGGACATGCAAATCAAAAACACTCGCCAGCAGAAGATCCAACTATATCGGGTTGTCAAAGCTGGCCAACTCCTGCACCAAGGAAAGTGGTTCACCAGGGACCAAGTTCAGCAGAAATTTCCTCATCTCATGGAGGAACTTAACGCAATGGGGACCATTGCTTCCTAAGGGGGAGGAATGATCCAGGTGGATATTGGTGGCCACCCGCCTATTCCACTTGGGCCCCCACCATTGTCTCTTTCAGTTTTTCAATTTCGGCATAACTTACTATTTTTAGCAGTTTTTCGGGTCCTGAACTTTCGGAGCCGTTTTGAGGCCCTAAACGACGTTTTTTGGGTATCATTTTACCAACGAATTTCATGGAATGAAATTCGTCCCCAAAGTTGTGGTCCTCGGACAGAGATTTCTAATGATGTATCATGTGCGTCAAACGGAGATAGTAGGCCAAAGTTACGTCCCTGGGAAGTTGAAACACCAATTTACCCAAACGGGGCCCATAGTTTTGGCGCTTCATCTCCTAGGGGTTAGGTTTTTGGATGTTTAGGGTTCTCCATTGTTTCTCAATAATAAATAGGCCCCTGAGCCTCATTATAACTCAGTTCAGAGGCCTGTAGCCGCCACATCTCTTCTCAGAGATAGCTACCAGCGCCCTAGCTAGTTTTATTTCCATTCTGTCTGTAAGCAAATTTCAGTTCTTTGATATTAATGAAATGAAGTGTTATTTCCGCTGCATCTCTGTATTTATGGTTATATGTTTATTCTGTTGCGTTCTTGCATAAATCTGGATCAGTGGTATCAGAGTGGTCTGCTTTTTCTCGATCCTTCTTTGCATGTCCCCAACGAGGTCGGGGTATAAGGAGCTAGGGCTCGATCTGGTGGAACCTTTGCAAGATCAGCCTCGCAAACCTCGACGGACGCCCATGGGGGACGGAAAGAAAGATGAGGAAGCAGGAGATCCTATCAAAATATTGCTCGAGGAGGCCCTCGAAAGACAAAGGAACGTGATGATGGATAACTTTGCTCAGATCCTTCAACGGCTACCCACCGGCGGCGCATCTACATCCAGCAGCCACTCTGGAGGCGCGACTCCTTTTAAGGTACAAGTAAATTTTGACATTCCCATATTTGAGGGTCAAATAGACGCAGATGCTGTAGATAAATGGTTGAATCTGTTAGAAGGATATTTCTCAGTTCATGACTTTTCAGACCGGGAGAAGATTATTTTGCACTCCTCAAAGCTACCCCCCATGTTAAGGACTGGTGGGAAACCTACTGTGAGAACAAGGACCAGACAGAACCCTCTCTGTTCTCGGCCGTACCAACTTGGAATTCTTTCCGAGACACCGTCAAGGAACAGTACTATCCCGTGGGGAGCTATGAGGACAAGTACATACAATGGACCACGGTGCGACAACAAAGGGATCAAGATGTGCACGAGCTGACGAATCTGTTCCATACCCTGCGCACAAAGTTGGGTATCAAAGATTCAGAGAAACATTTGGTGCTAAAGTATCGCGGTTGTCTGCACAGATACATTCAGGAGGAAATGGAGTTCCTCGACATCTCCTCGCTTGGTACGGCATACCGGTATGCTGCCAAGATTGAGCAGAAATTCAAAGAGAAGAAGCGAGACTTTGGATCTGTGAATCAAAAGCAAGGAAAAGGTGCTTCCAAACCGCAGAACAAAGGACAGAGCATGGCGGCTAAAGACAACCCGTCAAAGCCACAAGAAAAGAACAACACCGTAAAGCCAAAGAAGGACACGGGGAAGTGGTGTGAGTTCCATAAGAGCTCCACTCACAACACAAGTGAGTGTCGGGCCAAGCAGTCGCTAGTGGCCGAGATGAGGGCTTCTGAGTCAGATGCATGCTCTGACTCCGAATCAGAACCTGAAAAGGGGAATGAAAAAGGAAAACAGATTATTGATGCGGAGCCCAACGCCACTGTTGCCACTACAAAGGTCCAGAAGGAGGAACCGGAAGATCCAGAGGAGGAGGAACGTCTCTTCCACTCCCAGATGTGGGTAAAGGGCTCCCCTGTACGGTTCATTGTCGACAATGGGAGCCAAAAGAACCTCATTTCAGCAGACGCCGTGAAGCGGTTGGGCTTGCCGACCACAGCTCACCCACATCCATACACCATCGGGTGGCTTCACCAAGGGCGAGATCTCCGCGTCAGCCAGCAGTGCCGCCTTCCCTATAGCATCAAGCCCTTCACGGATGAGGTATTATGTGACGTTGCTCCTATTGATGTTTATGATGTATTATTAGGACAACCATACTTGTGGAAGCGTCATGCTGTGTATGAGTCTCGACCTCGTGCTGTTATTATTACTTTGGGAAATAAGTTGTACGGGATACCATAGGTACCACCGCCTCCCACTATCTCTTTGGTTACCGCAAAACAATGCAGTAAGCTCATTTCCCAAACCAGGAAATTTTTTTTCCTGATGATCCGCCCCTAGGGCAAGAAGAAGATTGTGGCCATGACCTCCAGACATGGCTCCTCTGCACGACAAAAACAAATGGACAAGGTTGTAAAGGAGTACGAGGACATCTTTAACTCACCCATACGGGTGCCTCTACCTTTGTCGAATTCGAAACACCCGGCAGTCTTGCAGTGTTGTAGCTACCCAATGGACCGATCTATCGACGCTCTGTTCTGGAAAATGATGAAATCAAGAGGCAGATTCAGGAGCTGTTGCAGAAAGGTCACATCAGACCAAGTTCATCGCCTGTGGGAGCCCGATCGTGTTGGTACAGAAGAAGGATGGGACGTGGAGACTCTGTATTGACTATCGGGCGCTGAACAAGATCACTGTCCGGAATAGGTACCCAATCCCACGGATTGATGACCTTCTGGACCAACTCAAAGGTGCAAAATATTTCAGCAAGATCGACCTGAAGTCTGGGTATCACCGGGTACCAATTGAACCCTCGGATGTGTGGAAGACTGCCTTCAAAGCCAAGGAAGGCCTTTTTGAATGGTTGGTCATGCCTTTCGGGTTGACGAATGCTCCCGCAACCTTCATGAGGATGATGGACGACATCTTGCGGCCATTCACCAACTCATTTGTAGTGGTGTACTTGGATGACATTCTGATCTTCAGCCAGACTTGGGAAGAGCACCTTCACCATATCCGACAAGTCCTCCAAACACTGCGGCAACACAAGTTGTGTGCCAATTTGGAGAAGTGCACTTTTGGCATGACCCAGGTTCAATATCTGGGATACATTATAGATGAAAGGGAGGGTGCATGTGGATCCAGCCAAGATCCAAGTCATTTGGGATTGGCCAGCCCCAACCACTATAACAGAGCTTCGCAGCTTTCTGGGTCTTGCTAATTTCTACCATAGATTCGTGTTGGGATTCTCTCATATCACTTGGCCCTTGAGTCAAGTCACCAAGGGAGGAGCAAGAGCAAAATTATTTTGGTCGGAACCTCAACAGAAGGCATTCACAGAATTGAAAAATCACCTCTGTTCTTCCCCAGTGCTCACATTACCAGACTTGCAACAGCCATTTGAGCTCGAGATAGATGCCTCTGACTATGCTATTGGGGCAGTTCTTACTCAACAGGGACATCCAGTGGCATATCACAGTGAGACATTGTCTAAGACAGTTCGCAAGTATCCCACCTATGACAAAGAAATGTATTCCATTGTGCAAGCCTGTCGACAATGGAAACATTACATTTTGGGGAAGCAAAAAATCATCCACACAGACCACCGGCCCCTGCAGTTCATACAGACACAAGGGAAGTTGTAGAATTATCACCATCAGAAATGGTCCACATATCTGCAACAGTTTCATTTGAACATCAAGTACAAGAAGGGTAGCACCAATAATGTGGCAGACTGCCTCAGCCGACCACCGATCATGGCGCTCACCACCATGCTTAACTCTTGTGGGCACGAGACTTCTGATTGGCCGCTTCTCTATGAGAGTGACCTAGAATTCGGCCACACTTACAAGGCACTCTTGGGGGGTACGGAAGTTCCAAATTTTCACCTCCAAGATGCACTTTTATGTCACCTGGGACACCTTTGTGTTCCTTCAAGTTAGCGTGCCAAGATGATATGGGAAGCACACTACAGTCGATTCGCTGGGCATTTCGGGGTCGAGAAAACAGTAGCAATACTACAAAAGTATTTCTATTGGCCAAACCTTCTAAAGGATGTCAAGAAGCACATCAGATCCTGCACTACTTGTACCATTGCCAAACCGACCATCAAGAAGCAAGGTCTATATACTCCACTACCTACCCCTAGTCGACCTTGGGAGTCCATCTCCATGGATTACATGTCAGGCCTGCCTTCTACTAAGAATGGAAATGACTGTGTTTTCGTGGTCGTTGACAGATTCTCGAAGATGGCCATTATGGCGGCCTGTAAGAAGAATATCACAGCAGAAGCCACTGCTAAACTCTTCTTTGAACGAGAGTGGGTGCACTTTGGGATCCAACAGTATATCATATCAGATCGAGATAGCAGGTTCCTCAACACATTTTGGTCCAGCCTCTGGTCAATGTTGGACACAAAGCTCACCAAGTCCACAGCTTTCCATCCCCAAACAGATGGCCAGACAGAGGTCGTCAACAGAATGATTGTACACATTTTGCGCATGTACAATTCAAAGCATCCACACACATGGGACGAGAGCCTCCCTTATGTACAACATAGTTATAATCGGGCTCTCCACAGTTCAATCGGCCATAGCCCCTTTCAGGTGGGCTTGGGATTCCAGCCACTATGCCCCATTAACGTAGCCATGCCATTTGCAGCTGCTCAGGCCAATTCAGCTCATGTCCAGTCTGAAGTTGACAAAGCCAGTAGCTTCATCGAGCGCATTCAACACATCCGCCAACAGGTTCATGATATATTGGACAGAGCCAATGCCAAGTACAAGCAACGCCATGATCAACACCCGGTGCCACACAACTTCCAGGTGGGTGACAAAGTATGGCTACATTTGCAGAAAAACTCAACTGGACCCACATGAAAGCAGCAGCTTCCGTCACAGACCTTGTCACGAAAGGCATGGAACAATGCCATGAGCTTAGTATTCCTCCATTCCTCTTGATACGCACAGTCTTTCAATTCCCAGATAGCCTTTGTCATACTTCCCTCTCTACTAGACACCTCGGACATTGCGAAACAATCTCTCATGAGAGTTATTTGGTGCATGGAATAGGCAACCCTGGATTGTATCATGTGGGCGTACAAATCAAGAACACTGCTTAACGAGGAAGATCCAGCGTATCCGGGTTGTGGTACAGCTCACTCTGTACAAGGAGAGTGGGATACGGTGACCAATTCACAATGAAATTTCCTCATCTCATGGAGGAACTTAACGCAATGTCAGGACCATTGCTAGGGAAGGGCCAGTCGGTGGATATTGGTGGCCACCCGCCTATTCCACTTGGGCCCCCACCATTGTCTCTTTCAGTGTTTCAGTTTCGGCATAACTTACTATTTTTAGCAGTTTTTCGGGTCCTGAACTTCCGGAGCCGTTTTGAGGCCCTAAACGAAGTTTTTTGGGCATCTTTCCTCCAACGAATATCATTCTGTTTTGGAATGATATTTGTGGTGAAAGTTGTAGTCCTCAGATAGAGCTTTCTAATGATGTATCATGTGCGTCAAACGAAGATAGTATGCCAAAGTTACGTCCCTGGGAAGTTGAAACACCAATTTACCCAAACGGGGCCCATAGTTTTGGCGCTTCATCTCCTAGGGTTAGGTTTTTGGGAGTTTTAGGGTTCTCCATTGTTTCTCAATAATAAATAGGCCCTCGCGCCTCATTGTAAAGCAGTTCAGAGGTCTGTAGCCACCACATCTCTTCTCAGAGATTCGCTACCAGCACCCTAGCTATTTTATTTCCATTATGTCTGTAAGCATCTTTCGGTTATTTGATATTAATGAAATGAAGTGTTATTTCCGCTGCATCTCTGTATTTATGGTTATGTGTTTATTCTGTTGCGTTCCTGCATAAATCCGGATCAGTGGTATCAGAGCGGTCTGCTTTTTCTCGATCCTTTTTTGCATGTCCCCAACGAGGTCAGGGTATAAGGAGCTAGGGCTTGATCTGGTGGAACCTTTGCAAGATCAGCCTCACAAACCTCGATGGACGCCCATGGGGGATGAAAAGAAAGATGAGGGAGCAGGAGATCCTATCAAAATATTGCTCGAGGAGGCCCTCGAAAAACAAAGGAACGTGATGATGGATAACTTTGCTCAGATCCTTCAACGGCTGCCCACCGGCAGCGCATCTGCATCCAGCAGCCACTCTGGAGGTGCGAATCCTTTTAAGGTACAAGTAAATTTTGACATTCCCATATTTGAGGGTCAAATAGACGCAGATGCCGTAGATAGATGGTTGAATCTATTAGAAGGATATTTCTCTGTTCATGACTTTTCAGACCGGGAGATGATTATTTTTGCACTCCTCAAAGCTACCCCCCATGTTAAGGACTGGTGGGAAACCTACTGTGAGAACAAGGACCAGACAGAACCCTCTCTGTTCTCGGCCGTACCAACTTGGAATTCTTTCCGAGACGCCGTCAAGGAACAATACTATCCTGTGGGGAGCTATGAGGACAAGTACATCCAATGGACCACGCTGCGACAACAAAGGGATCAAGATGTGCACGAGCTGACGAATCTGTTCCATACCCTGCGCACAAAGTTGGGTATCAAAGATTCAGAGAAACATTTGGTGCTAAAGTATCGCAGTTGTCTGCACAGATACATTCAGGAGGAAATGGAGTTCCTCGACATCTCCTCGCTTGGTACGGCATACCGGTATGCTGCCAAGATTGAGCAGAAATTCAAACAGAAGAAGCGAGACTTTGGATCTGCGAATCAA
The DNA here is from genome assembly GCA_034641835.2 of Pinus albicaulis. Classification (NCBI taxonomy): domain Eukaryota; kingdom Viridiplantae; phylum Streptophyta; class Pinopsida; order Pinales; family Pinaceae; genus Pinus; species Pinus albicaulis. The sequence goes on along the minus strand of CM076581.1, from coordinate 84,801,860 downwards.
AAGCAAGGAAAAGGTGCTTCCAAACCGCAAAACAAAGGACAGAGCATGGAGGCTAAAGACAACCCATCAAAGCCACAAGACAAGAACAACACCGTAAAGCCAAAGAAGGACACGGGAAAGTGGTGTGAGTTCCATAAGAGCTCCACTCACAACACAAGTGAGTGTCGGGCCAAGCAGTCGCTAGTGGCCGAGATGAGGGCTTCTGAGTCAGATGCATGCTCCGAATCCGAATCAGAACCTAAAAAGGGGAATGAAAAAGGGAAACAGATTATTGATGCGGAGCCCAATGCCACTGTTGCCACTACAAAGATCCAGAATGAGGAACCGAAAGATCCAGAGGAGGAGGAACGTCTCTTCCACTCCCAGATGTGGGTAAAGGGCTCCCCTGTACAGTTCATTGTCGACAATGGGAGCCAAAAGAACCTCATTTCAGCAGACGCCGTGAAGCGGTTGGGCTTGCCGACCGCAGCTCACCCACATCCATACACCATCGGGTGGCTTCACCAAGGACGAGATCTCCGCGTCAGCCAGCAGTGCCGCCTTCCCTATAGCATCAGGCCCTTCACGGATGAGGTATTATGTGACGTTGCTCCTATTGATGTTTCTGATGTATTATTAGGACAACCATACTTGTGGAAGCGTCATGCTGTGTATGAGTCTCGACCTCGTGCTGTTATTATTACTTTGGGAAATAGGTTGTACAGGATACCAGAGGTACCACCTCCTACGGCTATCTCTTTGGTTACTGCAAAACAATGCAGTAAGCTCATTTCCCAAACCAGGAAATTCGTTTTCCTGATGATCCGCCCCCAGGGCAAGAAGAAGACTGTGGCCACGACCTCCAGACAGGGCCCCTCTGCACGACAACAGCAAATGGATAAGGTTGTGGAGGAGTACGGGGACATCTTCACCTCACCCACAGGGGTTCCTCTGCACTGTCAGGTCAAGCACCCGATTGATCTGACCCCAGGTGTGCCACTACCCAATGGACTGATCTATCGGCACTCTGTTCTAGAGAATGATGAAATCAAGAGGCAGATTCAGGAGCTGTTGCAGAAATTTCACATCAGACCAAGTTCATCGCCGTGTGGGAGCCCGATCGTGTTGGTATAGAAGAAGGATGGGACATGGAGACTCTGTATTGACTATCGGGCGCTGAACAAGATCACTGTCAGGAATAGGTACCCAATCCCATGGATTAACGACCTTCTAGACCAACTCAAAGGTGCAAAATATTTCAGCAAGATCGACCTAAAGTCTGGGTATCACCAGGTACTTATTGAACCCTCTGATGTGTGGAAGACTACCTTGAAAGCCAAGGAAGGCCTTTTTGAATGGCTGGTCATG
>CM076581.1:84784158-84800413 GCA_034641835.2 Pinus albicaulis | reverse complement strand
TCTTTATAGAATTCATCAAATTCTTTTGAGGTGAATTCTCCTCCTCTATCCATTCTAAGACATCTATTCTTAGAATCTTTCTCATTCACAATGAGAGCCTTAAGGTTCTTAAAACATTCAAATGCTTCGGATTTATATTTTATGAAATATATCCACATCATTCTAGTATAGTCATCAACAAATAGAGCAAAGTACCTTTCACCTTGAAGAGCTGGAGTTCTAGCTGGCCCACACAAATTTGCATGAATGATTTCCAAAGGTTTTGCTGTTGAGAACTCCTTAGTTTTGTGGCTAGTTCTGGTTTGCTTTCCATGTTGGCATGGGCCCACATACAACTTGATTTGGTTTGCACATTTTTGGAATATCCCTTACTGCATTAATTTTGCTGATGTTGACTAGGTTATCAAAACTTGTATGCCCCAATCGCTTGTGCCATAACCAACTTTCATCTGTTTGACTTAAGTAACATTTATCTTCTTGGATTCTACTGAGAATGTAAACATTATTTGGTGTTCTTACTCCTTTCGCCACAACTTCTCCCGAGGATGAGTCTCTTATTTCACAATTTTTTGTACTAAAGACAACATTATGTCCTTGGTCACAAATCTGGCTAACACTTAAGAGATTGTGTTTGAGCCCTTCTACCAGCAAGGTATTTTGAGCCTTTCCTAGTCCATTGACAAGGGTAGCAGTTCCTTTTCCAATGATTTTAGCAGATCCACTTCGAAAGGATACATTTCCATTTTTCTTGTTCAATGAGATAAACATCTTTTGGTCACCTGTCATATGTCTTGAGCATCCACTATCCATGAACCAATGATTTTCTTCACTATGAGCACATAGAGCTAGGCGACATTTATCAGTTTTGAGATTCTCCCTTTTGAGAGGGGAATTTTGTTCATTATGATCATAATTATCACATAATGAGCAAGACAGATCAAACTTAGCCAAAGGATCAAAGGAATTGTAAGTTTTGATTTGTCCTTGCTCTTTAGGACCACGTAGTTGGTTTGTTTCATCATTCAATCTTGGTGCTTCATTCTTATGAGCCTTGCAATGCTTAGCTTGATGCCCAAAGTTTTTACAATTGCAACAATGCCCAAGAAAAATAGTTTGATACCTGTTGTAGTATCCATAGCTTGAACCAACATTTTTCCTTGAAGTTGCTCTTTCTTCAATTCTTGGTTTTGAGATGGGACTTTGTTCCTGACGAGATGACTTTTCTTCTTTTCGATGGAAAGAGAGTACATCAACATAGCTTTTGGCATTATTTTTGTACTTGATGATTCTCCTTTGAAACCGGACTTGTCATGTTGAGGTTTTTGAGTATTAAGAATGTTGTCAAGAAGCTTTGCCAACTCCTTTTAACTTGCTCTAATTCCTTTCTTAGAGATATTATTTCAGCTTCACATTTTTCATAGATTTCATCCTTCTCTTTTAGCTTAATGTTCAAGAAGTATTCCCTTCTTTTTGCTTCCTCTCTTTCTATTTTGAGAGAAATTATCTTCTTTTGTAGATTCTCATTTTCTTCAATGGCACTTATTAGCAAACTATCCATGTTTTTTTCATCTTCTAGTTCTGAGTCATCATCATTTGTAAATGCCATGAATAACGTTTCTCTGCTTCCAACATAATTACTTTCCTCATTTGATTCATCATCACTTTCTTTGTAATGACACACATTTCTAGTTGATTTCTTTTTTATGACTACAAATTCATCTTCATCAGACTCATCTTGTTTGGAGAAGAAGTTCTTCTTATTAAACCCTTTCTTTTTGTACACCATACTTTTAGAGTCCTTTTCATCATCACTATCATGTTTGAGGACATTTTGCAGCATAATGACCTATTCTTTCACAATTGAAACAAATAAGAGGGTACTTACCTTTTAGCTTAGATCCCCTTTTTAGTCTTCGTACAAATTGAGCTAACTCGTTTTCAGTATCAGATTCATTGTTGTTGCAATTCCATCCTTTTCCTTCTTTTGTAGATCTTGAGGCTTTGAAAGCTACTTCTTTGAAATTTGAGCTCCCTTTCCTCATCTCATAGGCAATAAGAATTCCATGAAGTTCATCCATCTTGAGAGTATCTAGGTCCTTCATTTCTTCTATGGCACTTACTTTGAAGTCAAATCTGTCAGGAAGCGATCTCATGATTTTTTGAACAATGGTGCTTTCTTCAATATTTTGTCCTAGTCCTTTAAGGGAGTTAACCACTTTAGCTACTCAGAGGAAGTATGATGCAATATCTTCTTCATCATCCATTTTCAGACTTTCGAATTGTCTTTTATAGGTTTGAAGCTTTGCCTTCTTAACTTTGGAGTCCCCATCATATAGAGAAACCAACTTATCTCATACTTCTTTCGCTGAGTCACAATTCATGACTTTCGTAAATTCGGAATCGGTAATTCCCTCTTCATATACAGGCCATGATTGCGCAATAGAGGCAAGGCAGTTAGTGTTGTGTTTTGAACCCGAGACTTGTTCAAAACCAAGCTAGATTGTGAGTAACTTCATGAGAGAGTACTGAGTACTTGTGAGGAGTATTGTACTTGTTTGGTTACTTGATTTCTCCATTATAATATACACAATAGCTGCGGGGTTTTCAGCTATAGGCTTTCCCCATACATTATGAGTTAATGTGTGATTGAATTGATGTGAGATTGCTTCTGTTATTTCCGCATGTGACAATTAATTGTAGAAGAAGGTTATGTGTTATGTATGCAATTCGAAATTGATATATGACCAGGTTAATCTTCAGTGAATAAGTGATTTATTCAGCTATTTTCTACACATCTAAAATTAATAATTTCATTAAGCCGTGATGAAATAAGGATGTTTCACTCCCCTCAAAATTTTCTATGCAGATAAAAAGGTAAATCAAGTGAAATCTTAATAGTGAAGTGAAGAAGCAATTTGAAATGATATTAATAAACCTTGTGACATCTGCCTTCACAGATAAAATATTTTTGAATGTTGAGCAACAGTTTTGAATAATTATCTTTGATGCAGCCTCTAGGGATAGCATTGTTAAGATCCATGTCTGTGTGCTCAAGCTTCATGAACTCTTTACACTGCTCCATATCAAATTTGAACCCCTTGAACCAGGTTTCTTGACCTCTTGGTATCTCTATTAAGACAACAATGACCTCTGGTGTGATAGACACACTTAGCATCCCTACTTTAGTGGTTGTTCCATTGAAATTCATAGAAAATTCCTTGGATACCTGTGTGTGACAGTCCTGCAACTTCTCACAAAACCGTAGGCAACCTGCTCTTCTGAATGCTTCCATCACTGTTGGGTCTTCAGTTATTGCCTTCATATCTTCAGGTTCATGCCTTAAGCATTGTCCTCCTCTATGTATTTTTCTTTCTTCTGCCATATTTTTCAGAGAACCTATCAGCCTCGCTTGATATGGATGTATCAGTCTCGCTTGAATAAATGTAACAGCAGCCTCGCTTGAAATGGATATAATAAACCTTTGTAAGAACTAGCCACAGTTTTGGCTTGATACTTAGAGCTCAGACATTACAAATGAAGGAAAAATATAATGAGAATGACTAATTAGGAAAGAATTTGAATTTAAAATGTCCTTTCATAACTGAAAATGATGACTCACTCATACTTAAACTGACCATGATGACTGCAAACGTGGGTGTGTACTTCGATTTCATCATTACATGACTCAACATGCCACTATCCTACCCTTTCCCAATGGTTTCTAACATTTTCTAAATCAACTGACAAGACAATTACAAAACCGTGCTTTCGTAGTGCCTGTAGTGTAATTTTTGTTGTTTGCGCTACGAAACTATCAACGCTTTCGTAGCACAAAGTGAATTTTTTCAACGGGTGGCACTACGAAACTGTGGTTTCTTGGCTAATTGGGTAGTTTTGATGCAAAAACTTTGGGAAATGAAATGAATCCTAAAATTATGAAAGACTTGACATGAAAAACCTTTAAAATGAGTTTGTTTAAACACTAGGGTAGGCTCAAACTTAAAAATTTAATACTTCCCTTGGTCAAACTCAAGAAATGACTCCTATGACCCTATTTCGACCCATGATCATAAGTAATCTTATCATAATGATGTTTTGAATTTTTTTTTAAGTGATAACAGGCCCTTTCTTCATGTAAATAGGGTGCATACCTCAATAAAGCAATAAAATTGGTAATGAACTCATCCATAGTTAGCTGTCCCAGGCGTAAATCATGGAATTCCTTGGATTTCTCATCATAGAAAAGTTCTGTCAAAAAATTATTCTTGAAGTATTTTTGGAAATCTTCCCAGTTAATCCTTTGTTCATCAACTTTTTGCACAATATTTACCTTCTCCCACCACAGAGTGGCCTTTCCCCGTAACTGGTAGATGGAAAATCACGCTCTGGGGTTGATATTATAATCATACACCTAGAAATATTTATTCATTTCAATAATCCAGGCTTCAACTACCTCCTCCTTTTCTCCATCATAGGTTGGTGGCTTGATTTTCTGAAACTCTCCTTGGATTTCTGTTTGTTGTTTCTTTGTCATTACTGGATCTTGGGAATCATCTCACTCTTCCTCATATTCACTCTTATGCCTCTCCTGGTGATGATTGCGTTGAGTATGACTCTCTGCTTGGTTATTTTCAACATACTATTGCTCCCTCTCATACTAAGCTTCATGATCAAGATTCAGTTGGTATGCCCTGTTATTCTGTTTATTAGAGATACTTTTCATAATTTTTCTTGTTCTTGGATTAACCTTACATTATCATTTCTCATTTTACCTATCTCCTTTTGCAACTGTCGCACAGTTTACAACAACTGTCTTGTTTGTTGTTGTTGTTGTTCTTCCATTAATCTGCTCAGGTGGTACTGACGGTTTGCATCCAGTTGTACCCACATTTTGAGGTTATCCCCTCCATATGACGCTTCAGGTCTTCCCGAAGATCTGGGTCCTCTCTGCATTTCACTTCTGGTTAATCTCCTTTTTATGTTCTTGATCCTTCTGACTTACTGCATACATCACACTTTCACACTCTCAGTTACCACGTAGCCACAGTTTTGGAACGTGGCTCTGATACCACTTGTAACATGTATCTCCAAAACTTAGACATAAATAAAAAAAATTCATATGCATACATGAATATCAACTTTATCGTTATAAAAGGATTAACAATACATCCTAAGAGACTCCATATGGTGTCATCTATTTATATAAACAAAACAATGATGCTATGAATAGCACTAAGGTATAAGACCATGGGTAAACATTATAGTTTTGGAAATGAATTAAACTATGATGTTATATACAGATACCTCTTAACATTATATTATGAGAGTTCACATATACATATACATTAAGGTTTGGAAGTAATGTTTGTGACAACTCAGGCTTATTTAAGATGGATTAAATGTCGACCACCATAAATTTTCAATTCGTAAGGATACAGTGCCATTGACCTTGGGGAATACTCTTGGCACAATATTTTTGTTTGGCATCCCGATGCAGGTCTGTCTTGAATGATCTGAGCCCTCCATTCATTCTCATCAAACGGTCGCAAGGCATCGTATTGATTTTTGGCTAACACTCCTCGATTATCTCGTGCTGGTCATCCTACCGTCCATCTCACCGGACGGTGGAAATTGCACATGGAAGGTTTTACCCTAACCAACTCCGGGATTCTGGAGTTTCACTGTCATTTTCACTCCTGGTTCAACTGTGTTGTTGGCTCCAGGGTTTTAGATGGGGTTTCTCAGTTTACTATGTTGATATGTCCTACTCTGTGGTTGGTTCTCTTCTGTGTTGCCTCATCAATGTCTTCTGCAACAGAATGGTTCCACTGGGTGCATTGGACTTCTGTTTCTCCTAACAGGTATCAAGCTTGCTCGACTGTTTGTATTTTCTGTGTTCTTTTCAAAGAGGTTATCTAGTTTAAATGAATTGAACTACGATGTTATATACATACACCTCTTAACATTATATTATGAGAGTTCACATATACATATACATTAAGGTTTGGAAGTAATGTTTGTGTAAGCTTAAGATGGATTAAATGTCGACCACCACAACTTTTCAATTCGTAAGGATACAATACCATTGACGTTGGGGAATAAACTTGGCACGAGATTGTTGTTTGGCATCCCGATGCAGGTCTGTCTTGAATGATATGAGCCCTCCATTCATTCTCATCATATAGTGGCAACGCATCACATTGATTTTTGGCTGGCACTCCTCGATTATCTCGCACTGGTCATCCTACCATCCATCTCACCCGACAGTGGAGATTGCACATGGAAGGTTTTACCCTAACCAACTCTAGTATTCTGGAGTTTCACTGTCATTTGCACTCCTGGTTCAACTGTGTTTTTGGCTCTAGGGTTTTAGATGGGATTTCTTAGTTTACTATGTTGATATGTCCTACTCTGTGGCTAGTTCTCTTCCGTGTTGCCTCGCCGATATCTTCTGCAACAGAATGGTTCCACTGGGTGCATTGGACTTCTATTTCTCCTAACAGGTATCAAGCTTGCTTGACTGTTTGTATTTTTTGTGTTCTTTTCAAAGAGGTTATCTAGTTCTTCCTGTGTGACTTCGCAAGGTTTTGTTGTTGGATAACAGGGTTTCACTCCCGAATCAATACGGGTAAGCGTCTGTTCTTATTATTTCATGTATTCTTTTCCAATTGTTTAGGTTTTCTCTCTGGAATCCTGCATACCAAGCGGTTCTTGGTCCTTGTAGGTCGCTTGCCGATAAAATCAACCCTTTCGCCCAACTGATAAAGTGAGCTATGTTTCACTCTTGATTATAAATGCCATCACTTAGCTCCAACAGTGAATGGCACAATTTTGATGTTTAATGCTTGTGAGGTTTTTAATGGACTTGGGCCATTTGTTTAAGTTGTAATTATGCCATAAGACATCACTATTTGAAAACAACTCCCCTAGCTGCCACTGTGTTCCCTGTTTAAGCCATTGGATCAAATGTTAGACAATTGAAATGTTTTAGGCCATTAGATCAAGTAAGTATTTTTATATATGTTTTTTATAATGTTAGTTTTTTTCTTTTTAATAAGTTAGATTTAATTTAGGTTTTGGTGACTTTTAAGTTAAATTGTTATTATTAAAAATTTGTTAGATTTTAACCTCAATTTTTTTAATAAAAATTAAATTAATAACTTAATAAAACTAGATTTAACATAAATTAGTTTAATGAATAAAAATAATTGTAAAATACATAATATAATGAACATTTTAACTACGTCAAAATACAATAAAAAATAAAAATAATAAAATAAAATAATGATAAACTATAAATACAGCCCATGGTATTGACCCATGGTATTCATGTGGAATGTAGTTTCTTTATAGGGGGAACTAAGATGGCCTAAATCAATCTTAACTCTGGATCTAAACTAATTATTTGATAAATTTATTTTTAAATGTTTATAACCATTATTCTTTTAAAATTTTACTTAATAAAATGTATCTAAATTTTCATACATCCAAATATACATATTTTTTCTTATTCTGTATTATAATATATATATATATATATATATAATAAAATTAAACTCCACAAAAACAAATAAATTTATATTACATGGATAAAAAACAATATAAAAAAAGGAAAGTAGCTATTTATATATTTAAATATTACATTTTTGTGCTACTATGCTCTCCAACAAAGTATGATAGACAGGTTGTAATGTCATGTTTAACATTTTGACTATGTCAAATTACACAAAATTATTTTTAAATGTTTATAACCATTATTATTTTAAAATTTTACTTAATAAAATGTATCTAAATTTTCATACATTCAAATATACATAGTTTTTCTTGTTATTTTTGTTACAACTATTTTATTATTCCAAAAATACATGGTTTTTTTTGTTATATATTATTTATGTTACAATTGTTTTATAATTCATGAGTATTATTTCTTAATATATAAAAAATTAAATTAATAATGAAATTTTTTAAAATATGTGATCCTTTTTAAATTATCAAATTATTTCACAGGACATGATTTATCTTGAGCAATAATGATGAATGTTCATAATTCTCATTTCTTAAATAACACTAAATTTACCTTTAAAGGGGTCCATAACAATTGTTTGTATCAAATTCAAGTATACAAAAGAAAGGAGACATGGTGAAGAGAAGCTTCCAACCTTACAAAAAGCCCTAAAAATCCATAACATTGAATGTATGAAATCCATTTTCCCTGTTACACGTAGAAGTGCAATGAAAAATATTGGAATTTGGAAAATGTCACGAAGCTTATCTCATGTTTCATTCATTTAGATATGAAGTATATGGAAGAAGAAAAGTAGGACAATGGATACTTATCAAGAATGTATGATTCTTTAGACGGAAATGACGTTGACAAGGCTATGGAGGACCAAATAACAGAATTAAAAATACAAGAGGACTCTTCAAAAAATGGGTTACTCAAGGATTTTGGAATCCAAATGAGCTACATTATCTCATTGATTCAAGCAAGCGCTCAAAAAGAGACAGACAATAGTGATTTGAATCAAAGTCAAGGATACAGAAGAAAGGAGACATGGTGAAGAGAAGCTTCCAACCTTACAACAAGCTCTAAAAAGGCATAATGTTGAATGTATGGAATCCATTTTCCGTGATACACATGAGAAGTGCAATGAAAAATCTTGGAATTTTGAAAATGTCACAAAGCTTATCTCATGTTCCATTCATTTAGATCTGAATTATATGAAAGAATAAAATCAGGACAATGGATACTTATCAAGAATGTATGATTCTTTAGAAGGAAATGACGTTGACAAGGCTATGGAGGACCAAATAGCATAATTAAAAACATAAGAGGACTCTTCAGAAAATTGGTTACTAAAGGATTTTGGAATCCAGATGAGCTACATTACCTCACTGATTCAAGCAATCGCTCAAAAGGAGACAGACAATAGTGATATAGAGACAATTTATTCATAAATAAGAGAAAGCTAGAATTATAACCCGAGATAGAGTTATGGGAAGAGAAACATTCCAATTGCAAGGAGGATTCAAAGTTACATGAGTAGTAGTTCACTCAACATAATTCTCCCCCGCTTATTCTAGAGGAGAAAGTTCCTACTACCTCATCAATTGAAGAAGGCCCACATGAGAAAATTAGAAGAGATTCCTCAATGTTATTTTCATTTGACATTCAGTCACTCTGCTACTTTTTTTCTAGTAGTCTCTTTACCTCTTCCCTTAAATTCAATGACTCAGAAAATAATAGACAAAAGACACTTACCTATTGCAATTGGTTGAAAAAAAAAGGTATCTCTAAAGGGCCACTTGGGGAGGAATCTATTATTTAAAGGATTGGGAAAATAATTTCATTTCAAAACAAAAATGTATTATCACTAGGGAAGGGAGTTATTACATTTAAAATTTGTTCCCATTCTTTTCACTACAAAATTTGATTGTTGCTTTTTTGATGGGAAAATAAATGATTTTTAAAAGGCACTAATGTCTTGAATTATGATCCTTAAAGAAGTCGCTAGATTCCCTGATTATGAGCTGATTTTTTATTTTTTCTTCTTAATTTTGGGTCTCCATGATGTTTGTTATTCTGATTGAGGTGAAAAGTTCCAAAGAAGTGGAATATTGGTCATTCAAAGAGGAATTATGGAAATATGATTGTAGATAATTTATTAATATAAATTATCTGAACTGAGATTAATTAATCATCCCCAAGGGTTAAAAAGGGCCCAAATGTCTCTTATCCATAAAATTGACGATTCAGATAACTCTATGCTCTATGTTCAAATGACAAGTGAAGGTGGATTTACCATACATAATTTTCTAAGTAGTCTCTTATGAAGTACAACATGTCATAGTGATAAGTTTTTATTCCATTAAATAATTCTATCTGTAGAGCAGAGTCAGAGTTCTAGGAGTAGTATCAGAGGAATTCAACATTGCAAATGTGATAGAAGAAAATAATTTCGTGGAAAGGTGAAGTCTACCCAACTTGGTCATAAAAACCAAGTGCATCCTTCATGCAGAAAAAAATTAAACATGCAGATTTCGTCATATAGAGGTCTTGAGTACTTTGGCCAAAATGTCTCATCCATTATGAAAAAACACATCTTAATTGCAATTAATAACAAAGAAGTTGTTCCACATCAATTAACCAATATGGATATTTTGATTTGAGGTCCAGGAAACATAATTCTCCACCCCTTATTCTAAAGGATCATTTGGAGCCGAGAAACGTCCTACTACCTCTTCTTTCTTATATGTTATTCTTTCCTATACCACAACCTTACGGCGTTTCCTTTGCAACATGTGGTGCAATTGCTAGTTTTATGTAATATGACTATATAAGCTTTGACAATAGGCTAGTTGGTCAAGGTGGTTCACCTATGAACGTTAAGAGTTGTCCAGGAAACCTCCAGGTTGCCTTTGTTAGACCTCATTCGAATTTTTTACTGTTGAGTTGTTTTAAATTGACCCACTGGCCTTTCCCCTTAGCAATGTTTATGCAAAAATTATAATCACATGGATTGTTGTTTTACAAATCTCAATCATTTCTTCGAGTGAACTTGAAATATTTTTCCAATGGGATAAAGATTATGAAAATGCTATTGATGTTTCATTTCTGCTGTTTATTTTGAAAGAATGTGGGCCTACAAGCACTGTTTTTACAATCGTTTTAGTTTTGTCTCTACAACAATACTTTTTCTTGTCTTTTCGAATGAATAATATGCCTGCATGTACGATTTAATTAGATAGTCTACTCCTTCAATTATCTCTTTACCTCAAGTGCGGGTTTAGACTCGAATCCTTAACTTTTGGGTAGGCACAGGGTGTATAATTGTCAGGTCGATGGCTCTGTTAATAAAATTAGTTCTTCTATCTTCCTTCTGTATGGCTACTATTGTCTTTGGTGGTTTATGCTTCTTTCAATATGGTTAACATTCGTTCGCTTATTCCTTGGTACGGTTTTTTTTCTTTTTTCTTTTTTCTTTTTTCTTTTTGCTTTTTTCTTTTTCTTTTTCTTTTTCTTTTTCTTTTTCTTTTTCTTTTTCTTTTTCTTTTTTCTTTTTTTTTTTTTCTTTTTTTTTTTCTGACATCATATACAACAAGAATTATTCTGAGGTAATTACATAATTTTACTTTGTTGGTTAAGTACCCTAGGTATTTCATACTTAAGGACAAATGTTTGAACACCGTAGCTAAACTTTGCCTCTTTTATTAGTTATGCTACGCTTTCACACCCAAGTAGTGATTGTATGCGCAATAATTTTCTAGGGTCGGGATTATTTTGATACACTATTTTCTTTTTTCTATATTGTAAGAAGAACTATAATGAAATCATAGGTTTGTCTTTTCCAGTTATATAAAAGAAATAATCTTTCACAGAATTCAATCACATTTTTGTAATTTTCTGTTAAGCAAAACAATTTAACAAGAGAACTATGTTTAAGTACCTATTTGTATATTTATGTTCAATCAAGCAATCTTAGAAAATAAAGACTGTGGTTAACCCCTGTCTGTATTTTTAATTCAGTCAAGAAATCTAACAAAGAAACTGTGGAGAACACAATTCCATACTTACCTGTTTCCATGCTAACTTTTCCTAACGAGCTTGGCTAACCTCCCAACCATGAGAAGGGTGAACACGTCCACTTCTCACCACCGAGCTCTAGCTCTTGAGAAATTCAGTAAATTGCTACACAACTCCACCCTGGCAACGAGACTTCAATCTAGCCTTCACAAACAATGATGTCACACTCCCTTCACCTTTATTAAATAAAATTTACAAAATAATCAATCATATTATTTTAACCCATTTTATTTAATTTTGTTTAATTCCTTTTGATGAATAGCAACCATTAAAACCAAAATTAACATCTACAACTTTTTTGTGATTACTAGGAAAAATAATCATTAAAATCAAAATAAACACTATCAAAAAATTTAAAAACAAACATGATTGATTGGAGGTTTTTGTGGTGTAGATTTTTAGATATAGATTTCGGAATCTCCACAGACATCATTTTTCTGTCGACAGTTTCGAGTCTAAATCAAAACCCATCATTTTTCTATCCATGTTTTATGCGTAAACATGACATTCACCATTTTATATATACTAACATGTTGATTGACAATAAAAATAATTATTTAATAATATTATATAATTATTTAATAATATTATATTTTTAATTTAAATTTTTTTAGTGTATTTATAAATTTTAAACATTTTTTTAAAAATTAATTACTATTAAATTTAATAAACTTGAGAATCTATGTCATCAATTAGTCAACTTTATGCATTTAAAAAAAACATGGATAATATTGATGTGGTTCAAAACCTTTATAGAAAAAAAAATTGATGTGGTTCAAAACCTTTATAAAATAAAATAAACTTGAGAATCTATTAAACATTTTAAACTTTAGAATCTTTTTAAACATTTTTTTTAAAATTAATTACTATTAAATTTAATAAACTTGAGAATCTATGTCATCAATTAGTCAACTTTATACAAGTTAGTATATATTTTTTCGTTTAAAAAAAACATGGATAATATTGATGTGGTTCAAAACCTTTATAAAATAAAATAAAATATTGATGTGGTTCAAACTCTTTATAAAAAAATAGTTAGTTTTCTCACAAAAATCTATATGTATCGTTTCGAAACCAAAATTCTATAAATGTTAATGAAAGCATATTGATATGGATCAAATATTTTATTCTTTTATCTTTAATTGTGAAAAGAAAAAAATTAAAACGAAAATTATTAATTATATTTATGTAAGTTTTCTATAAATGTTAATGAAAGCATATTGATATGGATCAAATATTTTATTCTTTTATCTTTAATTGTGAAAAGAAAAAAATTAAAACGAAAATTATTAATTATATTTATGTAAGTTTTTATAGCAGAAAATATATATATAATTTTTGGTTTATATATACAATTTATAAAATGATTTTGGAGTATGCTTTAAAATTGTTTTTATTTGGCTAATAATTGGTCTTTCTCAAACCTAAAGAAATTAGGAAAAGCCCAAGACCCAAAGGCAACTAGTGTGAAAACCTGTGTCTAGTACCTAAGACCTAGACATCTCCTAGGAGTGAAAGAAGTCTGCCTCCGTATAAACCACTGGTAGATAATTACAAATGGCATGATTTTCCTTGAATAATAATAATGAATCAACTTGCATTAGCATATAGCAAGTGATGATTATTCTTACTATTAACTTGACAATTAAACTATAATAAATTTTCTAATTATTAAAAAATATATATATATTTCTTAAAAAACAACAAATTTACATATTAATTATATTATTAACTTTATTTAAAACTAATTTAACACTTTAATTTTGACGAAAATTATATATATATATATATATATATATATCCACACTTGTCATATTTATTTATTTCTTCTAAACATAAATTATATTTTATATATTTAACTTTGCATTAATATACATCATTTATCTCTTCCAAAAACAAAAAAACATACACAGTAACTATATTACCTATATTGTTAACTTTATTTAAAACCAATATAACACACTTTAATTCAGGAAAAATCTGAAGGAAAAATATATATATATATATATTAATTATATTTAAGTTTCCACGGTTATTATATTTATTTATTTTTATACATAAGTTATATATATTAACGTTTCCAAAGAAAACCAAAACACTGATACAAACTAACTATAATAGTAACTCTGTTTGGAATCAATTTAATACTCTTCAGTTTGCATCGAACACTAACATATTGCTAATTTACTTGAAATTGGCATTTAATTTGTAATAAAACTTTTTGGTTTTTTATTTGAAATAAAGAAATAATTTGTTTTTGGAATAAGTTTCACAAATGTATTTGGGAGAAAGATTTAGGAAAATAAAAAATTATATTGAAGAGTTTAATCCCTCTCATAATCATAAACAAAAAGTGTACATAAGGGCCAATAATTCTTGGAGAGTCAAAATTCTCATCGCTCAATTAACGACTAATTCACATCAACTCTCTTGTGAAATAGGGCCATGGAAAAAGGCCAAAAGAAGTGTGGGAGGAAAGAGTATGTATTTTTTGCTCTTCAAAAAAAGTGGAAACAGAGAAGCATTTCATTTTAGAATGTGAGGTCTTCAAAGATAGCAGGGAAATGTATGTAGATATTTTGGCAGCTAGCTCTTGAGATATTCTTTGGTATGCAGGGATTTTGGCAGCTAGCTCTTGGAATATTCTTTTCAGTAAAGGGTTTGTCTAGAAGGTAAGAGAGTGTATTGTGAAATTTCACAGGAAAATGGCAGAATACAAGAGCCAGATAAAAAAGCACTATATCCTATAAATTATATTTAACCTCGTAGACATTAAAATAACTTCTTCTTCCAATTTCTCACTTTAATAGTTTTCCACAAAAACTAAAACGAAGAGTTCAACCTGTAATGCTGCACTATCTTTGTTAGTTTTGATGGAATTAAAACAAACAAATGAATGCAACACACAGAATCGTGAGACAGAGCTCACACAAAACTTATTATTAGCTTCTCGATAACATTACAAATTTATATCATAGGCAACTTACCTAATCTTCCTAAATTGGAGGCAACAAACCTGAACCGATGGAACTAAACTCTAATTTAAAACTCTCGTTCAACAAACCATAACCAAATCTATTTCCACATTATTCTAGATTATTCTCACATCCTCCCTTAATGGAGAAATGGATTTTCTACAACACCTAATTTACTTCTAAAAACTTCAAACTTGAGTTTACCAAGAGGCTTAGTAAAGATATCAACCATATTATCCTTGGTATTACAAAATACTAAATCAATTTCATTTGATTCAATCTTTTCTCGTATAAAGTGGTATTGCAGCTCAATGTGTTTTGTTCTGGTATGGTATATTGGATTGTGTGATAATTTGATAGCACTTTGATTATCACAATTGATGCATGTTGAACCACTTTTCTCCTCTTCGAGATCTGCAAGAATTCTCCGCAACCAAACAGCTTCACAGGTGGCATTGGTCAAAGCTTTGTACTCAGATTCTGTTGATGATAAAGAAACAGTTCGTTGTTTCTTACTACTCCATGACACACCCCTGATCCTATATGAAATGCATAGCCAAAGGTAGATAATCTTTCATCAGGATTTCCTGCCCAATCTGAATCAGAAAAACCTGTCAGTGCAACATCAGAGTTATCAGTATACATAATACCTAAATTGATTGTTCCTTTTAAGTATTGGAGAACTTTCTTTGCAACGTTCCAGTGATTTCCTGAAGGCTTAGCCATGAATTGACTAAGGATACTGACTGAGTATGCAATGTTTGGTCTGGTAGTGGTGAGATAGTTCAGACTTCCCACCAACTGACGATATAAAGTTCCATTGGCCTCTTTAGTTCCATCTTCTTTGTACAACTTTGCATTCTGTTCCAAGGGAGTTGACATAGCTTTGCAATCACTCATATTGAACTTTTTAAGAATTTCCTTTGTGTATTTCCTTTGTGTGATCAATGTTTGACCAGGCTCTCTCCAAACCTCAATTCCTAAACAGTAATGCAATTCACCCAGATCTTTCATTTCAAATTCCTGAGACAACTGAATTTTAATCTTTTCAATTAACTTGTAAGCACTGCCTGTAATAATAAGATCGTCCACATATAAAGATATTAAAGCAACATTTCCTTCTTCATCTTTCTTAACATACAGGTTAGGATCAGTTTTGCTTTTCACAAACCCATTCTGATGAAATAAGGCATCAATCTTTACATACCATGATCTCAGCACCTGTTTCAAACCATATAAGGCTTTTCTTAACCTGCAGACTAGATGCTCATGTCCCTGTTTGACAAACCCTTCAGGCTGAACCAGATAAACTTCTTCCTTTAAATCACCATTCAGAAAAGTAGATTTGACATCCAATTGATGTATATTCCAATTATGTTTTGTAGCTAAGGCAATCAGTACTCTAATTGTATTCAAGTTAGCTACTGGTGCAAAAGTATCTTCATAATCAATTCCCTCCTGTTGGGCATATCATTCTGCAACTAATCTCGCCTTAAATTTATCAATGCTACCATTTGCATTAAATTTAGATTTATACAACCATTTGCTTCCAATTGGAACTTTGTTTTTAGGGAGTTCAACTAATTCCCATGTTTGATTTTTCTTAAGAGAGTCACATTCCTCATTCATAGCATTTCTCCATTTTTCATGCTCTTTAGCTTGTTCATAATCAACTGGTTCTACAACATTCATGATA